>CAXKVI010000003.1:80518187-80968722 GCA_964058755.1 Campiglossa producta | reverse complement strand
TAGCCATTGTCTAACATTAAAAACAAAGCAATGCTCTTGCTGTTCCAGAAAGCCAAGGAGAAGATCTGTCGTCTGAAGGCGGATGTGTGGTTTTTGTCTAGTTGCAAAAGCCGTAAAGTAACACCAAAATTCATCGATCATTCTTTCAAGTGCAAAACAAAGTGCCCAGTGGGAAAATTATCGATTATAAAAGCAAAGCGTTATTGGTTGATTCAAGCTTTAAAGCAAAAATACGCTAATTTGTCAGCTTGTGAGTTGAGTGCTTACAAATTACACAAAGTGTTGGCATGCAAGCTTTCACCTGTTGTTTGGGACCATTTTCTTATAAAATTATACACAAAATTAGACCGTATTTCTCAACAACAAATGGAAACCAAGAGATGCAAGTTGAAAAAACTGAAAGTATCGACCCTGACCAGGATTCCTGGTAGTAAGTTTATACCTGATCTTATTATTAATAAGTCAGATGTGGTCCTAGACAAAAATGAAACTGAACTTTTAAATAAAGGCCTGAATTTTGCGCTACCACATAAATCCCCCCCTTTGCAAGAATTAATCGTCGACTGTGAGTTAGCTCTCGGAAGAGTAGAACCCGATGAAGCCGAAAATTTACGTTTTGGTTTAAAACAAGTTTTAACGACAAAAGCAAGTCCTCAAACACAGAGAAATTCTAATAAATTACATATCGCCGTAAAGTCGCTTAACACTAAAAATATCTTTATAACTAAGTCCGATAAAGGAAACTGTGTAGTTGTATTAAATGAGGATGATTACAATATTGGTATGCGCACATTGATTGAGGAAGGTAATTATACTAAAGTAAAAAATCCCCTTCCTAAAATGAAAAAAGAGGTTGCTGAACGAAGAAAAATGTATGCTGATTTGTTTGGCCGTCGTTGGGGCATCAATATGCACAAATCTTATGTTCGCGTTCCTTGTATTTATGGTTTATATAAGGCACATAAGCCGGGTAACAAATTCAGACCGATTATCGCTGGGTACACTTCCCCTACTTCTAACATTGCCAGATGGTTGTCCCAATATTTCAATGGGCTTAAGAGCTTTGATAATTTTTCAGTAGAAAATTCTTTAGAATTGATCTCTAAATTTAAAGATGTGCGGATGAGTGCTAACGAATGTTTTGCGTCTTTCGATATCACCTCGTATTTTTCTAATGTACCTAAAATAGGAGCTTTGGACGCACTACGGGTTTGGCTCGACAAACAAAATTTAAATTCGATGGTCGCCAATGCCTTATTTGATTTAACCGCGTTGTGTGTAAATCAGTCTTATTTTCAGTTCAGAGGTGAATTCTTTGAACAAACCGAGGGTTTGCCGATGGGTCTTAATATAAGCCCTTTCTTATGTAATCTTTTTATGAATACGATCGAAGACCAACTAATCCAAAGTTCTTTGTTCCCACGAGTCTATTATCGATATGTGGATGATTGTGTGGTTATCATTGAAAAAGATAAAATTGAAAACACGCTTAAATTATTTAATTCAATAAATAATGCGATCCAATTCACATTTGAATGTGAAGAAAATATGGAACTACCTTTTCTTGACCTAAAATTGATGCATAATACTGATGGCGTTATCGAATTCGATATTTATCGAAAACCAACATCGACGGACCGTTTCATCCCTATTGAATCTAACCACCATCACTCCCACAAACTAGCGGCTTTTAATTCTATGGCTCATCGACTGGTAAATGTCCCGCTCAGTTGTAGCGCATTTGAAAGAGAAAAAGAGAAAATTTTGCACATCGCTGCGATTAATGGTTACTGCGCCGACAGCATCGAACAATTAATAAGAAAGCATCAACGTAAAAAAACCAGAAGAGAATGCAGCTCTTTCTTTGATACAGTGGTCAAAAAACATGAAAATCGGTTTACTAGTATGACGTACGATCAACATTATTTTAATGACATTAAAAAACTGTTAACAAAATCTAATATAAACGTGGTTCCTAAAAGTAGTACAAAACTTAAATCTTTGCTGAAAACAACAAAAGACAAGTGTGACAGTTTGGATAAGCCGGGGGTTTATTCTGTCACGTGCTCTAATTCTACTGACGACGGAGTGATATGCGGCGCAAAATATATTGGCCAATCAACGCGCACAGTACGCACAAGGATGAATGAACATCTCAAATATATAAATAACATAGAGCCAAAAAGTGGAATTGCTGAACATGCCCTTTCAAACAGGCACCGAATAAGTGAAGATGACTTCAAATTAATCAAATCAGAATGGAATATCAATAAATTAAATATTTTAGAATCCATGCATATATATAAAAATAAAAATGTTGCTGTGAATAAGGATATTGGCCCACTGTACTCAAGTTTGTTTGTAGCTTTGCAGTAAATTTGTTTATATTTTAAAGCTTGTATTTGTTATTGCCGTATTACTGCATTTTTCTCTTTATGCTTATACTTATTTTTAGTATATTATAATGTTTTTTATTTCTAACAGCATTGCTTTGTTTTTAATGTTAGACAATGGCTAGTTGAACGCTACCAACTGATGAAGGCACCACGAGAGTGCTGAAACATATGTATTGTTATTGTTTTGTACAATAAAAAATTAATAAGTGACAAAAAGGTTTAAGTGTTTTTTACTCATTTTGCTATATAGTTCGGTCACTTAGCACTCAAATTAAAATATTTAAGTATGTCGGTCACCAGCCCAACTGAGTTGTTGCTGTTCCAGAAAGCCAAGGAGAAGATCTGTCGTCTGAAGGCGGATGTGTGGTTTTTGTCTAGTTGCAAAAGCCGTAAAGTAACACCAAAATTCATCGATCATTCTTTCAAGTGCAAACCAAAGTGCCCAGTGGGAAAATTATCGATTATAAAAGCAAAGCGTTATTGGTTGATTCAAGCTTTAAAGCAAAAATACGCTAATTTGTCAGCTTGTGAGTTGAGTGCTTACAAATTACACAAAGTGTTGGCATGCAAGCTTTCACCTGTTGTTTGGGACCATTTTCTTATAAAATTACACACAAAATTAGACCGTATTTCTCAACAACAAATGGAAACCAAGAGATGCAAGTTGAAAAAACTGAAAGTATCGACCCTGACCAGGATTCCTGGTAGTAAGTTTATACCTGATCTTATTATTAATAAGTCAGATGTGGTCCTAGACAAAAATGAAACTGAACTTTTAAATAAAGGCCTGAATTTTGCGCTACCACATAAATCCCCCCCTTTGCAAGAATTAATCGTCGACTGTGAGTTAGCTCTCGGAAGAGTAGAACCCGATGAAGCCGAAAATTTACGTTTTGGTTTAAAACAAGTTTTAACGACAAAAGCAACTCCTCAAACACAGAGAAATTCTAATAAATTACATAGCGCCGTAAAGTCGCTTAACACTAAAAATATCTTTATAACTAAGTCCGATAAAGGAAACTGTGTAGTTGTATTAAATGAGGATGATTACAATATTGGTATGCGCACATTGATTGAGGAAGGTAATTATACTAAAGTAAAAAATCCCCTTCCTAAAATGAAAAAAGAGGTTGCTGAACGAAGAAAAATGTATGCTGATTTGTTTGGCCGTCGTTGGGGCATCAATATGCACAAATCTTATGTTCGCGTTCCTTGTATTTATGGTTTATATAAGGCACATAAGCCGGGTAACAAATTCAGACCGATTATCGCTGGGTACACTTCCCCTACTTCTAACATTGCCAGATGGTTGTCCCAATATTTCAATGGGCTTAAGAGCTTTGATAATTTTTCAGTAGAAAATTCTTTAGAATTGATCTCTAAATTTAAAGATGTGCGGATGAGTGCTAACGAATGTTTTGCGTCTTTCGATATCACCTCGTATTTTTCTAATGTACCTAAAATAGGAGCTTTGGACGCACTACGGGTTTGGCTCGACAAACAAAATTTAAATTCGATGGTCGCCAATGCCTTATTTGATTTAACCGCGTTGTGTGTAAATCAGTCTTATTTTCAGTTCAGAGGTGAATTCTTTGAACAAACCGAGGGTTTGCCGATGGGTCTTAATATAAGCCCTTTCTTATGTAATCTTTTTATGAATACGATCGAAGACCAACTAATCCAAAGTTCTTTGTTCCCACGAGTCTATTATCGATATGTGGATGATTGTGTGGTTATCATTGAAAAAGATAAAATTGAAAACACGCTTAAATTATTTAATTCAATAAATAATGCGATCCAATTCACATTTGAATGTGAAGAAAATATGGAACTACCTTTTCTTGACCTAAAATTGATGCATAATACTGATGGCGTTATCGAATTCGATATTTATCGAAAACCATTCATCCCTATTGAATCTAACCACCATCACTCCCACAAACTAGCGGCTTTTAATTCTATGGCTCATCGACTGGTAAATGTCCCGCTCAGTTGTAGCGCATTTGAAAGAGAAAAAGAGAAAATTTTGCACATCGCTGCGATTAATGGTTACTGCGCCGACAGCATCGAACAATTAATAAGAAAGCATCAACGTAAAAAAACCAGAAGAGAATGCAGCTCTTTCTTTGATACAGTGGTCAAAAAACATGAAAATCGGTTTACTAGTATGACGTACGATCAACATTATTTTAATGACATTAAAAAACTGTTAACAAAATCTAATATAAACGTGGTTCCTAAAAGTAGTACAAAACTTAAATCTTTGCTGAAAACAACAAAAGACAAGTGTGACAGTTTGGATAAGCCGGGGGTTTATTCTGTCACGTGCTCTAATTCTACTGACGACGGAGTGATATGCGGCGCAAAATATATTGGCCAATCAACGCGCACAGTACGCAGAAGGATGAATGAACATCTCAAATATATAAATAACATAGAGCCAAAAAGTGGAATTGCTGAACATGCCCTTTCAAACAGGCACCGAATAAGTGAAGATGACTTCAAATTAATCAAATCAGAATGGAATATCAATATTTTAAATATTTTAGAATCCATGCATATATATAAAAATAAAAATGTTGCTGTGAATAAGGATATTGGCCCACTGTACTCAAGTTTGTTTGTAGCTTTGCAGTAAATTTGTTTATATTTTAAAGCTTGTATTTGTTATTGCCGTATTACTGCATTTTTCTCTTTATGCTTATACTTATTTTTAGTATATTATAATGTTTTTTATTTCTAAGAGCATTGCTTTGTTTTTAATGTTAGACAATGGCTAGTTGAACGCTACCAACTGATGAAGGCACCACGAGAGTGCTGAAACATATGTATTGTTATTGTTTTGTACAATAAAAAATTAATAAGTGACAAAAAGGTTTAAGTGTTTTTTACTCATTTTGCTATATGTATTCAGCTGGTTAACCTTTAGCGTATGCAACTTGATCATTGTGCAGAAGAAATATTATATTAGTAGAAAACCAATATTCGTATTTGTTAACATTATACTCGCCTTTGAATTGAGCTAATAACTCGTTGCTCCTCTTCAATTGTAGTATTTTTGCCGTCCACCGTCAAATGAATTGTTTTTCGTTTTATTCTTCTTTGCTTAGAATTTCGTGCACACACTTGTACGTTTGTGAGTTTCTTCTTCAAATTTTATCCGTTGACTCGTTGATTGTAGCCGTCGTGTTGATTTGCCTCGTTTCGCCGCTGCTTCAGTTTGCAACTTCGTAACTGCGCAGTCGATGTCGTTTTAAACAGAGAAGTCGGCGTCACTCGTTTCACGTTGAAGCTTGATTTTGCTTCTTTGTTTTCCCTTGTGTGTACAAATTCTATGCGTTTCGTTGCGTTACTGAATTTGCACTCTATACGTTTATGCTTTGATTTGCATTCGTAGCAAATTGCCGTCGTTGATTTTCAGCACTTGCGCTGCCTTGCAGTTCTGGTACGTTGACTGCGACGTTGAAAATTCTTCTGTACAAAGTGACGTTGCGCCGTTTGCTATGTCCGTGCCTTTTGCGCTGATCCACCCTTGTCGTTGAAGATTTTCACTGCTTGTGTATGTATCTATATACACGCTGCACCGTTTGTAATTCTTTAATTACTTACTTTGTAGGCGTAATGGATACACAAATCCAGCTTCTGACTTGTTAAGCTGAGCGATTTATGTTTAATAATAAAATGAATGTTTATTTAGCTTTAAGAAATTACAAGTTAATAATAAGAAAATGTCAAGTGAATATTTTGTGCTTGCGATCGCGTTCGCTGTTCTCGCTCAACTCCCTTTTCTCAGTAGTTCGCCTTGCCACACTGTCATTCGATTGAAGGGTTGCCAACTGACGTTGACACAATGCAGACATTTTTATTAATACTTCTCGGCCTGAACAACGAGTTCGTATGGTAAAACCAAGAGCACAGTTAGAAAACATTTCGGCACAATCCACCGATGTATTTGTAGCAGGCCTTTTAGAACACTACACCGAAAGACCCATTCAATTAGAGAACGCGTGTCTAGCAGATTTTGCTGCTATGTACTCATTTGTAAAGTCATTGAGGGGGGCACAAGGCAACGCCATGAACGAAGAAGATGTTGAAGACGATAGTTCTCACGTTCATGGAGTAGCAATACCGCTGAGAGATGGAAGCGGGTTCGTAAAAAAGCGTACCAAACCATGTATAATTCGTTCGAGAAGGTTTAGTCCTGATACGGCTAAAAGTGATTATTTGAGGGAAATAATTATGCTCTACCATCCATGGCGAGATGAACAGACTGAAATAATCGATGTGGACCATGAGCAGGTCTGTATAGAAAACAGAATTTCAATAGAGGAAAATCGGAAAAAATATGATGTATTTGAGCAGCGAGAGCTTGAAACTGTTTTAGACAGACTTAGGGATGAAATAGATGCAATAGAACCTGAAGTCAATGCACATCCTGCTGTTGATAATGAGTTTAGAGTACTAGCACTTCCGGAAGTTGACCCTGATTTGAATTTATTAGACTTAAATGGAGGGGATTCGGCTTCCAATGGTGACTCTGATGGCAGCATTCGACTTATTAAGCTTCCTCCTTTAATTCCCGTCCAGGAACTTCTTTCCTCAATTCGAACTTTAAATATGAGGCAGAGAATGTACTTGACCCATGTGCTACACAGTTTCAAAAAAAATGAACCATTCTATGAATTTGTAGGCGGTGGTGCTGGCGTTGGGAAGAGCCGACTTATATCTTCAATATACCAGTCCCTCAATTACCGCATAAATTTAGTTCCTGGATCAAACCCAAGTTCCATTAAAGTGCTGTTGTGCGCCCCGACCGGGAAAGCAGCTTTTGACATAGGTGGCGCGACACTGCATTCTATATTTTCACTGCCAGTAAATCAGTCCAATCGCGAATTGCGACCACTTAACAATGATGTTGTTAACACGATATACACCAAATTAAGTGATTTGAAAATAATAATTATCGATGAAATCTCTATGGTTGGGGCGCGAATGTTTGGATATGTTGACGCTAGACTCAAGCAAATTTTCAAATAGTTTACCCTTTGGTGGAATATCTCTTATTGTTTTAGGAGATTTAAAACAGCTTTCCCCTGTCGGTGATAGGTGGATCTTTTCCCCGAATCCCAGTGATCCCTACAGTGCTTTGATTGGTTCGCCATTGTGGGATTTATTTAAATATTTTGAGTTGACGGAGATAATGCGACAGAGGGGGGATCAACCTTTTGCTGTTGCTTTAAATAACATGGCCTCTGGCTCAATGACGAGGGAAGATATATCCTTAATTGAAGGAAGGGTAGTTAATGAAAACCTGGTACCCGATGAAGCAATACACCTATTTTGGTCAAACAAAGAGACTGACAGGTACAATGCACTTAAACTAAGCAAAATTCCCACTGTTTCGTTTTCGTCTATTGCAAGAGATGTGGTTAAAGGAATTGCAGTAGGTGGGCAACGTGCTAACATTTTAGAGAGAGTTAGGCTTTTCAAAACGTCAGAAACGCAGGGTCTGCCCCATAGTTTAACTTTAAAAACGACTGCCAAGTACATGATCACTGTAAATATCAACACATGTGATGGTTTGGTAAATGGTGCAACGGGAAATCTAATGGAGGTTAGTTTAGAATCCTCTATCCCTTCCACTTTATGGATGAAGTTTTTAGAACCCTCTGTTGGTTTGTTGGCTAGATCAAGAAAACCACATCCTCATGAATCTTCTTGGACTCCTATTGAAAAAGCGGTTAGAGCTTTCCAGTACAAAAGGAATGAACAGATCTCCATTGAGAGAAACCAATTTCCAATGGTTCCTGCAGAAGGCATAACAATTCATAAAAGTCAGGGTGCAACATATAACCAAATAGCTGTTCATACTCGGCCTAGAATGCCTAGAGCATCTCTTTACGTTGCTTGCAGTCGGGCAACAAGTGCGGACGGCCTATTTATTTTGGGAAGTTTTCAGTCACCAAATCCCTTGTCTGATTCGGATCCAGTTTTCAGGGAACTGGCTGCATTGAATACTACCAAAGCGTTATCTCCAACATTCAATTTTATGCTCTCTCGCCCTTCAGATGTTCAGATAATATTTCAAAACATCCAGAGCCTTCATGCTCATCTAAGTGATGTGAGAAACGAATACTTAATGCTATCTTCGGACATTCTATTTTTTGCTGAGACTTGGAGCTACCCCTCAGAAAACTTTGAAATTCCTGGTTTTACTGCATTAAATGACCTCAGAATAGATAGCACCGAAACTCGTAATAGAAATAAGAGAGGATTGCTAGTGTATGCAAAAACCCCTTCAAGGATTGAGTTATGTAAGTTAAAGAAAATCTATTCTGGTTGCAAAGTTTTAGAAATCCTTTTATTCAAATACGAGGATCTCCATGTTTTGATGCTATATAGAAATTCTTTATTTCCCTTGAGAGAACTGGGCTCGGAGCTTCGAGAAATTTTAAATTCGGACCTATGTAATGAAAAGGTGTTAATTATAGGAGATTTCAATTTATGTTTAAGGACTTCCCATAGCCTTATAGAGAATCTTCTAAGGGAAAAAGGTTTTAGTTCACTGCTTGGATCAGAATGTTCCACCACACCCGTAGGTACACAAATCGATTGGGCATTTTCCAATATGAACCCAGCCAACGTTACGGGGATCACTTATGAGACCCTTCATAGCTATCATGACAGTATTTGTATTTCTATTTTCAACTAAGTGCGTAAGAATAATAATAGCATAGTAATATCATATATTTTTTTAATTTCGTATACTTAGGTATGTATCGGCCAATTTATTAACAAAGATTTAAAATTACGACACACCTCAACGGTAAGGAATTAAGCGTTAGAGCGAAATTAAGGTTTATTTTAGATTGCGAATCTGTTCATTTGTTTTTTGTTTTTGTTAAACCATCAGAAACTACTCCAGTTTCGTGATAATTCAATATTTAGCAAGGCTAGACCGAGTCGTAAATTTAAAACTTTGTCAACAAATTAGGCCTAAGTATATTAGAAGTAAGAAACGAATTCACTAGAAATAAGATTTTACTGCACTGAGAGAAATGCATTGAATGTTGTGACAATATCACTATTGATAGCGACGAGTTTGATCCAATATTCATTCAGAATGAGCGAGTTATCAAATATTATTTGCTCCCAATAAAAAGTAAACTGACATGTCAACCATATCGAAATTATGTGCTATTTTCTATATTTAAGGATAGAATGCTAATATATTTGAACGGCACGTCAATATATATGGTCGTGATATGAATTTCTATTGTCGGTATATCCATATCCATATTTACTGCATAGTAATAATGGTAGAGACAGCGCATTAATATATATTGGCGAAATATAAATTTTTCTGGGACGCATAATCATAATAGTTCAACAATTTTTACTATGGATTTTCTAACAATATTACAACTTTTTGGAGCGTTTTTTTTTAATTCAAAATTTTTTGAATTTCTTATGATTGAACTTTTTTCTAAAAAATTTATAAAATGCCGTAGCCGAATGGTAGAATACTGGGCTAACGTGCCAGAGGAGCAGGGTTCGAATCTTACTGAAACCAGATGTCAAATTATATAAAATTTTGTTTTTTTAAACTACATATTTAGAATTTATCAATAGTTTATATGGATAACATTTCAATAGTGATCTATCAAAAAAGCATTGATGAAACATCCATATTCATTGATGGGACAGAATTATCAATTTTTATTTAATGTGATATCAATAATTACCCTGCAGTCAACTTAACTAGTTTTATACTAATCAAATACCAGTCAGCTAGGCGGCTTCAACTAGTTCGAGTTCTGTAATTTTTCCATATTAGCAACTGGTATTTTTAACACGGCGATGTCCTACGAGATGGCAATTGTCCTTCTCTGCATCAGCACCATATCAATTGGCTGCCTAGTCAGCCTCTGCATCAGGAATATACCAGTTGATATACTTGTTATTATACACATCAGTATCATACTATTTAAGATATTAGTTCGTATGTACGTCAGGATCGTACCAGTTGAAAGAATAGTTCATATATACATCAGAATCATACCAGTTGGCAGACTAGTTCATATATACATCAGAATCATACCAGTTGAAAGACTAGTTCATATATGCATCAGAATCATACCAGTTGACAGACTAGATCATATATGCATCAGAATCATACCTGTTGACAGACTACTTCTTATATGCATCAGAATCATACCAGTTGACAGACTAGTTCATTAATGCATCAGAATCATACCAATTAACAGACTAGTTAAAAAAATCATCGGAATCATACCAGTTGTCATACTAGTTCATATATGCGTCAGAATCATACCAGTTGATATAGTAGTTCATTTATGCATCAGAATCATACCAGTTGACATATCAGTTCATTTATGCATCATAATCATATCAGTTGACATACTAGTTCAAATTTGCATCAGAAATATACCATTAGACATACTAGTTCATATATGCATCAGAATCTTACCAGTTGACATACTAGTTCATATTGTCAAGTTATATTTTTGAATAACCTCTGTAATAAATTTATTTCATTTGAATACCTTAAAATGCGACCCTGACGGACAACAGAAACACTGACAATAGAAACGGACAAGAAGAGAAAAGACAGGGTAGTTTGTGAGTTGCATCGTACCGCGCTAGAGGACAGTCGTGTTTGTAATAACTATTTTTCCATATAATTAAAATAAATAAAAACGCAGTGAACCTTTAAATAGTGGCCTTTCTATTTTAACTCGGATTGTCTTGACAAGTTCAGAAGTGGGATAAAGAGTCCAAAAAGCGAATGTAAAAAGCCCAAGTGTGTGAAAAAAAAAATAGAAAAGCAATAAGCGAAAAAGTAAAACGCGCGCAGAAGTCGACGGTCGAAAACGCGTAGCCATACATATATATGTAGACATATGTACGTGTGCAAAAATTGTTCAAGAAAATCTGCAAATTCGTGTGCGTGATTTAAAATTAAAAAGATGGAGAAAATCGCTAAGTTTAGTGTTGTACAACTTCGAGAAAAGTTGAGGGATGCAGGTTTACCGACGTCAGGTAACAAGGCAAAATTAATCGAGCGGTGGTATGAGCACCAGCAGTGTGAAATATTTTCAAGTGCGCTAAATCAAAGTATAGAACGGCGTTTGCACGAATTGGAAAGCGCTATTCATTCAGTGCGTGTTGAGACAAGTGGGGTTGTTACGCCATTAAGTACATCCTCACCAACGCCAGTTAGTTGCATTGGACAGAAGACCATGTCTAGCAGGGCAAATCGTGAACCTGTAAGCATGTCTGTACAAGTTGCACAGCAATCCGTGCCGTTGGGCGTAAGCAGAGCACCGTTTGATTTAAATTTGGCGCAAGCAGCGACGCCAATTCCGCGTCATGTCCAATTCGCCGAACCATCTGTAGCAACGTCATTAAATCATGGCAACAACTACATGTGGGCAACCTCGACGTCAGCAGCTGAGAGAGCAAATTCAACAAATTATTCTTTTGCTCAGATGGGATACACACAACGAAACGAAAATCAGAATTATTCAGCGTCAGCAGCTCTTAGAGCAAACACAAATACATATTCGTTCCCGTATGAGCGAACACAGCGACAGAGAGAACAAAACGAAAACCAAAATACTCAGTATACTCCAATGCAGTTTAATAGTGTACCGTGCAATACGATGCCAACATACGTATATGCAAATGATATGTTCGCGCCGTCGTGTAATGTACCACAAAGTGGAAATTGGGACAGTCGGGTATATATGAATAATTTCGGAAACGTAAATGATATTATTAAAGTTCTGCCGACGTTCGATCCAAGTGACAAGTCGTTGTCATCAATGCAATTTGTTGGTAGAGTGGAACAACTGTTACATGTGTATGGGTGGAACGAGAAAATACTCCTCTTTGCAGTGCAAGCAAAATTAAAGGGTGCTGCAAAAATGTGGATTGATTCTGCACCAATTGTTTATGTTAATTGGTCGCATTTTGTGAATGATTTTATAAATCAGTTTCCAGCAATAATTAATTCGGCAGACGTACATATCGAATTAATGAGCATGCGTAGAGGAGTAAGCGAAACTCCGGAAATGTTTTACTATCGGGTATTGGCGAAAGGTCACCAAGGTAAAGTGGATGACCAAGCTGTAATAAAATATGTGATAAACGGGTTAAATGATGCAGATATGAAGAAGTGTCTATCGGTAGCAAAGTATGTGACGTGTAATGATTTATTGCATGCGATAATAAACTATTGCTCGTATAATGTAACAAAGACATCCGCGCCGGTTAAAGAAACAATAACAAACAACAAAATTAAACGTGAGACAAGTGCAAAGAAAACACAGGGTGACATTATTTGTTACAATTGTCGTAAACCAGGACACATATCACGCGAATGTGGAGAAAAGAAACCAAAACAAAAATGTGGAAAGTGTGGTGAATTAGGCCACCAGCAAAAAGATTGCACAGTAAAAAATCTGAAGTCAGAAAAATGCAATGCAATCGAAGATGAGCCAATAAAATTTACTGTGAAAAGAGTTTTGATAAATGATAGCGAAATCGAAGCTTTTGTTGATACAGGTAGCTCTCGATCGCTTGTTCGAAATACTGTGGCGAAGAAAATAAATCAATGTGGACAAGAGAAATGCTATGTACGTCTCAAAGGTTTTGGAGGCGGAGTGTTTGAGTGCTATGACAAAATAAAAGTCATAATGGAAATTGATAATGTGCGTGTTTGTGTACATTTATTAGTGGTTGATGACAATTTGATTGAGAACGATATTTTGCTTGGACGTGATGTACTGTGTTCAGGTGAAAATAAATTCATAATTGATGGGGACAATTTGTATGTTCATGAAATTAAAACAAAATCTGTAAATGTGATTGAAGATAAATCTAATATGGGCAAATATGGTGATCTGGATAAGATCTTGTGTAGATATTAAAAACGCTTTTCGACGTTGGGAAAAGCTAATATGGGCAAGATGTGTATTAAACTTTCGACGGATCAGCCGATAAATATGAAACCGTATAGGTTGCCATTTGCAAAACGCCCCATAGTGAACGAAATGATCCGTGATCTTTTAGAAAAAGATATTATTCGAGTGTCTAATTCGGCATATGCTTCGCCGATAGTGGTAGTTGCAAAGAAAAATAATGAATATAGGATGTGTGTTGACTACCGACAGTTGAATCGTGTTACAGTGAAACAGCCATTCCCTATGCCAATTATGGACGAAGTTTTTGCTATACTCGCGGGTAATCGTTATTTCACGGTGTTAGACTTTAATATGGGATACCATCAAATCGAAGTTGATGAAGACAGTAAGAAATTAACCGCGTTTGTAACTAATGATGGACATTACGAATATAATCGTGTGCCGTTTGGTCTGGTGAATGCGCCGGCAGTTTTCCAGACCATGATGAACAGATTGTGTGAGAAAATGAAACAGTGCGTGACGGCCTAGAAACACTTAACGAATTTTTAGCGTTGCTCGAAAAAACAGATTTGACTTTACGGCGGGAAAAATGTAAATTTTTGGCCACGGAAATAAACTTTCTCGGTCATAAAGTAAACGCGAGTGGTATTACCCCTGGCGAGGGTAAGGTAAAAGCAATTCGTGATTTTCCGATACCTACTAACGCAACTGAGGTACGTAGATTCCTGGGTCTCACAGGATTCTTCAGAAAATTTGTGAAGAATTACGCACTCATTGCCAGACCGTTGAACAAATTGACCACAAAGGATGCCGTAAGTAATTTTATATGGGGTGATATAGAAACCAATGCATTTAAATCCTTAATACAAGCTCTGACGAGTGAGCCTGTATTAGTATTGTACAACTTCAACGCAAAACATGAAGTTCATACTGACGCCAGCTCAATTCGGGTAGCTGCTGTGTTTTTGCAATCTAATGATGATGGTAAAACCTGGAATGCGGTCATGTATTTCAGTAGAAGGTGTACTGCAGCAGAATCTCGTTATCACAGTTACGAGCTAGAGGTGATGGCGGTAGTTGAAGCCTTACAGCGATTTAGGGTATACCTGTTAGGTAAACCTTTTAGAGTTGTAACTGACTGCGCAGCTATAAGTAGCGTAAAGACAAAAAATGAACAGATTCCGCGCATTGCCCGTTGGTGGATGCGCTTATCCGAATTCGATTTTGAGTGTGTTCACAGACCTGGTGTTCGTATGGGTCATGTGGATGCATTAAGCCGTGCTCCGGTAGAGGGCGAAATAATATATGAAAACGCAAACATCATGCAGGTATCGTTGGAGACGGATGACTGGCTGTTATCCATGCAGCTCCAAGATGCGAAAATCAAAGAAATTATCGACGTGTTACGTGGTAATCGTAAATCGGACCAACTAAAGCAAATTAAAACTGAATATCAGGTAGAAAATAATCGACTTTATCGACGTGAAGGTGGTAAATTGCTGTTCGTTATACCAAAAGCTGTGCGTTGGCGTATTGTCATGTACTGCCACGACGACATGGGTCATTTCGGGCTCGAAAAAACAATCCAGCGGGTAAAACAACATTTTTGGTTTCCGCGTATTAGAAAGTATGTGAAGGAGTATATATCAGCGTGTGTAGAGTGCTGCTATAATAAAACAGTTGGTGGAAAGCCAGAAGGTACGTTATACATCGAACCCGTTACGCCTATTCCTTTTCATACGATACATATCGATCATCTGGGTCCCTTTGTAAAAAGCAAGAAGGGATACACTTATGTCATTGCTATAAGCGACGCATTCACTAAGTATTTAATAGTGAAGCCAGTAAGAAATACGAAAACGCAACCAGTACTGCAGGTTTTGACTGAGCTTAGCTCATATTTTGGGTTGCCAACGAGAGTTGTAAGCGATCGTGGTACAGCTTACACATCCAAACAGTTCGAGAAATTTTGTGATGACCATGATATCCAACACATAAAAACTGCTGTTAGAACTCCTCGTTCCAATGGGCAAGTGGAGAGGGCCAATCAAATGATTTTAAATTTTCTGCGAACTTCCGGCGCTCATGCTAAAGAGTGGGACGACTATCTGCTCAAGTTACAATGCAGCGTAAATTCTCAAGTAAATTCAAGTACTGCGTTTTGTCCAAATGACTTAGTATTTGATTTCAAGATTCGAGACGTAATACGAAACAAGCTGTTAGCAGCGGTCATTGAGGATCGTGTTGAGATCCCTATGTCAGAGAGAAGAGAAGAAGCGCATACTAAACTACAACAACAACGAGAACAGTGGAAGAAACGGTTCGACAACAAGCACAAATCTCCCACTGAGTACAAGGTGGATGTTCTGGTAGTAATTGCAAACGACCTATAATCTACTGGTGAATCGCGTAAGTTGGACGCACGTTATCGCGGTCCATATGTTGTGAGCAAGGTGATTGGCAAAGACAGATACTTAATTGAAGATATCGACGGTATGCAGATTAAACAGAAAAGATTCAGTTCAATATATTCATCTGATCGAATGAAACCGTGGTCTGTACCACCAATTAATATTGATGACAACACCACAAATGACATCCTAGAAAGCGACAATGATTCTGATGACATCGAGGCGAAGTCAAAGTAGGATAGGCCGAGCTGTCAAGTTATATTTTTGAATAACCTCTGTAATAAATTTATTTCATTTGAATACCTTAAAATGCGACCCTGACGGACAACAGAAACACTGACAATAGAAACGGACAAGAAGAGAGAAGACAGAGTAGTTTGTGAGTTGCATCGTACCGCGCTAGAGGACAGTCGTGTTTGTAATAACTATTTTTCCATATAACTAAAATAAATAAAAACGCAGTGAACCTTTAAATAGTGGCCTTTCTATTTTAACTCGGATTGTCTTGACAATATATACATCAGAATCATACCGGTTGACATACTGCTCAGTCTATGCGGCAGGACATACTAATCATTATGCCCATTCAGATCGTACCACTTGTCATACTAGTCCACGAATTTGACATTCATTCCAGTTGGTATACTAGTCGGTCTATGCACCAGTATCATAGTCAGCCTCTACATCAGCAATATACCAGTTTATTCTGTAGAAAGCAGCGACTATTTGTATTTACCCAAACACGAAAAAGCATCTGTGCATTACAAGGTAAAAAAGAAGCAGTTACAAGAGAAAAAGAAAAGCAATTGTCGTCTTCTGCATCAGCACCATACCAATTGGTATACTAGTCAGCCTCTGCCTCAGCATTATACCAGTTGATATACTAGTTCATACACAGCCAAAAATGAGCTAGAGGCTCTGAGTTCGATTCTCGGTAAAGTTAACACACGTTTTTTTTTCTATATTTTTTAAATTATGTTGTTTATTGTATTTTTAATTTAATTATTGAATTTAACTTGTAATGGCTTCTTCCAAATTCCGCGTTCGTCAAGTTTGATTATATAGGTGAAGGCCCAATTGCATTCAACTTTGTAGGATCCACTTTCATACAAAGTTTTTTAAACGTAAAGCGAAGCGAAATTTTTGCAAATGCTCAAAAACGAGGCGCGCATTTGTCAAAGTTTTATGTAATTGGGGCTTTGGGGTTGTATTTTTAGGTAAGGTAAATTAAGGTTAAGTTAGTCGTCCACTGCGGAGTTCCGGACCCACATATGATATATAGATAAAATTAAGTCTTATTTTTACATCAAAAAGAGTCAAAGTAAGACTGCTTTCATGCTGGGCCATACACTCGAGTTAAAGGAGCATTGGTAGAGTTAATTTATATTGTTGTTGTCAATATACTCAAGTTTATGCCGCAACGTAAAAAAAAATGGCGGTTATATACCAACAGGTTGTCATAACCTCTAACGAGACTTTTGCCGAACTTCTCTTCCAACTTATAGTGTGCTGCTTTGATGTTTTCCCTATGAGTTGGCGGGACCTAGTTTTTTTTTTTAATTTAAAAATCTGTGACTGTTCAAACAGTTGAATGCAGTTAGGTTAGGTTAGGTTAGTGGCTGCCGCAGAGGCACACTTAGGCCAGTTTTGAAAAGCCCGTTGTGATACCACCAGCACTAGGAAAGTCAGTCCCGGGACCCGGCCATTTGGAAAATCCCAGCGGCCTGG
Source organism: Campiglossa producta (assembly GCA_964058755.1). NCBI lineage: Eukaryota > Metazoa > Arthropoda > Insecta > Diptera > Tephritidae > Campiglossa > Campiglossa producta. The sequence goes on along the minus strand of CAXKVI010000003.1, from coordinate 80,951,238 downwards.
TTTAGACTATACAGGAAGGGAACTCCCAAAAAGCGCGTTCCCGCGCCGCTTAAGGCCGGGCAGTTGCAGATGAGGTGCTTCACCGTTTCCTCTTCCTCATCATCTTTGCAGCTCCTACAGCATCGTCGATAGGGCACCCCTTCTGCGTGCCTACCAATAAGGCAGTGCCCAGTTAGAACACCTATTAATATTAAGATTTCTCTCCTTCTTAGGGCGTGAATGCCTCTAGATCTTTTATGATCCCATTTCGGCCAGGTTTGTTTGGATGTCCGGCAACTTGGGGATTGGTGCCACCTTTCGTTGGCTTGGAGTACACACTCCGTCAAGCCAAAGAAAAGTAGCAACAATCCCCAGGGTGCCGGACATCCAAACAAACCTGGCCAAAATGGGATCATAAAAGATCTAGAGGGATCATAAAAGATCTGAATGCAGTTACAGAATTTCCATTTGATTTTCAGAAAAATACAATTGACATTCAGAAAATTACAATTGATATTCAGAAAACTTTCTGAATATAAACTGAAAAAGGTGTAGTATGATTTCAACCCGAGTTTCATACATACTTGCATACTAGTACGAACCAGGATTTTTCTGACTAGTATTATTTCGCCCAGCAAAATATAGTTGTATACTAGTATGTTTTCTGATTAGATTGGCATTGATTGGTTTAAGGGTAATCAGCAAAGAACTAGTATAAAAACATCCATAAAATGTATAGTAAACGAGCTAGGTGTCTGCTGAGTAGTTTGGAATTGATTAGTTTGAAGGTAGTCAGAAATTAACTAGTATGAATAAACCACAAAATGTATAGTCAATGAACTATATTGTTAGCTGAGTAGTTGGACATTGACTGGTTTAAAGGTGATCAGCAATGAACTAGTATGAATACACTACAAAATGTATAGACAATGAATTATATTGTTTGCTGAGTAGTTCGACATTGACTGGTTTAAAGGTGATCAGAAATGAACTAGTATGAATACACCACAAAATGTATAGTCAATGAACTATATTGTTTGCTGAGTAGTTCGACATTGACTGGTTTAAAGGTGATCAGAAATGAACTAGTATGAATACACCACAAAATGTATAGTCAATGAACTATATTGTTTGCTGAGTAGTTCGACATTGTCTGGTTTAAAGGTGATCAGAAATGAACTAGTATGAATACACCACAAAATGTATAGTCAATGAACTATATTGCTTGCTGAGTAGTTTGGCCTTGACTGGTTTGAAGCTAATCAGCAATGAACTAGTATAAATACACCACAAAATGTATAGTCAATGAACTATATTCTTTGCTGAGTAGTTCGACATTGACTGGTTTAAAGGTGATCAGAAATGAACTAGTATGAATACACCACAAAATGTATCGTCATTGAACTATATTGTTTGCTGAGTAGTTCGACATTGACTGGTTTAAAGGTGATCAGAAGTGAACTAGTATGAATACACCACAAAATGTATAGTCATTGAACTATATTGTTTGCTGAGTAGTTTGGCCTTGGCTGGTTTGAAGCTAATCAGCAATGAACTAGTATAAATACACCACAAAATGTATAGTCAATGAACTATATTGTTTGCTGAGTAGTTTGGCATTGACTGGTTTAACGCTAATCAGCAATGAACTAGTATGCATACGCCACAAAATGTATAGTCAATGAACTAGAATTTTCGCTGAGTAGTTTGGCATTGACTGCTTTTAAAACTAATCAACAACGAACTGGTAGGCATATGCCACAAAATGGTTAGTCAATGAACTAGTATGTTTGCTGAGTAGTTGGGAATTTGACTGCAGGGTATGGATGTTCCATACATAGATTTCCCTCCGTGTGCCAATATAGGAGTATTAAATATATCTGTGCCATTTTATCATAACATCTTAAGTCTAAAAATCATGTTTTAACTTAACTCGACTTAAGATGTTATGATATATTGCCACAGATATGTACATAGACCAACTTACATATTATTCGTACATCTTAACTCGACTTAAGATGTTATGATAAATTAAATATTTTACATTTTATTCGTTTTATCATAACATCTTAACTCGACTTAAGATGTGTTAATATATTGCCACAGATATGATCATAGTGCTCACAAGAGCTGCGTTATCAAAATAGTGCAATAAACAATAAGACATCTTGTGAATTGCCTAATTTTGAATCAAAAAAACGAAAATGCCATTTTGTAGCCCGTTTAATTCTAGCCTCACAAAGTGTAAATTTTAAGTAGGTAGTTATTTTAGTTTGCATTTCCTAAGAATAGGAATATATAAATAGAGATTTTAACTGAAAAAGGTCATACCAAAGGAGAATTACATTGAGGCATCACCAGCACCACAATTAATTTTTTTGCGAGTTTTAAAGGAACTGCTAGTATATTTTCTAAATTGAATAAATAGGATTAGAAAAATGCCGAAGCCTGTAAAGCGTAAAATATATCCAAAATTACAATGCTTTAAGCCATTTAATTTGTCTCCGCACCCAAATGCAAGAAATTGCTCTCTTAGAAGAGTAACAAAATCCCATTTATTGACATTGAATATTGGCTGCTTGAGCAAGTCTTCAGAGAGTGAATAATCCAATTCAAACGCCAAAAGAATTATTTGATTGGGCAAAAGGGGCCATACCTAATATTTCATTTAAATATGTGCAAAACGAGGAGTACTACGAAGAAGAAAAGAACCTTGAAGATAGATTTAAAAAAGCTGTAGCAGTGAAAGGGACGCTGACATACCACTGCATGATTCCAGTGGCTGAAGGAAGATTAAGAGCGAAGCACTTTTCTTTGGGTGAAGATTCAATTGAAGTTCAAGTTATGAAATTGTTTTTCATGAAATATATATGTAAATTATATTATATTTTGTATTTGATGTATTTTACATGAATTGCAAATGTACATATCTGCAAAAATAAAATTTATGAAATCACTAAAAGAATAGAAAACATTTATTTATTTTTATCCTTATATCTATATAAAATTTTTGTGCCGCGCAGAATATAATTTTGGCCTAACCTAACCTATGGCATACTTTCATGTTTTGTTTTGGATCGCTGACTTGGGTTGTCTAATGTAAATAATTGTATGCATGTATGGGGATTTATTAAGAATTTGTATGCATTCTAGGTAAATACAGTTTAGGGTTTTCCGCACAATAAATGACCTTCAGCCTGGAGTATATCCATATATTATACAAGTTGATGATGACAGGGATAACGGCGCAACATATGCAGATAAATTTGTGAGCCTTGTTATTTTTGGAAATTTTGTATGAAAACAGGTAGGAAATGCAAACGTTCATTCATCATGCCTCATTGTGTATTGACATGTGAATGGCTTCATGCAGGCCTCTACTACCTACCAACTATGTCTTTGTAGTTTTAACCATAGTACAACTGTACAAGTAAGATATGAATCAGCTGTTCGACTTACAGCTGTGCTCACCTGATCGGGTTCCCCTTATTGGAAGCCACTCAACGAAGGGTGTCATTCGTTAGGACCGAAATAAAAGTAGTAGTAGCTTGTGACAAATGTTTAATAACTTCATAAATAATAGAAACTATTTGCCGAAAATTATTTATTATAGCAACTAATTTGATGTGGAAATGTTTGTACAAAGATTTTACTTGTTTAGCGAAATTTTTTTGATATTTTCTAAAACTTTCTAAAACTTTTAGCACTACGCAGAAAAGCAATCCTCTGGTTGATATTTCCATGACAACTCTCTTGTTCTTCTTTTTTACATAAAACACAACTTGCTAATTGTATAAATTTCTGTGAATATTTTTAATAAACAAGAATTTTTCTTACTTTTTTTCTTTTTGTACTTTGTGTGTGCGTGGCGTGCATATAAGGAAGTGTTCACATGCTGCTACAAAGTTGCTTATATGGCGTTTCCACCAAACATACACAGCATCCTTTGGGTTTGGAATAATTGTCAACTGTTTCTGATGCGTGTTCCTCCTCGTTGCTCGGGCGTGATAGATCGCGTAGCTTTGTTATGAATAATCATAGCAATTAAATAATTATTATTATTACCTTGCATTAAACTCGAGGAAAAGCGACAACATAGACAACGTATTGCACCCTCGCTGTTAATGTTGAGATTTATCACCAAATTTTCCATTAAATAATGAATAAACAGACATATTTGTATAAAAAATCATTGTTTATTTAAATAAATCAAAAAAAGAAAATAAGTGAGTCCCATAACTCAAACATAAAAAACACAGTGCACTAAATCATTATTCTCACACATTCTTAATAGTAATATATTAAAAATTTAAGATTATTGAGCTTTTTCACAAAGGGTTTCTTTAAAAAACAAAGCAGCTTGTTTAGTTCACTGATATATACATACATACATTCTTTGTGTGGGAATATAACAATATGCACCAACAGCTAAAATGGACATAACCCTGTAAAACTGTCATTGATGGTTGGAGCAGGTCAAGCAGCTATGCTAACTACCTGCTCGCGTTCTTGTAGGAAAATAACGAAAATATCTGTTGAAACAAGCGATTACCGCATAAGTGGTTATTGCTGTAATGACAGTTTTGGTTTTTTAGGTAGAGTTAAAGTGTTGTTGGCATGAAACATAATCGAAAACAAAAATATAAATTATAAAAAAGTAAAAAAAAAAAACCAAAAGTGTTTGGTAAATTAAAAAGAATTTTTTTTTTTATATAATAAAAAAGCATTTTAAAATAAAAGGAAAACGGCGTTGTAAATTAAACAAAAAACATTGCGTTGTAAAATAAAATGTATATAAGATCAAAAATAAAAAGCAGGAATCTTTACCAATAAACACACATTTTTTATAATACCCGTTTTGGTCCGTTAGGGATACAATTTTTTCTGAAAAGAAATATTTAAAAAATATTAAGTATACATGTACAACATTTCTTAAATAGCTTTTTGCTTTAATTTACACCATATAAACTTAAATGGTTAAATAACAATGCTTAAAAATAAATGGGTTTATATGTATACATATGTATTTTTTTACTAAACTCAAACTGTATAAAGCTAAGAAAATTATGAATGGCATAATATCTAATATCTGAATTTATGCACAATAATTGCCCATAAAGAACTTAACAAGAATTATTGAAAGAATACTTTCTCATATTTAAAACTTAGTCACTTTATACACTCACCTTGGCATTTCTGTTTCTGCAGGAAAAGGGTATCGCGGGACTCCTAATCCGCATCCTAAAATACAGTAATGGTCGGGCATTTCTGGAAATGAACAACTTTATTAGATACATGCATGCATGTCTTATTTGCTAAAATTCTTATTACCACACACTATTTTTTCCACTTTAACTCGGCAAAAATATCTGAAAGACGGAAAAATGTTGTTCTTTGTAAATAAATTAAATTATTAGCCGAAATTGTATTATAAAATTAAATAATAAAATAAACTTTTTTTGAAACGACTCAGTTCATCAACTGCTTCGTTTGAACTAACAGTTGTGTATACACACACATATGTACGTACATATTTACGCGCAGGGTTGCATTTCACGTCTGCAATGTATTTCAAAATATTCTTATTCATAAAATATGTAAATATATTGAAATCATTTCATTTATCATCAATAAATATAAATATAAATATTGAAATGTATAAAAACTGCAAAATATATTGATATTCAAATAGTTATAGTTCATATATAGTTGAAATGACATTATTTTTCATAAAAAACAATAAATTTTATCCAAATCACAGGCATACATTTTGTTCTACATTTCCATACTAAATTGCTTTAAAAATATACCTACACAGCAACCCTGTATGGAGATTTCACTCCATTTCTTCTTGGAAATTTCAACCCTGGGCCTCGGGTTGCTGTGTTAGTTAAGCTAGTTTGACACTGTCTACAGTGTCAAAATTGGGTGTATTAGAAAGAGAGAGAAATAAGGATAACTTACTTGTAGACCTGTACTATGGTTTTAACTACATTAAAATATGTATGTATATTGCAGTTAACTAACATGCATGTATGCAGGCAGGCGTTGGTTGTAAACCTACCATTAATGGATGTGTCTGACGCACATATTGCTTGCTACAAGTATAGGCCTGCTCGAGGTCACATCAGAAATGAGTTAATATTTTTTTAACTACAAAAGTCTCCATCCTAAAAAAAATTATTCTTTTAGATGAAAGTTAAGCGCAAATTATATATATTTTTCCAAAAATATTCGTTGGACATGTTTTTAATAATTTAAAAAGAAAAAATTTACTTAAAAAAAAAAATTGTTGATTTTGTAAAATTAAATTTTTCTTAAACGCAGTTATAAAGTAAATATTTTTACCTTCAAAACGAAAAAAAAAAAATAAAAAGATCCGACTAGTACAACCAAAGTTATAGAATTTTGAATGTGGACAAGTTTGCTTAACCGTCGTATCTAAAAACATGCATATCTCTGAAAGAAATGTTTTTTCGGCAAAATCCTGACATGGGTGTTAACTCAAATTACGAAAAGATTCCCAGAAATAAATTTGGTGACTTTTAAAAAAGTGACATTTTTTTTCTACAAATCCGTACGAATTGTAAAATAATGACCCATATGTGCGTGGTAAAGTGTTTGTTGACGAGTTGTCAGCATCAGTTCAGCCGCGCATCGTGTGAAGCAAGTTTGAATCTGCAAAGAAACGTTGAGTGTACTTATGTGGCGAATGTTCTCAAGAATCGCTCATCTCCCAACTCTAGCGTATTTCCACCACTAGCGTTACTACCACAACCACAGTTGTTTAGGTACATGACGCGAGAGCGAGAGAGTGCGAATGTGACACAAAGAGGAGATGACGATAGATAAATGTTTCGAGAGCACTGTTGCGCGAATAGCCCAGAGGTGTGTAGACGTTTCCAGGTTATGAAGCTGCTGTCTGCTAGGGTATATAAACCGCGCCAAGACAACGCACTTCAATCAGTTTATTTTGAAGTGTTGTACAGTGAAGTACTAAACAGTGAATTAACCCGCGATATTGTACTACGGTTTTTAGTAGTGAATAAAGCGTACTACTTATTAAACAGAATCTGAGTGTTTTATTTAACGTACAGTGATCGAACTCAGGGAAAATAATCGAGGATTCATCGAATTCGTCACAATATGCATATGCACATTGTGACAAGTGTACGCATGTCGAGTTGAATACCTATGTAATATTGCCAAACGAAGCTGAACGTAAATAACGACGGCTGCATATACATATATAGACTAACTAATGGCGGCGATATACCAACAGGTTATCATAACCTCTAACGAGATTTTTAGCCGAGCTTCTCTTTCCAACTTGTGTTGTGTTGCTTTTTGAGTTTTTCCTACAAGTTGGCGGGACCTACAGTTTTTTGCCGACTCCGAACGGCACTTGCAAAACAAATGAATTTTTTTGCTGAGAAGCTTCTCATGGCAGAAATACGCCCGGAGAGTTTGCCAAACTACTGCCGAGGGGCGACCCCGTTTAGAAAAATTCTTTTTCTAAATAATTTTTGATGTTACTTTTTGCCGGGCATCGAACCGCCACGACTTGGTGTAGAAGGCCGAACACTTAACCGCTACACCACGGCGGCCGCCAACAGATACATAAAATTCACGCGGACGAAAGTTGAACGAAAAATAACTACGGATGAAGAAAGGAGATAGCAAAGAAAAACGCGAACCGAAGTTGAACGGGTAATAACAGCGGTCGAAGAAACGAGACAACGTGTAAATACGCGCGCGCATTTGAACGAGAAGAAAGAGAGATTTGGAAAGAAAAGAACCTAAATGGAGTGTCAACAAAAGCAAACAAAGAAAATTCTAATAAAAAAAGACGGCGAATAAAACGTATGCAAATAATTTTCTAATTAGAGTGCGCGAAGTAAACAAAGAAGCAAAATGATTAAAATAGCGAATCTAAAAGTTGAACAACTGAAAATGTTACTGCGTGAGCGTGATAGTCAAACAACGGGCACAAAAGCGGAATTAGTGCAACGATTGTGCGAAGTCGAAAAGAGTGATGAAATAATTTTTGTAGACAGAGGTGCAATGCAACAACAAAGAAATGCTGAAGACAGTGATGAAAGGCATCACTGCCCTGTTGGAACAACAAAACAGAGTGGTGCCACCAGAAAATAATAATACTGGTGCAGAACAAAATTCACAACAGTTGAGTACGGGAAATATAACTACCCCGGTATCAGTGGTCGAGTTTTCAAGTGCAAAGTGTTCGGTAAAAGAAATAGCCGAAACGCTACCAACATTTGATCCGACAAATGAACTTTCGTTACCCGGTAGAAAAATTTGTTGAACGTGTTAACCAAGCCCGTAGTGCTTATCAGTGGAACGAAAAAAGTTTAATGTTAGCAGTTTTTAGTCGGCTTAATGGTGTTGCAAAACTATGGTTAGACGCATCACCACAATGTTATTCAGATTGGACAGTTTTCGCGGAACGGTTAATCGGTGAATTTGGTACCAAGTCGAATGAGGCAGAGGTGCATTACAAAATGAACAGTTCGATTCGTAAATCCGACGAGAAAATCGTGGACTATTGCTTCCGTATGAACGCTATCGGTCAGCGCTATAATTTAAGTGAAGTCGCGATAGTAAAATATACGCGAAATGGATTAAGAAATCGGGAATTGCAAGCAGCAATCGCTCCTTTACGGTTTGAATCGATGAGGCACTTACGCGAAACGCTTGACGAGTATGATAAGAATTTAAATAACTCAACGGTTATAAAAGCTGAGCAAAGCAAATTTAATGTAAATGTGATGCTATATGTAGTTGGTGATGATTTGCTATCATCAGACGTGTGAGAACTTGTTAAGTATGCTGGATGAGTACAACGATGTTTTTGCAAATAATATCAGCGAAATAGGTAAGACAAACATTCTATCTATGAAAATTGAATTAGACCATAAAGTACCCATTGCACAAAACCCGTACCGCATACCTGAACCTAAGAGAGTTATTGTACAAGAAATGATTTCCGAATTGCTAAACAACGATACAATAGAACCATCTGAGTCCGAGTACGCGAGCCCTATTGTGCTTGTGAAGAAGAAGAACGGCGAGTCGAGGTTGTTGTCGACTATCGCAGGGTGAACCAGCATACGCGTAAAGAGATATACCCCATGCCGCATATCGAGGAACAGCTTCAGGAAGCTAAACGATTCAAATATTTTACCGTACTTGATATGAATAGTGGTTACTATCAAATCCCGATAGAAGAAGAGAGTAGGAAATTTACTGCGTTCGTTACCACAGAGGGGTTGTATCAATTTAAACGTATGCCTTTTGGGCTTAAGAATGCACCCATCGTTTTCCAACGACTGATGGCAAAGGTAAAAGAGCGTACTCTGAAGGGCGATATGATTAATTATATGGACGATATTCTGGTAGGAGGTTCAACTGTTGAGGAAATGTTAACAAAACTGCGACGATTGTTGGATGTACTCCGAGGTCTACATCTGACTTTGAATTTGAAAAAATGCGAGTTTGGCAAACAAACTATCGAATTTTTAGGACACACCCTAACCCCAGCTGGCATTAGTCCCGGCACAGCAAAAACAGTAGCTATTACTAATTTCGTAACCCCTACAAGGGTAACCGAGGTGCGACAATTCCTTGGGCTGACGGGGTATTTTAGAAAATTCGTTCCCGGTTATGCGTACAAATCGGAACCATTAAGGCGTTTACTCCGGAAAGATAAAATATTTCAATGGCACAAAGAGCAACAAGACGCTTTCGATGAATTAAAGTCGGCTTTGACTTCGAAACCAGTAATGGCATCCTATAGAGTTGAAGCTCAACATGAAATTCATACCGATGCGAGTTCCATCGGACTAGCCGGTGTATTATTGCAATATGACGACGATGGCTGGAAGCCGGTAGTTTACTTTAGTAGGGCTACAACCGAGAACGAAAGAAAGTTTCACAGTTATGAGCTGGAGACTCTAGCTGTAGTGGAGTCCCTTGAACGGTTTAAATACTATGTTTTCGGAAAAGAGGTGACCGTGGTAACCGACTGCAATGCGATAACGACTGCTATGAAAAAAGAGAGCTCATACCTCGCATAGCGCGCTGGTGGCTCAAAGTTCAGGAGTATGACACAAAAATAGAGCACCGATCGGGTAAACGTATGGAGCATGTGGACGCTCTCAGTAGAGCCCCTGCCGAAGTATCGCGTGAGGTTGATGAAGCTTCCTTATGTGTATTCAAAATAGGGTTAGATCAGGCCGACTGGTTATTTAGTATGCAGTTGCAAGACGAGAACATCAAGACGATTATCAAGCAGATGGAGGCGAAGAACAGCAAGATGCTTGATGATTATATCATCGAGAATGGCAGGCTATACCGAAAAAGCGAAGGTAAAAAGTTATGGGTAGTACCTAAAGCTTTACGATGGAGAGTTGTGCATGGTTGTCAAGATAATGCAGGACACTTAGGTGTTGATAAAACAGTACAGCGGTTGACAAGCAATTTTTGGTTCCCTAGAGTGCGAAACTACGTGAAGTCGTACATAAAGTCGTGCGTTGAGTGCGCATATAACAAAGATCGGGGAGGGCGAAAGGAAGGTGAATACCACTTCGAAGACATGGAACCAATCCCATTCAAGACAGTCCATCTGGACCATTTAGGCCCTTTCCCAAAAAGTAGTCTAAGGAATGAACACATACTAGTCCTAGTTTATGCGTTTACAAAATTCACGATTATACGAGCAGTTAAAAGTACAAAGACCAAACCCGTTTTAGATGTTTTGAACGAAGTCAGCAGCTACGTAGGAATGCCTGAACGCGTTGTAACCGATCGCGGTACCGCGTTCACATCCAAAGAATTTGCGAAGTATTGTAGAGACAACGAAATTAAACATATCAAAAATGCTGTGAGAACCCCTAGGGCAAATGGGCACGCAGAACGTACAAATAGGACGCTGTTATCAATGCTATTACCAACGACAACAAATGATAAAAACTGGGATGCTAAACTACGAGAAATACAATGGGCAATAAATTCGATACAACACAAAACGACAACAAAGACACCACAAGAATTGCTACTGGGTTTCTCACCTCGAGACATCCTACAAAATAAAATATTATTAACTTTGCAAAATGACACCCACGAAACGGAAGAGATCGATTTAGAAGAAATACGACGTACTGCAGCAGCTAAGGCCAGCAACATGAGACAGAAGGCGAAAATGCGTTATGATAGTAGACACCGTAAACCAACAGCCTATCATGTAGACGATTTAGTACTCGTCGAGAATGAAGCAGCTAGCACAATCACGAAAATTAGAACCACATTACAAGGGTCCGTTCATAATTACGCGGTCTCTGGGTAATGATCGATACGTAGTCGAAGACTTGCCAGGTTCTCGGCGTAAGCAGCGACATTATTCGTCAGTGTACGCATCTGACAAAATAAAACTGTGGTGTGACTTACCAACAGACGAACATAATGAATCCGATGACGACGAGGTCGAACCAAAACTCCTCAGTATCGGGGCGGGGCGCTCCCAAATGTCAGGAGTGGCCGAATGTGATGGTAACCCTGACCAAATGCAACCCGGTGTCGCAATCGACGCCCACGAACAACAACCAACCGACAAGGAGCAGTTGATTTGAAACAGCCGAACAACCAAGTCGCAGCGTGCGTGAGAGACGACCCAATCGATTGAAATATACCTATACATTTTTTAAAATATCTTTTTCATGTAAAATTCATGTAACTACACTTTCATTCAACTTTTAATTAAAACTAATGTCAACTTAAAGTGTTTTGGTGAATTCTTGACCAACCCCTGAGCCATCCTTTCACAAGTTCTAGGAAAAACTGTATTTTTGGCGATTTTTTTTTGTAAAATGTTAATATTTTCAAAATTACTGTGCGATGCATTGCACTTCTATATCGTAGCACTTTTTGTTTTAATAATGTATGTTGCGAAAATTTGACAATTAATTATAACCCAATAAACACACAGGCGAAGATGATATCGCCTCGAACTCGAGGCGAGTTCGCCGAATGTAGATTTTCTCCAAGTTACTTTCTCGGACTCGTCTCGAAATCGAGGCGAGCTCGCCTAATCTAGATTTTCTCGAAGGTACTTTCCTCCACTCGTCTCGAATTCGAGGCGAGTTCTCCGAATGTAGATTTTTGCGAGTGTAATTTTCGGACTCGTCTCGAATTCGAGGCAAGTTCGCCGAATGCAGTTTTTCTTGAAGGTAGTTTCTCGTACTCATCTCGAATTCGAGGCGAGCTCGCCGAATGTAGATTTTCTCGAAGGTACTTTCTCGGACTCGTCTCAAATTCGAGGCGAGTTCGCCGATTGTAGGTTTTCGCGGGTATAATTTTCGGACTCGTCTCGAATTCGAGGCGAGTTCGCCGAATGTAATTAAAATTTTCAAACAAGTTATTTTTATTTAATGAAGCAACGGAACAAAATAAGTATTTCCATTTAACATTACTTGGAAAACTTTTGTTATTTCATGAAAAGTGAATCTGCTAATGTCATTAGTTTGGAATGTAAAATTATTGGATATACATTTCTTAATATGATTAGAAAAGGAACAATTATCAGTTTGTATTGGCTTACCATAAACGAAATAAACATTATTTTTAATTTCGATGTACTGAACAGTATAAACGTGATTATTTTTCACAAAAAGATTATCAGGGTGATTGAGTGAGCTAAATTTTGATTTGGTGCCAATAAAAGAGTATTTGGTGCCGTCAATTCGCTCTACTCTAAATTCTTGCTTTTTTTATTATTCCGTTACGACTTGATTCCACCATTCTATTATATATTTGCGCCCCGAACTGTGATTTTTTCCTTAGTTGTCGTTTGATACTACTGAGAAAGTTTTCAAATTTGAATGCGCTGAATGTATGAAGTGGTCCATGCATTTTGCAATCCGCAGTCAAGTGTATTAAGCAGTGCATGTTGTAAGTTAATAAGGACTTGGTGTAGAATAGTGGAATTTTTTCCACAAAACGGCATAACAGTGCGTTTGCTGAGTCGTAAGAACAATTATCGTTCGAAAGTAAAAGCCTTATTGCGGTACTTAGGTCTAAAAAGTGTTTATATCTCTCAGGACTTAAAATATTTAACAAAATAATTGGCCCAGGATATAAAAGAAAATTTCTTAACTCAGTTGCCTTCCACCTATCGAATTCATATATCGAACGAGGCTTTCTCGCAAATTCATAAGGTGAATTTTTCTTGTTTTTAGCAAGTCGAGTGTTAAGTGTACGTATCTTTGATGCACTTAACGAAAAGGGGTTTTTCCGTTTTTTAATCCAGTATTTAAGCAATGTTTTCATAACACCCAAACACACAACGTGCATATAGTCAAAAGGGAACTTATGCACCATATCTATTGGCAGGTCTTCTAAAGCAATCCTTTGCTGATTATTGTGGTGTGCTGAGTGCATCCGAGCTCTAAAAGCTTCATTTGTTCTCAGTATATTTTCGCTATATGGAAATATTGTTTTATTTTGATATCTCTTTCCGCGTAGTGTACATATGTGGCAGCAATTGTAACCGGAATGACCTTTCATTTCCATAATCATGGCTCTTGCCGGAGCATCACATACAAAAACTCCAATTTTGACCAAAAAGTATTTCCCTCTAAATTCGAATCCGCTTCTTACTAATTCATTTATTTCACAAATCGTCATTTCAAGATACCTTTAAAAGAAAAATAAATTTTTGGAAATTGCGAATAAATGAAACGAATTGCGAAGTAATACGTACTCGGACATATTTTTTGGTTTGCTATAGCCTTCGAATACACCTACAGTTAGCACAACTTCTGTATTTTTAATACTCATAAGAATTGGCCAAACTTGTGCACCAGAACTTTTAGATACTGGAAGACCATCAATATTAAAATTTAGTTCAAGCAAATCTGCTTCATAACAATTATTTAAGAAAAAGTCAGTAAGGCCATCTTTGATTCCATAATGGATATAATGACCTCCACCTATTTGAATTTTCACTGTACTTCTTGGTGAGTTTCTCAAAGTGCGTGCATCAAGTGGTAATGTCGGATGATGTGGGCTTAGAATGCGTAGAAGTTTGTTGATAGAAACAGCTGCTATATTTTCTTCGATTCACCATTTCGAAATCTTAGTTCTTATATCGTCAAATTGTATATCATCATGAATTAATTCTTCACTTGCCTAAAAAAAACTATTTTAACTAAAGTATCCAATAAATGCATGCATTTGGACATAGTAAACATACGTTAGAATGTACAATGTTTGCATTTGCAGCGCAGTCATCACGAACAATAGCTATATTCTGCTTGATCTTCCAAATTATTTGTTTCCTTATTTTGATCGTAATTTTCAAAATTACTTGGGCCCAAATAAGTGTTTAAAAATTCATGCACTTCTTTCTTAAGAGCTTGTTTATTACGATGCATTATATCGGATGAAATTACTTATTATTTGTCACCAAATTTTCAATTTTATTTTTGATATTTGACATTTGTCAAATATCAAAAGTAAAATATGAATACTGCTTGAACAATCGCAGTTATCTTTGAAAAAAACTCTACTCTCAAAATCAAAAAATAATAAATTACCGGTGAAACCGAAAAAATTGTTTTTCAAAATGAGTAAACGACGTTCCGGTTCCTATTCTAGTGACTCGGAATCGGGTACGTCCGAATCACAAAGCGACGATGATGTCAAGAAGCCTAGGCATGTAAAGGGTAAGTAAATGATTTACAGCAATATACATAAGTGATGAAGCGAAGGCGGCTAAAGCGCCTATGACGAATGCTAGAAAACTTCATTGCAGTGAAAATTGGCGACAAAATTTGTACATTCATTGCAAGTAAATTTGAGGCATTCTCCATCGTTTCATTAGTCAAAATATTACAGATAACATGTGAATAAAAGATAATCTTATACTTATAAATTATTAACGTTAAATTTACAGCTGAAATGTTTGCAAAATTGGATAAAATAATATCAAACCAAAAAGAATTAAAGTAAGCCAATCTAAAGAATGCCAACGCCATAAGCCGCCTAGCTGAGGAGGTTCTCGACCTAAAGCGAGAACTGAAAAAGAAAAAAAATTTGGTGAAATGTTTGCCCGAGCAACCATTTTCATCAGAACATCAGGAACAGCTACGTGACGCCGATTCTTTTCAAAACGCGGTATGTATGTTTTACACAATCGGTTTGATTCGCATAACTATTCGCTTCGCAAGTGAGTGTAAAATCAGCCGTGGCCTTTTGGAAATGGAAATAAAGCCCACGGGTGGTTTTTATTTCCTTTTCCATATCGAGCAAAGCGCTCACTGGCTTCACAAAATCTTGTCCGTGAGCGTTTTTTCATTTTTAAAGGAAATAACGCCCATGGCTTAACAAATCTTTTCAGTGGGCGTTTTTTCTTTTTGGAAAAATAAAGAAAATTCCTGGGCATTATTGCTTTTTGTCCGAGGGCGTTATGTCTATTTCGATAAGGAAATTACGCTGTGGGCGCAGTTTATTTGTTTTTAGATGATTAATGCCCGTGGGCGTAATTTCCATGGTCCTTGTAGTACTCCGCAGTTTTATATCACCTTTTATATGCGTAACATTTTTAATGTTTATAGGTCCATGAGCTTGCAAGCGTTGCAAGCAAAGCCCCGCAGGAGTTTGTTAGAAAATCATGGCGAAGAATTATTGATGACAGCGCTGCTCAAAATTTTTGTTGGGTGGAACCCAACAAAAAAAGCTGCCAAGGACCTGATAACAACAGCAGCTATTCGAGGTTAGTATTGAGTAAAAATAAGAGTATTCACTCCAGTCTGCTAATAAAGTAATCTGCTTTAAGATTTGATTTTTTCAAACTCAAATATAGCAAAATAAGCAGATAAGCAGGCTCACGTGAATATTCTAAACATACCCATCTTTGACAAGGTCGTATATACAGTACTGTTCGAAACCTAAGCAACTTTTTTCGAGAAAGTCCTTCAGCGAAACTATGATTATTTACATATTTTTAATAGTTTTCATTTAAAATATGGAAATTCTTATGCGGAAACCACATAAAAAGAAGTTTTAAAGTTTATACGAAATTCAGGAAAATTCAGGAAAATTAACCAAAATGTGAAAAACTGTCATCAAATTTTTAACTTTTTTCTCAGAATTTTTAGATTTTTTTCGAGTATGCAGTTTTGTAGCTCATTCAATTTCAGTACAATGCAAGTTAGAACTTGCTTCGACATTCCGCTGAATTATTGGAGTTTTTTTCGTCGAGGCTGTTCCACATTTTCTTCTATACAAAACTGAATGAACTACAAAACTGCATACAGTTTTTTAAATTTTGGTTAATTTTCCCGAATTTTGTATAAATTTGGAAACTTTTTTTATGTAGCTTCTGTATAAGAATTTCCCAGATTTTAAATTAAAATTTTTTAAAATATGTATATAAATAATTATAGTTTGGCTAAACGGCTTCCTTGAAAAAAGTCTCTTAGGTGTCGAACAGTACTGTATAGTGCGACACGCTTTAACGTTGCTGAAATAAGCGTTAAGCCAAAATTGGGGTTATCTTCAAATATCTACATAGTTTACTATTTTTTGTCGTAAAATTGTCTCAAAATATATTGAAATACATTCCATTTTCTGTTAAGTCCAAATTCAGCAACGTTAATAGCCCGGGGTATGCTGTACCTCTTCCACTCCTGAGACGCCCAACTTTTGTATCTTCGAAAATTTTCGAAAGTGGTGGGTTTTGGAGTTAGGGGGCGTGGAATCAGACCTGTTAATAATGATTCCTAATCGGCAATGATTACCGGTTTCATTAATTATTTTTTGAGAACCCTACTAATGATTGATTACCAATTACTTTCAATATTTAATGATTATTTTTCAACTGATTAAAAAACAAAAAATACAAAAAAAAAACAAAAAAAAAAATAAAAAAAATAAAAAAAAATAAAAAATAATCAAAAGTAATCATTACAATTAAAATTGGCAGGTCATTACTTTTGATTATTTTTAATTTTCTGATTTTTTTTCGGTATTGTTGTAGAAACATACATAAATAAATAAATAGGATGAACCAATGTAATGGCTCAGCCTAATGCACACATTTTAACTTTTGAAGGACTTCGGCTAAGGTTTCTACCAAAGTTAACTCAGTTTTAATTTGTGTAGCATACTTATAAGTGTTTAAATAGAATTATCCGACCGTACCCCTACGGTATCATGTGGGAAATGTCCGACATTATCCGTTTAGATAAAAACAGGAGAAATTTGGATGACTCCAAACCATATAACTAGCATCTTTTCTCATACATATGCTTAGCGTTCAAGGTTCATTCTAGACTTGCATGACCCACACAGTGTATGTAGGTGTATGTACTTATATACAACGATGTTTATATTTTTTAACCACATAACTGCAAAATAATCAAACAAAAATCAAAAAAATAAAAAAAAAAACAAGAAAAATCATAAAAAATCAAAAATAATCAAAAACGAGTTCTTGATTTTTTTTTGATTATTTTTTTTTTTTTTAATGGTAATCAATTAGTAATTGCCTTTTCTTGAAACAATTGAAATAATCATTACCAATTAGAAAAACCCTCCAATAAATTGATTACTAAATACTAATGTGGCAAAATTAGGTGTGCAAATGTTTGAATAATACTAAGCTAATTTTTTTATCACAGAGTCATTGTCGCCAGTAACTCGAAAACACAAGAGTCCTACAAAAAGGGTGGTGGGAAGTCCGAGGCCCCCGCCCCAAAGGGGTAAATCAAATGCCGATTATAAGCGGTTTTGTGGAAACGTTTTGTGCAGGACTAGCCAAACCAACCACTTTTTTTGTAGGACAATGTTATATTTCTGCTTACCTAACCTTCTCACACATATGTATATTATTCAAGCATTTACATACCTAACTTTGACACATTTGACGCGGGGGACCCGGGCCCCATACCACATTTTTTTGTAGGGCTCTTTATGTTTGCATGCTATTTGCTGTCTGTGAGCTCGGTATTATTTAAACATTTACACGCCTAATTTTGATACATTCCACACCTCTAACCCCGAAACCCACCAACAAAAGTTGGGCATCTCAGTGAAGGGAAGACGCTCACAAAAACTCAGCTGTTCAGCATATCCCGGACTATAAATAGTTTAGAACTGGCCGTACTTTAATAAAATGCTTGATATATATAAAAACTATTGGCGGCGATATACCAACAGGTTATCATAACCACTAACGAGATTTTTTGCCGAACTTCTCTTTCCAACTTGTGGTGTCTTGCTTTTTGAGTTTTTCCTATAAGTTGGCGGGACCTACAGTTTTTTGCCGACTCCGAACGACACTTGCAAAGAAATGAATTTTTTGCTGAGAAGCTTCTCATGGCAGAAATACACCCGGAGAGTTTGCCAAACTACTGCCGAGGGGCGACCCCGTTTAGAAAAATTCTTTTTCTAACTAATTTTTGATGTTATTTTTGCCGGGCATCGAACCGCCACAACTTGGTGTAGAAGGCCGAACACTTAACCGCTACACCACGGCGGCCGCCATATATATATATTTCAGCTGCATTCCAGTTAAACTTTAAAACAGTTTCAACATCCTTGGTGGA
Organism: Campiglossa producta; assembly: GCA_964058755.1. Lineage (NCBI taxonomy): Eukaryota > Metazoa > Arthropoda > Insecta > Diptera > Tephritidae > Campiglossa > Campiglossa producta. The sequence continues at coordinate 80,932,633 of CAXKVI010000003.1, read as the reverse complement.
GGAAATTTACAAAAAAAACTTTCAGTATTGCAGAGACCGCTTAAGTAAAAAATCCAGATACTCTAAGCGAGGTGCTGAGATAATAAATGAGGATAAAATAAATGAAAATTGAACACAATTGTTATTTATAAGTCTTTCTTGTTTCAATGATTATAATAAATACATATCTGATGTAAAAACAGAATTTTTTTTGCATTACATCATTATTTAACGAGTGGCCATAACTAAAATTTACAGCGATACGGACAATTGCAAATACTCGAATCGGAAAAGAGCTAAAATACCGATTTGCCAACGATCCGAAAAAGTAGAATCGTTTGATTCGCCAAAGAGCTATAATCTCGATTCACCTATGAACTAAAAATCCGAGAAAGAGCTATAATCTCGATTCGCCTATGAGCTCAAATCTCGAATTGCGGCGAATCGAATTATAGCTCTTTCTCGCCTGAGAATTCGGATTCGCCGCGAAGTATCACCGCGATAATATTTTAAGAGAAGGCGAGCTCGCCTCGAATCCGAGGCGGATCCGTTGTGTTTATTGAGAAATGATAATTTTTAAACGTGCTTTGTCCGCTATACTGAGAACATAGGTAGGTTCAAGTGGCTGCCGCAGAGACACACTTAGGCCAGTTTTGAAAGGCCCGTTGTGATACCACCAACACAAGGAAAGTCAGTCCCGGGACCCAGCCATATGGAAAATCCCTGAGTTGTTGGGATTTTCCACATAGCAGAATCCCGGGAATGACACTCCTAAACCGACACCGTTACTCCACCTCGAACCACTTAGATGACTTTATGAAGCCCGTCAAGTCCTTTATGTCCAGTTCCGCGATCTGGCTTAGGATATCTAGGAACGGAACTCCCAAAAAGCGCGTTTCCGGGCCGCTTAAAGCCGGACAGTTGCAGATGAGGTGCTCCACCGTTTCCTCCTCATCATCATCTTTGCAACTCCTGCAGCATCGTCGGTAGGGCATACTTAGCCTTTCTGCATGCCTACCAATGAGGCAGTGACCGGTTAATACCCCTATCAATATGCAGATTTCCCTCCTAGGTAGGGCATAAATGCGTCTAGACCTTTTAAGATCCCATTTTGGCCAGGTTTGTTTCGATATACGGCACCCTGGGGATTGCAGCCATCTTTCGTTGGCTTGACGGAGTATGTGCTCCTTCAGCATTAGTTTGCATGTGGCAAACGGGCATACCTAAGCGCTCTTTAACCTGAAGAACCTGCTTGGTCGTGCCCTGCCTGGCAAGCTCGTCTGCATTACAGTTTCCCTCAATGTCCCTATGTCCCGGGACCCATATGAGGTTTACGCGGTTCTGTTGGGCCATCTCCTGAAGAGATCGACGACAGCTGAGCGTCAGTTCAGAGTTGAACGTGTATGAGCCAAGGGATTTGATTGCCGCTTGGTTTGCTTAACCAGGCCGCGGCGTCCAGGATTGCCGAGACTTCCGCCTGGAAGACGCTACAATGATCAGGTAGTCTGAAGGAGACCTCAAGGTCCAAATCCCTTGAATAAACCCCTCCTCCAACTCTGCCGTCCAACTTCGAGCCGTCGGTGTATATGGAAGTGCCACCATTTGTTTCGGGACACCAATCCGTCCTCTCCCAGTCTTCTCTGCTGGGAATGTTTATTTTGAAACAACTGTAGTGGTCGCACAATGATCTGTGCTTAAAGGGAGAAAGCTGTAAGATTCAAGAATACTGGAGTGTCCAATAGTACCCGCACCCCAACTGGAGGTTTCTCTTAGACGCAGAGCTGATGCCGCCGCTGACCGAAACCCTTCCAGATCAAGTGGCAAAATGCCCAGAATGGCCTGGAGGGCTTCGTTGGGCGTTGTCCTTAGCGCACCGCTTATACAGATCATATTGGATCTATGGACTTTCCGCAACAGATTCAGGTATGTTGCCTTGCTCAGCGCCGGCCACCATACGACGACTCCATTCAGCATGATTGGGCGAATGATGGCCGTGTAGATCCAACTGCATACTCTAGGGCTGAGCCCCCATTTTTTGCCAATGGCTCTTTTGCATGTGTAAAGAGCGATGCAAGCTTTCTTCTGGCGCTGAAGAACATTCTCCTTCCAATTCAATTTCCTGTCCAGAACTATGCCTAGAAACTTGGCTTTATCCGACAAGCCCAGGCGCGTGCCATCTAGTTCTGGTAGGCTTAGTGGCGGTATTTTGTACCGGTTGGTGAAGAGGACAAGTTCCACTTTCCCCGGGTTGATACTAAGTCCGCAGCGAGAGGACCACCTCGAAACCTCTCGCAGTGCTACTTGCATCAGGTCACACAGAGTTTGTGGGAACTTGCCTCTGAATGCAATAGCTAAATCGTCTGCGTATGCCACTATCTTCCCGCCCCCCAGCTTGCGTCACGTAGCAACGAGTTGACTGTGAGGTTCCATAAAAGCGGGGAAAGAACACCACCCTGGGGCGTTCCCCTTGTGACATAGCGTGATAACTCAACCGTACCAACCAGTTAGAGGTCTATCTACGCCCAGATTAGTTAGAGCGGAGTTGATAACCTCCGGGCTTATATTGTTGAAAGCCCCCTCAATGTCTAAGAAGGCCACGAGACAGTAGTCCTTTTCACACAGCGATTTCTCAATGACCGATACTAGGCTGTGCAGAGCGGTTTCTGTTGATTTACCCTTGGTGTATGCATGCTGATAGCTAGAAATAAGGTTGCTATCAATAGTCGTTGAGAGGTAGTCGCTTAGTATCCTCTCAAAGGTTTTGAGTACAAAGGACGAGAGACTGATCGGTCTGTAATCTTTTGGCTCGTAGTGGGATGCCTTCCCAGCCTTAGGGATAAACACTATCGTGGTGCTTCTCCAGGAGCCCGGAATGTGGTTGAAAGCCAGGCAGGCTGTGAAGAGAAATACCAGCCATTTAGCTGATGTCTCCAACGTGTTTATAAGTTGCGCGGGGATAATCCCGTCCGGCCCGGCAGCCTTATACGGTTCAAAGCTCTTAACTGCCCACCTTACCCTTTCCTCAGTGATGGGTATATTTACTGCCAGGTTTGTTGCAGATGCTAGTGGTGCGTCATGCAGATTCCCCGGAAAATGTGTATTCAAGAGCAGCTCAAGGGTTTCCTCTTCCGTGCTGGTCCAGGATCCGCCAGGTTTTCGCAAATAGCTGATGGCTGTTTGACTTTTCGAGAGGACTCGTCTAAGTCTCGCTGTGTCGTCGACCTTTTCGACGCCAGTGCAGAAATTTCTCCACGAGGTCCTCTTCGCCTGTCTCAGAGCTTTTTTGTAGGCCCTTAGTTTAGCTTTATATTCGTGCCAGTGAGGCTCAGAGCCGAGGGTCTTGGCCTTGTTAAATTGTTTCCGGCATGATTTGCGGAGCGAGTCCAAATCGTAGGACCACCAATGTGGCCTGTGTTTACCGCGTGGTTTTGGCACTGGACAAGCCTTGAGAGCGCCGATTTAAATGTAGTAACAAGATCCTCCAGCTCGTCTACTGATGAGGGGGCTTGTGAGGGCAGTACTGGCAGGTCTCTGTCTAATATTTCATTGTGTAACTGCCAATTAGTGTTACGTGGATTGCGCTTCATGATAGGTTGTTCTACAATAAAGTCTAGAACCATTTCTATGTAACGGTGGTCGGAGAATGAATGTTCTTCCAGAACCCGCCATTTTCTGACCCACTCATAAGCGCCTTCACTACAGATAGTGAGGTATATGACCTCCCTGCTGGTCTTAGTGATAAAAGTAGGCTCATTACCCACGTTGCAAATTACCAGGTTAGTTGTTAAGAGGTAATCAAACAGAGACTCGCCCCTGGCATTGATATCGGAGCTCCCCCATTGGACATGGTGAGCATTAGCGTCCGCTCCAACAATAAGATTACCCGTGCAGAAATTTGACACCAGGTCTTTCACCTCCGTTTGTTGTGGGGGTTCTTCGGCGTCGTAGGGCATATAGACCGACGCTACCGTCAGGCGGGTGCTGTCGACCGTTAGACTGATAGCAGTAATATCACCATTGGTGTAGTTAGGTAGGAGAAAGGAGTTCAACTCAGACTTGACCAAAATACACGTTCTGACTTTGCTCTCCTCGCTGGCTCGAATGAGCTTGAAGCCCTTAGTCCCCAATCCGCATATTCTCGAGCTATTGACTCAGGGTTCTTGGATGAGGACCACATCCACGTTGCCTTTAGAAATACGACTACTTAAAGCAGCCGAAGCCACTTTAGATTTGTGCAGATTAATCTGAAGCACCACCAACATGAGACAGACTTCCCTGCCGTCCCCATATCGTCGAGGTTTTCTCCATCCCGGAGGTTGCCTATCAACGACGAGTTGTTCCGATTAATTGCCCAATGTGGCGTTGCAGGAGTCCTGCTGCCTGTAGCGTTAGATGTTAATCGCTCAGCGTTGGCTGCTACCATCGTGACGTCGAGGACTTCCTCGTCCTGTAGGCTGTCCTCCATCTCCGAGTTGTTCACAGCACTATCGCCAAGGGACATGGCGGATAACATGCTTTCCGCATCGGAATCCTCCGCTTCCTCTTCTGGTAATTCGTTTTCCGTTTCGCCCTGAGCAGCCGAGAAGTCAGCGCGCTGAGCATCACCACGATATACGTGGATAACGATCTGGCCTACGCTGTAGTGTACTAGGCCATTGCACCTTTTGAGGGGCTCGATTGACTCTTTATTCATGGTGAACACCACCTGTCTGTCGGGCCCCACCGCATCCCCGACCAGATTGACACTCCAGTCATGCGTTGGGAGGGACGGATTCATTAGCCGTAGCATCCCGAGAATTCTCTCGGGTTCGTCAGGGATAGCCGGAATCCACGCCCTTGCCCTTGGACGAGCTGGAATGCCCTTCCAGTCGACGACCTCTATCTTTGCGCCCTTGTAGACTTCACCCAGTTTAGCAGCTGCTGCCTTGTACAGTGCTACGGTTTTTGCATCCTCGCATGCGAGTAATTTAATCTGACCCTGGTGCCAACCCGCATCCGTTACTCGCGCAAAACTACCCAGAAAGTCCGGAGCAACGTTGAGAAGAATGTTGCCGAGTTCATTTCGCACGTAACGCCACCGGTCCTTGGGGATGCCCAGACGGTCATTGCCTCGGTCAAGGACGCCTATAAGGATCCTGTCCTTGGTTACCTCAGCAAAGCTTAGTTTGCCCGCTCCAGAGGTATTCTGATGCCGCTTGGGAGGGGGAATTAACTCCAGGTCCGATCTCTGGCGCTTGAAAGGGTTAACTTTTAACCTCTTTGGCATGTAAGAATTTTGGAAATCCGGTATCACAGCTTTCGCTAGCTCTACCGATTTACTGGAATTCGGCGACAGTGATTCCTGCGGTACCCCTTCATGCCTCTTCAGGATCTTTGCAGCCAATCTTTTCTCGTGGTATGTGAAGCGGCGGGGAGATGTCTCCCGGGAGTGCGGACCCGTAGTTGCCATCGCGGTCGCTCTCCTTGCCGACAGTTCAGTTGCAGCTTCTTTCTCCTTCGAAACTCCGAGGCCAGGTCGTGAGACCGCTGCCACAGACGTAAAGATACTGGTTTTCATATCAGCGGTTGATGGGAGTTTAGCATCCGCCGTTGTCCGCTTAGCTGCGTTGGCAACCGCACTGGTGCTAGCTCCCATCAAGTCAATCTTATTCGATAGAGGGTTGGTTGACCGACTGGTAGTTGCCATCGCTGTCGATCCCCCCCTTGATTGTGGATCGGAGGTTGTCCTCCGGCGTTGTTGTTGCTTTCTCGCCTGCTCCTCCATAGCTCTCCTTTGCTGAGGAGTGAAATTTGGCGTTGTTTGTTTTTTAAATTTTTCGTTTTTATTTAGGTTATTTGAGTTCATCTTGTTCGTACGACCCATCGCCGGACAAGGCCAGCTTAGGGTCAAGGGAAGAGTAGGGGAAAATGTGTCGTCCACCGCGGCAGAGCCCCGTACCGCGGTAAGGCCATGCTTACTATCTGCGGCGACCCGGTGTCAGAGAGGCTCCGTTCAAATACAGCCACGATTTGTCTCCCGGCTGCAAACGTCCAATGGGCATGGTTTCGCATAACACCCTGGATTGGGAGGGGGAAGATCTTTGTCGTCGCGCCAGAGAGGCTAGGCTGCTCTCGTGATGAAGTGCCGTACGAAGCTATGATCACAAGGGCAGCGTAGCCCTGTGGCTATCGGCTTAAGCCCTCGTACCGCCGCAAGGTATCCACCCTTCACGAGGGAACTGAGAACATAAATCGGTTTAAATTATATTTAACTTTATTAAAATGTTTTCGAATGATCCAAATCGTTTTTGCTACGTTTGTGGTATTCTTGTGAAAGCGAAATCTCGTCATTTGATGAGAAGAATTAGTGCATGGGAGACATTTGAAGACGTCGTGCACAACTTCCTAGGAAACCACAAAAGTTCGGACTTCGATAGTAAGATAAGCAATTTACTAGAAAAATATAACCGAATTGGTAAGAATTATATTAACTATTTAATTGAACAAATTTTTATACGAATTTATTTAATTTCAGGCTGCAATATGACTATCAAGTTGCATTTTTTATTCAGTCATTTGGACTTTTTACGGAAAACCTTGGCTCAGAAAGTGACGAGCAGGGAGAAAGGTTCCATCAAGAAATGGAAAAAATAAAAATACGCTACCAAGGTTACTGGGATGAAAACATGCTAGGGGATTATTGCTGGTTCCTTGCATGATATAAATACTATAGGTAAAACCGTTCTCTCTTTTGATTTTGTTTTGACGTTTTTAAGCTATATAAAATGTGTCAGTATATAAGTCAAATAGAAAAACAATATTCAAAAAATTTAAAATAAGAAAAATTTGAAAAAAATCAAAAAAAAATTTTTCCAATTTACACTGCACGTTTAGGTGGACGTTTGGATACTATAAAATGGCAGGAAATGATATGGTAGATTATCCTGCTAGAGGGGCACATACGCTCCGCTTTTACAGTCCTCATTTTTAACAATTCTAGCAATAGTTCTAATCGCAAATTGAAGAAAAATTCAAATAAATTATTTTGATTATAATTTATTTGATTGAAAAAACCAAACAGAAAATTCGTGAGAATTGCTTAAAAATGTCACTAGTGTCATTAACGGTTTACCTGTAGTATTTATATCATGGTTCCTTGTAAGGGAAGACTTGTCAGAAAAAAAAAACGCCAGAGTAAAAAGTCGATGTCATTTTAAATCTATAGCAGGGCCCGGCAGAATTGGTAAATCGAATTATGTTATCTATTTTTGCTCCCTTCGCTCAATAGCAAGTACCGAAGCCACAGCGTGTGTTTTTGAGTCGTTGCTGGCAAGTAAGTGGCTGAGCATAACTAACGACATCCACTGATTGGAAACAATTTTATTGTTCGAGAGGCCAGTCAAACAACGTAATAATCTGTGTGCTTGCATTCATCGTTTTTCTAACATCGGCGAAAAGAATTTTTGAATGAAGTGATACCTAAAAAAACACAAAATTGCTGATATCTCTAAAACCAAACCATACAAAAATTTTTAAAAATATGTTTTGTGCTCGGCATACCAGTGCCAATGCAGCCATATACATGAATATCTTGCTATTTTTTCAAATTAATTATTTGTAATCTAGTGTTATTAAGAAAGCAGCGACTATTTGTATTTAACCTATCACCAAAAAGCATCTATGAAATATAAGAGAAAAAAGAAGCTAACGAAACAAATGAATTTTGTATTTTTTAAGTGGTATGATTTCCTCTAGAAAAACCTAGTCGTATAAAAAAAAATGTAGGCTATGCAGCTTTTGTAGGGAATCCGAGTTCTTACTCTTAGTTTCAAGTGGCTGCCGCAGAAGCACACCTAGGACAGTATTAAAAGGCCCGTTGCGATGCCGCCAACAGTAGGAAAGTCAGTTCCGCGACCCTGCCATATGGAAAATCCCGGTGTTATCGGGATTCTCCATAAATCAGAATCCCGGGACTGACGTTCCTAAACCGACACCGTTACTCTTCCTCGAACCATTTAGATGACTTGATGAAGGCCATCAGGTCCTTTATGTCCAGCTCCGTGACCAAGCGTAGGCTAACCAGGAAGGGCACTCCCAAAAAGCGCATTCCCGCGCAACTTAAAGCCGGGAAGTTACAGATGAGGCGCTCCACCGTTTCCTCCTCCTCATCATCTTTGCAACTCCTACAGCATCGTCGGTAGGGCACACCTAGTCTTTCTGCGTGCCTACCAATAAGGCAGTGCCCAGTTAATACGCCTATTAATATGGAGATTGTTATGATACCATTGACCGAGAGTATACTGAAACCCCAATCTAAGACGATAGAGAAGCAATGCTTGTGGCAAGGTGCATTGACCACGGTGTGTGCACTGGCGTTTAGGCCCGGAGCTTCAGCTTCGTGGTATTCGATAACGCAATCAATACACCGCATTGCCCTCCTCAGTCAATGGTCAAACAGGATAATTTATATTTTGCACACTGGGACTTTCTGAAACAACAACAAAAAAATAGAGAACCTAGCAGTAACATTTACTTGCCACACTTCGCCAATACGACCCTTTCTTCCCTCTTATGCCTGGCAGCTCATTTAGTGAGATTTGGTGGCTGCCTCTAAACCCGCCCTACCATTGGCCTCATTGGTGTGGTTGAGGCCCCAAATACCTTACCATCAACACCCCATGTCTCAAACCAAATAAAAATTCAATTAATTACTCATCATATTAATTATTATTTAGAAGAATTCAATCCATTACAATTTTAAGCGTTTTCTTACTTTAGTAGTTAGCCTAAGCAAAACCAGGCAAAATTTTATTTATTTTATTATTTTTAATCAAAATCAAAATGATATTCCGAAAGAACGTTTAACAAAATGGGAGAACTACAATTAGTCCCCACATCACTCTTAAGTGTATCTTTAAATTTTCATACAAAGTAATATATCGGGCTTAGTATTTAAATGTACATATGTATGCAAATATGCTTGCGCGGTGATACGTATATATTATGTACGACGCAACAACAACCAAATTAGCAAACCCAATTCAAAAATAATCCAAACTCAATTAAAGTTGAGCATACACATGTACATACATATGTACGTACAGGCAAAAAAAATTTTATATACGTGTGTAAAATACAAATATTGGCAGTAAATAGAAAAAATATACATATTTCCATTAATATGTAGGTATATACATATGTGTTTATGGGATCAGGGAGTCACCGAAAAAAAAAACCATTTGTTTGTCTATGGCTCATTTACACCTAGCTTCGAAGGCCTTCTCGCTGGCTAAATTGAAAATTCGAGGATTCCCTAATCCTGGTTAGCATTCATCGCCAATAGAAAAAAAAACTATAAATTTAAAAATACTAACAAAAAAAAATCCTTAAGAATAGAAAAGTTTACCAAGCTACGGCAACCATAATTATTTTTAAGCAAAGGAGTATCGAAGTGCACGCAACAAAAACAAAGTCTACGAGCTGGGTTGGCTTCAAACCACTTCATACAAAAACTCTCTCAAACATGTCCACTGCTTCTTCTTCAATTCTAACTATATTATAGGTAGATACATGTTTGAGTGATTGCTGTACAACAACAACAAGAACTACGCTGCCGTAGCTTGACTAAGTTTTCTTGGCTTAATCATTATATTACGAAAATAATTATGACTATCTGCTTGACACTTTTTGTGTTACCAATTTTATATACAGTTGGTATTAAATAAACGGACCTAATTATTCTTCTTTTATTTAAAAATTATTTAGTGGTAAAACTATTTCGTTATTTTTTTTCTAAATATGTAGTAGCTGATTCCATGTATGTTTTATTTACAACATTTTTTTTTTTATGTTTTATTCTAATTCTTAACCTAACTCTTCTTCTTTTCTTTTTGTGGGATCGAGTTGGAACTTCTTATGTGTTGTTGTTTTTACCTTTACATGACGTGGAAATTTCGATTCTTGAGGTTTTTGGAAATCTGCACAGCAGGAAAATACCTTATATATCGGGAAAATTTTTACACTTTTGTAGGTGGGCGAAATTTTCAGCTATTCATGTAGACTTTGGGAGTTTTTCCAAGTGAATGCGGATTATAAAAGATGAGGGCAAGGTTTAAGAGTCGTGAGAAGGGGTTGCTTGTGGTTTGCACAAGCAACCCACATGAATACGATGATTAATTTGTTGGTAGAAAACTTTATAATGAAATGTGGTGTTTAATTGTGGTAAAATCTGCGAGAAGAAGAAAAAAAAACACCGCAGGTTAAAAAAACTATTTGGACGATTTTACACACCACAAAATAATTACAAAAAGGTCTTTTAAATTACTATTTAAATTGCATTTGCACTTACCATAAATGTTTATGTACGTAGATAGGATGCCCTGTGAAACCCAAGATTTGGCTGATTAATTAAAGAGTGTTTATGCGTACGGATTTTTATTCGCAAGTAAATTTTATACGCACAAGTTATTAAACTTTGACTTCACTCCGAATTTAAATTAAATTTAGCCGCGGTCACTTTACTTACGACGTGTCGGTCTTGGGATTTCACAGGAAAAGAAATATAGTCTTGTGCGGAAGTTGTATTAGACCCTCATGAAACTCAGATGTCGATAAATGAGTTCAAAAACATATGTTTTTGACATGAGCTGTGTTAATTGGGGTTTTGGAGTTGGGACAGTGGTGGCAAAGGAAAAATTATACGAGAAAAAATTATTTTTAAGGAAAGAATGGAATAAGAAATATGAAAAAGAATTTGCGGCCTTGTACTACGGTACACATCCCCCCACCTAGAGAGTTGGTGCGGTGTGACCTAATTGCTTTCTTGAATGTCTTTTCTGTGATAGGTTTCCCTCCTGCCTGTATCAATGTCCTCCAGCTCGTACATGCAATTTCCTTTTATTGCAATCACCTTACACTTTAAAAACTTTGGAGCGAGTTTTGCAGAAAATTTTTTTGAGGCATCGCTTTGGACAAAGTTGCGCCGGAAAACGAAATCGCCAACTTCAAAACGTTTATCCGTGCTTCGAAGGTTGTAACGTTTTGATGAATTTTCAAATGCTGTTGAGATGTTTTCACCGATTTTTTTTCTTATAAGTTTAAGGCTGTCCGTTCGCTCCAGAACGGTGTCGTCGATGGTCTTGAGCCTCCTTAAAAGTTCATAATCACCTGCATGGGAAATCATCTGCTGTCCAAACAATGCAAAATATGGTGATACACCGATCGTTTGGTGATATGAACTTCGAAGTGCTTCAGCAATTTCAGAGATGTTCCCATCCCAGTGTGATTGGTCCCTTTTAAGGTAAGCTCTTACACCTGCGATGATTGAGCGGTTCACCCGCTCGCTTGCATTGGCCTGCGGACTATATAGGGCCGTGTAAACATGTCTAATACCACGGGCCGACAATAACCTATTAAATTGCGTGGATCTAAATTGCTTGCCATTATCACTCATCACAATTTCGGGAGTTCCGAAAATACTAAAGACATTTTCTCGGAGGAAGTCGCATACAACAGAAGTGTTGAACTTTTTAACTGTTTTTAAAAGGGGAAACTTTGTCAAATGGTCTAATACAATGAAAATTCCTATGTTTCCTTGCTTGGATCTAGGGTAAGGTCCAAGAAAGTCTACATATAATTTCTGAAACGGTCTTTGCACAGTGTACTGTGCGGACATTGGTGGTCTTAGCGTTACATTGGGCGATTTGCTTTGTTTGCAGGTTTCACATCGGCTGACGTAATTTTTGACATCAACTGTCATATTTGGCCAATACAAATTATTTCGCAATCGCTCCAATGTTTTCGCAATCCCACCATGGCATTTATTTGGCGGACAGTGGGCATTTTCTATGACACCCGGAACTAGAGATTTGGGAATCCAAAGCTTCCAATTAAATGATTCCCTTTCCGGATTGCCATCAGGATGTTCGGTCCTTTTATAAAGGAGGTTGTCGACTACCTGAAGGTCAGGCAATCTGCTTTCATTTTCACGGACATGACTTATCAATTTTTGATAATCTTCGGACAAAAACTCGGACGACTGTAAATCTACTAACGGACGGATCTCAATTTCACGGACTTCACCTACTTCCTCGAAATTTTGCCGTGACAGACAATCAGGTACTACGTTGAGTGAACCTTTCCTATGCTCAATATTAAATTTAAAACCTTGCAATTTTAGAGACCAACGCGCTAGTCGGCTGGATAAATCAGTTTGTCGCATAAGCCACTGCAAGCTAGCGTGGTCAGTAACTATAGTGAACTCTTGTCCCTCTACATAGGCTCGGAATTTCTTCAAGCTTAGCAAAGCGGCTAGACATTCGAGCTCAGTTACACTATAGTTACTTTGCGCTTTATTCAACTTTTGGGAAAAATATGCTATAGGGACCTCAATATTCTCGGCATTCTTTTGAACCAATACCGCACCAACTCCTAGCTTGCTGGCATCACACTGGATGATGAAAGGTTTGCTATAATCTGGACTGGCCAAAACTGGTGCTGTACACAGTTTTTCTTTTAAAGCGCAGAAAGCTTGCTGAGCGTCATCGTTCCAGTCAAAACTCTTTGATTTCTTAAGTAAATTCGTGAGTGGGCTTGTCAATGCAGCAAAGTTGTCAACGAATCGGCGATACCAACCTGCCATTCCCAGGAATCGTCTCACCTGTTTGACATTCGTTGGAACGGGGTATTGAGTTACCGCAGAGATTTTCTCGGGGTCGGTACGTATAGTTCCGTTGCCCACAATATATCCCAGATATTTAACTTCCTTTATACAAAATTTGCTTTTGTTGACGTTTATGGTCAACCCTGCTTTCCTTAAATGCAAAGCAACTTCAGCTAGAACGGACATATGTGTCTCAAAGTCTTCTGACACAATTAAAAGATCGTCTAAATAGACAAACACTTGGTTTCTTAGATTGGGAGGTATTACGCGATCCATCAAGCGACAGAGTGCTTGTGGGGCGTTACAAAGACCGAAAGGCATAACACGGTATCGGTAAAGAGGACGATTTGGGACGGTGAAACAGGTGTAATCTCGTGACTGTTCGGCTAGGGGAATTTGCCAAAAGGCACGTCGTAAATCAAGAGAACTGATAAATTTCGCCTTGGGTATTCTGCTCAGAATCCCATCAATATGAGGAAGGGGATAAGCGTCCTTAACGGTAACGCTATTTACTTTTCGTGAATCCAGACACAGACGGACTTTACCTGGCTTTTTCACTAACACAACCGGACTGGACCATGGACTGTTTGGAGCTTCCTCGATTACACCTAACTTAATCATTTCATCAATTTCGGCATGTACGAGTTTCTCGACAGCTGGTGAAATTGGAAAATATCGCTGCTTTATCGGACGGACATTGGGTTCGAGTTGAATCTCGTACTCCAATAAAGACGTTTTTCCCAAGCCTTCTTTTTCAAAACTTGGGAATCTATTTTTAGTCAAATTTAATTGCTGTTGTTGCTCAACATTCAACGAAAGCGAATTTTCGTCAAACGCACAATTCCGGTCAAATGAAATTTCAGATACGATATTAGAAGCGATTTGAAATTTAATCCAAAAGTCGACTCCCAATATCAAATCTTGGGACATACTGGGGACAACGAAAAACGTTACCACCTCGGTTTTACCTTTGTATACAACGCTAAGATCTATGGTACCGAAAACGACTTGCATTTTGCCATCAGCGGTACAAATTGGCACTTTATGTTTTCGCAACTGCTGTTTGGCAACTTCTTTTGCCAACAAACCTCCTAAGCAAGACACTTGTGCTCCGCTATCTAACAGGCCCAGGTGATCACCTTCTAGCAACCTAACTCTAGCATACGGCCTCAAATCATTTTCTTTTTCTTGCAATGAGCAAATAACTTTCTTCAAATTTCTTCTATTTGTTTTTACTTTTGCCCAAAAGTTTTTCATCCGCACAGATGAACGCTTTGGGCTATGGGATTCGTCATAATCTGGACTAAATATTCTATTTCTCACCTCGTTATATCTTTTCAAACGTACGTCATATGGTATTATTTCTTTTTGTAAAGTTTTAGCATGAAAATGAGAGTCACCAGTGCGTACCTATACTTGATTTTGCGCAACTGGTTTGGTTTTGCGTTTGTATGCGCACGTTATCGCTGTTTAGCGCTTGCTGTCGTGGCGAGGTATCTGTCGTGATTCCTCGCTCACTTTGCAGTTTCCCGGACTACATTTTGGACGATAGGTGTTTGGTGCGCCACAACCGTAACAAAAGACGGTACGCTCTTCAAGGCAGTCATAGTATCTATGGCCATCCTGGTTGCAATTCCAGCAACCCGGTTTCAATTTGGTGGATGGCTGAGAAACTGCGTCTACTTCTGCCAAATCAGTTTGCATAAGATCATCATTGAGGTCTAAATCAAGAAAAGCTTCGCAAAACCTGACGCCTGGGTAATTGCCTGGGATTGTTAGCTTGCGAGAAAGGCGTCGTCTTAGCAAGTTCGTTGGCAAGACTTTCACCTTTCAAACAGAGTCTTCGCAACTCTGCCAAAGAATTTATAGGGACGAAAAGGAGCTGTTGCCGAATACGTGGCCGCAAATTGTGCTTCATTATTTCAAGCAGTTCTATTTCCGACAGGGGTGTTTCAAGGGGTTCCGCGATTTTCAAGATGGCATTACGAAATTCATCAAACCCTTCGCTTTGGCCCTGCTTTCTAGCCCGAATAGATTCCTTTATCTCGAAATCACTTTTATGTTGCTGGAAATTTGTTCGTAACGCTTGGCATAAAGCTGGCCAAGTTACGCGATCGACTGACCTGCGATAACGCCAGTACCAATCTTTGGCTTCATTGACAAACAAACTTTGGATATGTTCACATAAAATGTTGAAATTCCCATTAAGTGTGTCGATAACTAGGAGCTCTATTCGGGACAGGAAGCTGTCAACGGATAAACGCGACGTACCATCAAACTTAACATCCCAACTAGAAATAAGCTGCGCGATTCTACCAGTATACGGAATGGTTGAGATGTCGCTAAACCGCAATTGGTCTATATTCTGGTTAAAGTTTAAGCTGCTGTGGTTTTGCAATGAAGGTGGCTCTCTTGGCCACATTGGTGTAGACCTGTTAGGGGGGTGTTGGGCTGCAGATAGATTAGCAGGTTGGCTAATATCATTGGCAACAGGGGCTGGTGGTACAGGGTTAAGGTTTAATCGTTCTAAAAAATTTGATAAGGTGCTTTCTATCCTCTGTTCTACCATTTGGGCTACGCGACCTTCCAGTCCTTCAAAAGCAGTCGCTGATCTTGCTGAAACAATGGCAGAAACCATGTTTCTAATACGCGACTCATCCTCGTTTCCTGGTGCTGCTTCGACACCACGTGCTCCCTCGACTTGTTCGTTGTTGACATTTTCCGGTCTTTGCTGAAGATCTCGCTGTGATTCACCACTTGTCCTAGGTGGGTTATTGTTCCCACTGGTATTACCCGAGTTTCCTTGCAGCATGGTTTGTAATCTGGTATTAACGCCTGTGTTTTGAAGGAATTCCCTACTACTACAAGGTGCTCTGCACAAGGGGCAAGAAGAATTCTTCCTTAGCCAGGACAATAGGCAGTTCCTATGGAAGCGGTGATTGCAAGCAGTAACTAGCACGGCGTTCCTATTATATATCAGCTTTCTACAAACGATACAGTGGGTCTGCAAGGGTGCGTGCTCGCCGCTATGCCGTAATGGCATATTTATTCCGGCCTAACGAAATAAGGTAGTATGTAAGCTTATAATCGCATTCAAAAAAAAAGGAAAAACCAAAAAAAATTGTGTAAGTAGGGTTTTGGGCTTGATTTACTGACGCCGAAAAATGTTTCAAGCAAAAAGGTTTTAAGTCAACACAAAAAAAGTTTTATAAAAAAAAGTCTGAAGCTTACGTTTCGAACTGGATGCGCTGACGCAAAAAAAAATGTTTCTAAAAAAAAGTTTAATGTCAACACCAAAAAAAATGTTATAAAGAAAAAGTAAGCTTTTCACGCTTCGAAATTCTCAACCGCAAAAAAAAATTGTATCAAAAATGTTGTATGTATATAAAAAAAATCATCAAAATATTTTGGTTTGAGACCATGGGAGTCTCTGTTGTAGGTAATGTGGCATAAGTTTAAAAGTGGTAAAGGAGTCATATTGTGTTGTGGCATGCAACATTTTGGGGAAGAAATATCGGTTGTGACTTGTTTTGATTACAACCACAATTTCCGAAATTTTCAAAATCTTTCCCAAAAACTAAAAAAAATATTTAATGAGTTTGGCATCTCGAAGTTGAGTTTGAGATGTACTAATTATTTGAAAAATTTAATATCTTTTCTTTTGTTATGTAACTGACGTGAACCCCTGGTAAGTCAGCTGGCATTAAGCCTTAATGACTAAATTTCCAAAAAAAAGTGTATCACGCATTTAAGTACAAAAACGAAAGAAAATGCTGTGCTTAAACAATTCCCCGAATACGAATCTTTTAACGCGGTACGAATCCTGAGGCATATAGCCTGTAGGATCGTCAATTCCATCGAAAATTATTCGCATCCCTACAAAAAATGCTTAAATACAACAACAACCGAAGAAAATCTAAATTTAAAAATATTTAAAAATGAAAAATTTAAGCAGACAGACGAGCTGATTCCAAGAGGGAATCCTGAATGTGAAACCACGAATTGAAAACGAAAAGTTTTCCTTCAATCGGGCCCCACGTTGGGCGCCATTTTATCTGTTATGATACCATTGACCGAGAGTATACTGAAACCCCAATCTAAGACGATAGAGAAGCAATGCTTGTGGCAAGGTGCATTGACCACGGTGTGTGCACTGGCGTTTAGGCCCGGAGCTTCAGCTTCGTGGTATTCGATAACGCAATCAATACACCGCATTGCCCTCCTCAGTCAATGGTCAAACAGGATAATTTATATTTTGCACACTGGGACTTTCTGAAACAACAACAAAAAAATAGAGAACCTAGCAGTAACATTTACTTGCCACACTTCGCCAATACGACCCTTTCTTCCCTCTTATGCCTGGCAGCTCATTTAGTGAGATTTGGTGGCTGCCTCTAAACCCGCCCTACCATTGGCCTCATTGGTGTTGTTGAGGCCCCAAATACCTTACCATCAACACCCCATGTCTCAAACCAAATAAAAATTCAATTAATTACTCATCATATTAATTATTATTTAGAAGAATTCAATCCATTACAATTTTAAGCGTTTTCTTACTTTAGTAGTTAGCCTAAGCAAAACCAGGCAAAATTTTATTTATTTTATTATTTTTAATCAAAATCAAAATGATATTCCGAAAGAACGTTTAACAAAATGGGAGAACTACAATTAGTCCCCACATCACTCTTAAGTGTATCTTTAAATTTTCATACAAAGTAATATATCGGGCTTAGTATTTAAATGTACATATGTATGCAAATATGCTTGCGCGGTGATACGTATATATTATGTACGACGCAACAACAACCAAATTAGCAAACCCAATTCAAAAATAATCCAAACTCAATTAAAGTTGAGCATACACATGTACATACATATGTACGTACAGGCAAAAAAAATTTTATATACGTGTGTAAAATACAAATATTGGCAGTAAATAAAAAAAATATACATATTTCCATTAATATGTAGGTATATACATATGTGTTTATGGGATCAGGGAGTCACCGAAAAAAAAAACCATTTGTTTGTCTATGGCTCATTTACACCTAGCTTCGAAGGCCTTCTCGCTGGCTAAATTGAAAATTCGAGGATTCCCTAATCCTGGTTAGCATTCATCGCCAATAGAAAAAAAAACTATAAATTTAAAAATACTAACAAAAAAAAATCCTTAAGAATAGAAAAGTTTACCAAGCTACGGCAACCATAATTATTTTTAAGCAAAGGAGTATCGAAGTGCACGCAACAAAAACAAAGTCTACGAGCTGGGTTGGCTTCAAACCACTTCATACAAAAACTCTCTCAAACATGTCCACTGCTTCTTCTTCAATTCTAACTATATTATAGGTAGATACATGTTTGAGTGATTGCTGTACAACAACAACAAGAACTACGCTGCCGTAGCTTGACTAAGTTTTCTTGGCTTAATCATTATATTACGAAAATAATTATGACTATCTGCTTGACACTTTTTGTGTTACCAATTTTATATACAGTTGGTATTAAATAAACGGACCTAATTATTCTTCTTTTATTTAAAAATTATTTAGTGGTAAAACTATTTCGTTATTTTTTTTCTAAATATGTAGTAGCTGATTCCATGTATGTTTTATTTACAACATTTTTTTTTTTATGTTTTATTCTAATTCTTAACCTAACTCTTCTTCTTTTCTTTTTGTGGGATCGAGTTGGAACTTCTTATGTGTTGTTGTTTTTACCTTTACATGACGTGGAAATTTCGATTCTTGAGGTTTTTGGAAATCTGCACAGCAGGAAAATACCTTATATATCGGGAAAATTTTTACACTTTTGTAGGTGGGCGAAATTTTCAGCTATTCATGTAGACTTTGGGAGTTTTTCCAAGTGAATGCGGATTATAAAAGATGAGGGCAAGGTTTAAGAGTCGTGAGAAGGGGTTGCTTGTGGTTTGCACAAGCAACCCACATGAATACGATGATTAATTTGTTGGTAGAAAACTTTATAATGAAATGTGGTGTTTAATTGTGGTAAAATCTGCGAGAAGAAGAAAAAAAAACACCGCAGGTTAAAAAAACTATTTGGACGATTTTACACACCACAAAATAATTACAAAAAGGTCTTTTAAATTACTATTTAAATTGCATTTGCACTTACCATAAATGTTTATGTACGTAGATAGGATGCCCTGTGAAACCCAAGATTTGGCTGATTATTTAAAGAGTGTTTATGCGTACGGATTTTTATTCGCAAGTAAATTTTATACGCACAAGTTATTAAACTTTGACTTCACTCCGAATTTAAATTAAATTTAGCCGCGGTCACTTTACTTACGACGTGTCGGTCTTGGGATTTCACAGGAAAAGAAAGATAGTCTTGTGCGGAAGTTGTATTAGACCCTCATGAAACTCAGATGTCGATAAATGAGTTCAAAAACATATGTTTTTGACATGAGCTGTGTTAATTGGGGTTTTGGAGTTGGGACAGTGGTGGCAAAGGAAAAATTATACGAGAAAAAATTATTTTTAAGGAAAGAATGGAATAAGAAATATGAAAAAGAATTTGCGGCCTTGTACTACGGTACAAGATTTCTCTTCTCCTTAGGGCATACTTATGTCTTGATCTTTTATGATCCCATTTCGGCCAGGTTTCTTTGGATATTCGTCATCCTGGAGATTGCAGCCATCTTTCGTTGGCTTGGCGGCTCTTTCAGCATTAGCTTGCATGTGGCAAACGGCATACCTAACCGCTCTTTATCTCGAAGAACCTGCTTGGTCATGCCCTGCCTCGCAAGGTCTGCTCTACAATTACCCTCAATATCCCTATGTCCCGGGACCCATATGAGGTTCACGCGGTTCTGTTGGGCCATCTCTTGTAGAGATCGACGACAGATGAGCGTCAGTTCAGAGTTGAACGAGTAAGAGCCAAGGGATTTGATGGCCGCTTGGCTGTCGCTGAGAATAAAAATATCCTGTCCGATAGTGTGTTGGCCTATCCACGCCGCGGCGTCCATGATTGCTGAAACTTCAGCCTGGAAGACACTGCAGTGATCAGGTAGTCTGAAGGAGAGCTCAAGGGTCATATCCTTTGAATAAACCCCTCCTCCAACTCTGCCGTCTAACTTCGAGCCATAAGTATAAATGGAAGTGCCGCCATGAGTGGTGGGACTCCGATCCCTGCTCTCCCATTCTTCCCTGCTGGGAACGTTCATTTTAAAACCGCTATCTCCGACTGTTGTGGTCGCACAACGATCTGTGCTCAGCGGAAGAAAGCTATAGGATCCCTTCCAGATCGCGTGGAAAAATGCCAAGAATGGCCTGGAGTGCTTCAGTGTTGTTCTTAACGCACCGCTTATACAGATCATGCAAGATCTGTGTACTTTACCTAACAGATTAAGGTTTGTTGCCTTGCTCAGCGCAGGCAACCTTCCACAACTCCATAGAGCATGATTGGTCGAATGATTGCAGTGTAGATCCATTTGCATATTTTGGGGCTGAGCTCCCATTTTTTTTCCAATGGCTCTTTTGCACATGTAGAGTGCAATACACGCTTTCTTCTGGCGTTGAAGAACATTCTCCTTCCAGCTTAATTTCCTATCCAGAACTGTGCGTAAGAACTTTGCTTTGTCAGCCAAGTTCAGGCGCACGTCATTCAGTTTTGGTAGTATTAACGGTAGTATCTTATAGCGGTTGGTGAAAAGGACCAGTTCTACTTTTCCCGGGTTGATGCTCAGTCCGCAGCGCGAGCACCATGAGGAAACCTTTCGCAGTGCTACTTGCATCAAGTCGCACAGGGTTTGTGGGAATTTGCCCCTATATACAATAGCTAAGTCGTCTGCATATTCCACTACCTTCCCGCCCCGCCAGCTTGTGTCTCGCAGCAGCGAGTTGACAGTGAGGTTCCATAGAAGCGGGGAGAGCACCACCCTGAGGCGTTCCCCTTGTGAAATAGCGTGATAAGTCAACCGAGACCAGTGATGAAACTATTCGTCTACCCCTTAGTAGTTGATCAATACAGCCAGGTTTGTTGTAAGTGCTAAGGGTTCCTCATGCAAATTCCCTGGGAAGTGCGTATTCAAGAGCAGCTCTAGGGTTTCCCTCTCCGTGCTGGTCCAGGATCCGTCAGGTTTGCGCAAACATCTTGTGGCTGTTTGAGTTTTTGAGAGCACTCATCTAAGTCTCTCTGTATCGTCGACATTTTCGACCCCAGTGCAGAAATTTCTCCACGATACTCTCTTCGCCTGCCTCAGAGCTTTTTTGTAGGCCCTAAGTTTAACTTGTAGTATTACATAAACACACCGCCCTTTTACTTAAATTGTCATGTGCACAAAAATGCATAAACAAATAAGAATGTACACAACAACACTTTACCCAAATTAGCTTCAATGAACTCAGCGGGAGTTTATGCAAAGATAGCACATGCCGCATATAGCGAGAGTCTTGTTACACTTGTGCGGATGGTCAAAGACACCGCCAAAGACAGTCGCTACGTCACAACGACAGTCCTACTGTCATACGACATTTATTGTAACCATATGCTGACGTAGCATATTTTAGAATTATGCATATACACGTATGTAAATATACGTTTTAGTCCGTAAATAGTTTGTAAGTATTAATGTAAGAATTTTGTATAAAAGAAAACCAAAATCAATAAAGAAATTCATTCATTGATTGAACTTTAAACAAAATAAATTATTTGTAGCTACATGGCGATCCCGCCAGGCTTAAAAAATTAAATAAAATTGGCTTTAAAAGGTGAAACCGCCAGCCAAGTAAAATAAAATTAAAAATAATATAATAAAGTAAAAACAAAATTTGTACAAGTTATTTGTTTGGCAATAAATTGGATTGTTTTGGCGTGGCGCTAGCAATGGTAGCAATGGTGACGTACATTTGACAATAACTGAAGAAAAACGTGGTGATATTTGGCTTGAAACGCAATGAATGCATTGAAGTAACATGGTATGGTAAAGGCACTGAAGAAAAACGTGGTGGTATTTGGCTTGAAACGCACTGAATGTATTGAAGTAACATGGTATGGTAAAGGCACTAAAGAAAAACGTGGTAGTATTTGGCTCGAAACGCACTGAATGTATTGAGGTATGGTAAAGGCACTGAAGATAAACGTGGTGAAGACATAACAGCTGGAATTGGGTCAGATTTGAATGGACAAGCAGTCGGTTGCGTACATAAAAAGGGTGGAATATTAAGGACTGGCAACAAAATGATGGCGGCATAACTGCATAGCTTTAAGTATATATATATGTAATTAAATAAGTTTTTTAGAAAAATTACGGCTCTTCAAGTAGCCAACCAAACAGCAGTAATTTGCTTAGGGGTAAAGTTTATCAAAATTTTTTTTTCCCTCACACTACACAAGAAATATAACCGAGTAATAATCAAAATAAAAATTTTTTTTTGAGTAAATTCGACTGCTCCAATTAAAATTTAAATTTTTTTTTGGAAATAATTTTTTTCTCATGGATAGTGCATTGCAAATTTAAATTTTTTGGAAATAATCTCTTCTCATGGATAGGGCATTGCAATTGAAAATATAATTTTTTGAACTCGAAAAATTTGTCTATTAAATTTTAAAATGACTTGGTGGAAAATTGCACTAAACGGCATCTTAATAGGAATAGCAGGATACGAAGTAGGAAAAGAAACTTCAGGTGAAAACACCTACGATACTAAAATAGTTAAATATGAACCACACCATATCGTGGAAAACAAGGCAGAAATTTCCGATAAGTGGTTGACCGCTTTTGTATGCGTAGCTACATTTTTAATTGTCACAATAATAATTCTATTAAAAAATTATATAAAGAACAAATTGAGACAATTGAATAATGTTCAACAACGCATCTAATTGGCAAGAAATATATGACAAATTAAATGAAGAAAAAGCAAAAGTTGGCAAATCATATAAATGTATTAATAAGAGTATTCCCATAACAAAAGAAACTATAGTTAAACATTTAAATACAATTCTGGAAGCTCTTAACAACATTAGACAGGTGATCAATGTGGGAAAGCGCATACTTACCGTAGAACACCAAAAAGAAGCTTACCAATTTTTCTCAACAGCTCGAGACAAACTAGTCTCTGCTCTAGCCAAACACAATATCGATTTTGAAGTACCAAATACAACGGAAGAAGAAATTCAAATTGATTTTTTATTACTTCTACCTGAACGCGTTCCTAGCCGAACCCCCGCACCTTCATCGGAGGAAAAATTCAAAATAAACATCCCAATAAAAAAGGTCACAATGCCACAAACCGTAGTAGAATTTATTAAAACTGCTTCGTCAGTATTACCAGAGTTTGATGGTAAGCCTGAGAATCTACATAGTTTCCTAGATGCACTCGATATACTTGAGCAAATCAAGGATACACACGAGGCATTGGCCATTACCATGATAAAAACAAAGCTAAAGGGTACAGCAAGGAATTTTATTAGTAATGAGACCACGATCGAACAAATAAAAAACAAATTAAAAACCGCAATAAAGGGTGAATCAGTGGAAGTTTTAACCGCTAAACTTCTGAACATCCAACAACGTAGCAAAACTGCTAACCAATATACTGCGGAAGTTGAAAAAATTACGCGATCATTAGAAGGAGCATATATCTCTGATGGATTAAACCCAGACTTAGCCACGAGATATTCAACACAGGCAGCAGTTAAGGCCATGTGCAAAAACTGCTCTAATGACAAGGTCAAGATGATCATGCAAGCAGGAACGTTCTCAACAATGAACGATGCAATCTCCAAATTCACTAACAGTTGTACCGAAATCACTGGCAGCTCAAACACGATTTTAAATGTACGACAGCAAGGTCAGTACAAGAGTAATTTCCGTGGAGGTTACCGTAGTAACAACTATGGAAATTACCAAAATCGAAGATTCGGACCACAGCCGAGATATAACAATAACTCGAGGTCGTACAACGACAATAATAACCGGAGAGGATCACAAGCCCAAAACGGCAATAGATCCTACAACCAGAACCGTAATGTTCGCGCCATAACCGAAACGGAAAACCAGGAAAATCCACTTCAAAATTAACAAAAAATATGCGTACTTAATCTAAATTTTAACAGCTATATATCTACAAGGACTTCATTAAACAGTTCATATTCAAATTTCTTAATTGATACTGGAGCCGACATCTCCATAATTAAAAAACAGCAAATAAATAATAAAGAAAAAATAAATACTAAACAAATCACAGATTTGAAAGGCATTGGTCGGGGAATAACTAGCACTTTAGGCACAATAAAAACAGATTTAAAAGGCGATGACCTTCTAATTTATCATAAATTTCATGTTGTAGAAGACAACTTTCCAATTCCATGTGATGGAATAATAGGCCTAGACTTCATAAAGAAATACAATTGTATCCTAAATTATTGAAAAACAGAAGATAAACTAATCCTAAGACCCTTTGATTTCCCTCAAACAATAACAATGAATCTAACAAACTGTCTGTCGGTCAACACAATCACAATACCAGCTAGATCGAAAGTTATTAGACAAATTAAAATAAATACAAATAACAAAAACATTTTCATACCACACCAACAATTATCCGAAGGCATTTATATCGCAAATACCATTACAAATAACGAACAAACTTTCATTAGAATTATTAACACAATACATAACAACACAACTATTCAAATTTATAAAATTAATACTGAAAATTTAGATGATTATACACTAATTAATTCAACCACACACACTAAAAGTAGCACAAATACAGAAAAATTAAAAAGATTAACCAAAAACTTTCCAAATTTTGCTAAAGCTCAATTAACACCACTTTGCACAGAATTCATAGATATATTTGCACTAGAAACAGAACCAATCACTCCTAATAATTTTTATAAACAAAAATTATATATGAAGGATGACACCCCCGTCTACATTAAAAATTATAGGTTACCCCAAATACAAAAAGGAGAAATAACCAAACAAGTAAATAAGCTAATCGAAGATGATATAATAGAACCTTCAATTTCGGAATATAATAGTCCAATTTTATTAGTTCCTAAAAAATCACTTCCGGGAAACACAGAAAAAAGATGGAGATTGGTTGTTGACTACAGACAAGTGAATAAAAAATTAGCAGCAGATAAATTTCCACTTCCAAGAATTGATGACATTCTAGATCAACTTGGAAGAGCAAAATATTTTTCATGCCTAGACCTTATGTCCGGTTTTCATCAAATAGAATTACACCCAGACTCTAGGGACATCACTTCATTCACTGCTGAAAATGGCACATATAGATTCAAAAGATTACCATATGGATTAAAAGTAGCTCCAAATTCATTCCAACGAATGATGACATTAGCATTCGCTGGCCTTAAACCATCTCAAGCATTTCTCTACATGGATGATTTAGTTGTATTAGGCTGTTCAGAAAACCACATGCTAAAAAATTTAAGAGACGTGTTCTCTACATGCAGAAAATACAACTTAAAATTACATCCGGATAAATGCCTATTTTTCAGCCAAGAAGTAACTTACCTAGGACATAAATGTACAAACAAGGGAATATTACCCGACCCAAGCAAATTTGAAACAGTTCAAAATTACCCAGCGCCAAAAACTGCGGATGAAGTTAAGAGATTCGTAGCTTTCTGCAATTACTATAGAAGATTCGTACCGAATTTCGCGGAACACTCAAGAAAACTAACTAGGCTTTGCAAAAAGAATGTTTCCTTCGAATGGACAGAAGAATGTCAAAAAGCTTTTGTTTATTTAAAGGAAGCATTAATCAGCCCAAAACTTTTGCAATACCCAGATTTCAATAAAGAATTCTGCATAACAACAGACGCTAGTGGGTATGCTTGTGGAGCAGTCCTTAGCCAAGAACATGATGGCAAACAGTTACCAATTGCCTACGCATCCAGATCATTCACAAAAGGTGAAGTAAATAAAGCAACAATAGAAAAAGAATTGGCCGCAATTCATTGGGCCATAACCTTCTTCAGACCATACGTATATGGTAGAAAATTCTTAGTAAAAACCGACCATCGCCCATTAACATACCTATTTTCAATGAAAAGTCCTTCATCCAAGCTGACACGGGTAAGATTAGATTTAGAAGAGTACGATTTTGAGGTGGAGTATATAGCTGGTAAAGAAAATCACATCGCGGATGCATTATCCCGCATAACTATTACAAATTTAAAAGATATGTCAGTGGAAGCAAGTAAAATAATAAAAATAACAACAAGATCAGCAGCTAAAAAGACCAATAATAAAACTGAAATTAAAGAAAGTCACAAAGAGAGCCCCAAAATTTACGAAGCGCTAAATAAATTTGAAGTAAAAAGTCATGTCGAGCTCGTTTTCAATCCTCCGAAATTATATTTCAAAAAGGGAAAGAAAATTTGTAGCAATGTTGATACAAGCAACCTAATTGTTGAGGATAAGATTGACTTAGGACAATTCTTTACCAGGCTCGAAAGAGAAGCCGGCAATTTAGGACTTGTACAAGTACAGTTGTCCTTAGGGGACAAATTGTTTAAAAATAATTATACTGCAGTAGGCAAATTTATGGAAATGGGAAATAAGGTTCTCAAAAAGTTAACAATCGCTCTAACCCCAGAGGTTATATGTGTGACAAATCCCGGGAAAATTAAAGAAATTCTGCACAAATATCATGACGATCCTATTAGTGGTGGCCACCCAGGAATAAATCGCATGACAGATAAAATCAAGCAGAAGTATAGCTGGCTGAATATGAAAAACGACATAAGAAAATACATAAAAAACTGCATCCACTGCAAGAAAAATAAAACCAATAAACATATAAAAGAACCAATGACAATAACGGAGACGCCTCCGAAGGCATTCGATATTGTTCAAATCGATACAATCGGACCATTACCGAAATCGATAAATGGAAACGAATATGCAGTTACCATCATATGCGACCTAACCAAATACTTGGTAGCGATCCCAGTTCCAAGCAAAGACGCAACAACAGTCGCTAAAGCCGTGTTCGAAAACGTCATTTTGATTTATGGACGCATGAATACAATAATGACAGACATGGGCACAGAATACAAAAACAACTTATTCAAAGAGTTGTGTCAACTATTGAAAATTAAGCATAAAACGTCAACACCGTACCATCATCAATCTCTGGGTACTGTAGAACGCAGTCACCGGACATTCAATGAATATATACGTTCATACATATCCAGTGACAAAGACGATTGGGACGAATACCTCAGGTATTTCACGTATTGTTACAATACGACGCCATCGACCACACATAAATATTGTCCATTTGAATTAATATTTGGGAAAAACCCACCGAATTATGAATTTTTAAAAGAAAATAAAATCAGCCCCTTATACAACCACGAAGCCTATGACAAAGAAGTAAAGTATATTACTTTCCGTGCCAAGGCTCTTGGCTTTATTAAATTGTGTCCTACATGATTTGCGGAGCGAGTCCAGGTCGTAGGACCACTAATGCGGCCTATGTTTACCGCGTGGTTTTGGCACTGGGCAAGCCTGCTCTAGGGCATTCGAGAGCGCCGTTGTAAAGGTCTTTACCAGATCCTCCAACTCCCCTACTGATGAGGGGACTTGTGGGGGCAGTGCTGGTAAGTCCCTAGATAGTATTTCATTGTGTAGCTGCCAGTTAGTGTTACGTGGGTTGCGTTTCATAACCGGCTGCTCAACAGAAAAAACTAGAACTAATTCTACGTACCGGTGGTCGGAGAATGAGTGAACGCGCCATTTTCTGACCCACTCATAAGCGCCTTCGCTGCAAATAGTGAGATATATGACCTCCCTACGGGTTTTAGTAATAAACGTACTTAGGTTCGTTACCTATGTTGCAAACTACCAGGTTAGTTGTTAACAAATAGTCAAACAACGACTCTCCTGTAGCATTGATATCGGAGCTTCCCCACTGGACGTGATGAGCATTGGCGTCAGTTCCAATAATAAGATGACCCTTGGAAAAATTTGCCACCAGGTCTTTTACCTCCCTCTGTGGCGGAGGTTCTTCGTCGTCGTAGGGCACATAGACCGACGCCATCGTCAGACTGGTACTGTCGACTGTTAAACTGGCAGCTGTAACGTCACCATTGGTATAGTTGGGCAAGAGAAAGCGTTCAGCTCAGACTTAACCAAAATACAGGCTCTAACCCTGCCCCCCTCGCTGGCTCGGATAAGCTTAAAACCCTTAGTCCCCAAACCGCAAATCCTTGAGCTGTTGACCCAGGGTTCTTGGATGTGGACCACATCTACGTCGCCTTTAGAGAGACGACTGATTAAAGCAGCCGAGGCTGCTTTAGATTTGTGCAGGTTTATCTGAATCACCACCAACATGAGAGCGCTCAGACTTCCCTGCCACCGCCGTATCGTCGAGTTACGAGGTGGAACTTATCTTTCAACGACGATTTGTTCAGACCACGATTTGGCGTGGCAGAAACCCTACTAACAGTGGCAATATCAACATTGGTGCGCTCAGGACTAGCTGCTAACACTGTGACGTTGAGGTCTTCCCCGTCCAGCAGGCTGTCTCCCATCTCCGAGCTGTTCACTGCTCCTTCGCCATTTGACGTGGCAGATACCATACTTTCCGAGTCGGACATCTCCGACTCCTCTTCCGGCACTGCGATGTCCGAATCTTCTGGTGCAGCCGAAATAGCAGCGCACTGTGCATCGCCGCGGTATACGTGGATCACGATCTGACCCATGCCGTGGTGCACTCGTCCATTGCACCGTTTAAGGGGCTCGAGTGCCTCCTTATTCAAGGTGAAGACCACTTGCTTATCAGGCCCTACCGCATCCTCGACCAGATTGACACTCCAGTCCTGCGTCGGGAGAGACGGGTTCATGATCCGCAGCATCCTGAGAATTCTCTCAGGTTCAGTAGGGATAACAGGAATCCATTCTCTTGCCCTTGGCCGAGCCGGGATGTCCTTCCAGTCGACAACCTCGATTCTTGCCCCTTGGTAGATCTCACCCAGTCTTGCAGCTGCTGCCTTGTACAGTGCAACAGTTTTTGCATCCTCGCAAGCGAATACCTTGATTCGGCCCTGGTGCCATCCCGCATCAGAACCCATCGGCGTGGCCCAGCTTTCGTTACCTCGGTCAATGACGCCTATGAGGATCCTGTCCTTAGTCAGTTCAGCAAAGCTGAGTTTACCCACTGCGAGGGCGTGTTGCTGCCGCTTCGGGTGAGGTTTTAAATCCATGTCCGATCTCTGGCGTTTGAAGGTATTTCCATTAACCTTCTTTGCCGCGTAATCGCTTTGGAAGTTCGGTAAGATAGCTTCAGCCATCTCCGCCGTCTTTCTAGCATTCGGCGATAGCGTCTCTTGTGAAATACGCTCGTATTTATTCAGGATCCTTGCGGCCGCTCTTTTGTCCAAGTACTCAGAGCGACTGGGAGATGTCTTTTTGGGTAAATTTCGACCCGTAGTTGCCATCGCGGTCGTTTCCTTATTTGGATCTCTGGGGCCAGGTCGTGAGACCACTGCCACAGACGTTAAAGACTTGATTTCGGTACCGGCACTTACTGGGGCTTTAGCATCAGCCGTTGTTGCTTTCACTGTGTTTGTACCGATAGTTACTTTGGGGATTGCCCCCTTATTATCCAGAGCTAATCGACCCGTAGTTGCCATCGCTGTCGATCTCTCGGCTGATAAAGAAATGGAGTTTGTCATGTGACGTTGCGTTCTCGCTTGCTCCAGCATTTTCCTCCTCTGCTGTGCAGTATACATTGTTGTATCTTTAGTTTTAGGGGGTTTGTTACTATTTTTCATATTGTTCGTACGAC
The DNA here is from genome assembly GCA_964058755.1 of Campiglossa producta. Classification (NCBI taxonomy): domain Eukaryota; kingdom Metazoa; phylum Arthropoda; class Insecta; order Diptera; family Tephritidae; genus Campiglossa; species Campiglossa producta. Next base: position 80,903,215 of record CAXKVI010000003.1, on the reverse strand, counting down.
CCCTCGCCGGGCAAGGCCAGTTTAGGGTCAAGGGAAGAGTAAGGGGAATGTGTCGTCCGCCGCGGCAGAGCCCCATACCGCGGTAAGGCCATAGTTACTCTCCGAGGCGGCCTGGTATCAGAGAGGCTCCGTTCGATTACAGCTAAGATTTTCCTCGCGGCTGCAAACGTCCAATGGGCACGTGGTCGCATAACACCCTGGATTGGGAGGGGGAAGATCCTAGTCGTCGCGCCAGAGAGGTTTGGCTTCTCTCGTGATGCAGTACCGGCGGTGTCCACCCTTCACGAGCGAATGTGCAAGTTAAAACTCGCTAAAAATTTTACTTGATTGACAAGGATGTTGAGTGTTTTCTTCCATACAAGTAACAAACTAAATTTACTTTTGTATGGAGGAAAACTCTCACCACCCCTGAAAGAAAGATTCTACTAATTCAGGGAAAATTGTAGGGAGTTATAACTTTCACATTCTTCGAGTAAAATTGTATGGGCTACAAAACTGCATACACAAAAATTTTCTGAAAATTTTTACAAAAAAGCTGAAAATTTTTTTTATGTACGTACATAAAAAAAAAAATTATGACGTGTACCTACATGAAAATCGCCGATACACTTGTATTTTTATTTTTTGTCCTCTTTCCGAAAAAGTCTATTTGGTTCATAGGAGAGAATGTGTGTAAAGCAGTGTAATGGCAAGAAGGGCATTACCGATCGCGTTCTTACTCTTAATATGAGGTAAAATCTGTGAAATCTAAACTAGCGATGATAGACTTCTAGAATTTTATATTAAGATCTGTAATTTTTACAGTAATATTGTTTTATATTTCTGAAAAATAAAATCAATATAATTTTTGAAAAAAAACCAATTTTTTTTTGGCCCGGTCGAAGGTCTTAGTTTACTTTGCAATTTTTTATTTTCATTACAATCCTCCTTTTTCAATAATAAACGTCAAGGGAAGAGAAAACCTTCTTATAATTGAATCATGATTCAGGCAATGCCTGAATTTAAAGTTAACAACAAATTTTAAAGGGCAGATGAAGTGGCGGATAAATTTATCTGCCCAATAAATTATAGGTACACTTATCTGTCCGATAAAGTGGCATTTACAACTAAAGGTAAGATCAGATAACGGCCCTTAAAATATGTTTCAACCGATAAAAATGTTTTAAACGTTTTGTAAAAGTTAAATATATTCGCTTAAGAAGAAGTGTTGAAATAGTAAGCTAAATATTTATGTAATATAGGTAGGGTTGCCAGATGCCCGAGAATCGGGGAACCTTCCAATAAAAAAGGTTATCAAATTTCAATAGTAAAAAGTTTGACCAAGTTTAACCTTCTAAACGCAGTCGAAGACGGGCAATTGCACCCATAAAACTGTAAAAAACGTGTAAAGGGTAGGGGAATACTGTAAATAATTTAACAATTCGCATAAACATGTTTTTTATTACAGATAATTATTTATACATTATTTTTTCTTACTTCTAATTTCAATAATCTGGTGCTCGGTTTCTGTTAGCACTTCGCGACATACATTTTTTGGAATTCGAGACATGTAAAATCTGAAAAATCAAACTTCACTCGAAGGATATGCCAACCATTTTCAACAGTCAAACGATTTCTTTCTTTTGTCCATTGCGAGCTCATTAAGGAACAAATTCTTTCGCAGTTCGCATTGTGACATGGTATCGCATAGAAAAATTGTCAAGCAAATAAAAGAGGCATGGTTATACTTCACTATTTTGCAAGTTTTGAAATCCAACCATTTGAAAACTGTGGAACTTCGCGACATATTTCTGGGAAAGTTCAGCATTCTCAGGAAGGGTTAACATTTTTTGGAATTCGAGACATGTAAAATCTGAAAAATAAAACTTCACTCGAAGGATGTGCCAAACATTTTCAACAGTCAAACGATTTCTTTCTTTTGTCCATTGCGAGCTCATTAAGGAACAAATTCTTTCGCAGTTCGCATTGTGACATGGTATCGCATAGAAAAATTGTCAAGCAAATAAAAGAGGCATGGTTCTACTTCACTATTTTGCAAGTTTTGAAATCCAACCATTTGAAAACTGTGGATTCCGAAAACAATTTCGATTTTTGCCAAAAATTCGTCGCTAGCAGGACCATGCTTTTCTTAATTTGCCAAATTCGACCTTACGGCTAATGGAATAAAATTGGATTTTTGTCGTTCATCCACTTTTGATAGGAAATCATCGTAAACTGAAATTATATCTAAAATGCTATTGTCTTTTTGTTTCAATAGAAGCGATTTTTGAATGGAACAAAGCATTAATGAATGGACAAATAATAGATAACTTTCGCTGAGGTCATTATTAAAAAAACGCTCAATTATTGCAGGTGGTTTGTTTTGAGATAAAAAATCAGATTTCAAGGCCTCAAACATTTTCAAAGTCCTCTCGATTGCAGGGAAAAGGCTTAACCAGCGCGTTTTACAATGATTGAGCAGATTTTTATAATCTGTCTCAACGAATTCGCAAAAGGATTTCAATCCCGTTGTTAGAACAGTGTAAATAGAGAAGTAACGTGCAATTTGTACACAATACAATTGATATCAAATAGAAAAAACTGATCCAATCCATGATGGGCCGAATTGTGTATAATATGTGCGGAACATCCGATCCCAATCAATTGAGCATAACATGAGTGCTGGTAAATCGTAAAAGCGGGAGCATTTGGAGTATAAGCGGGGACGCGACGACAAATCGTCGAAATTGGGGACAAATCCCCGAAAGTGGGGACGTCTGGCAACCATATGTAATATTCTACCAGTCTGGCAACATTGTATTTCATTTTCTCCTTTTATATGTACTTTGTAGTTTGTAGTATGACATGTCATGACACACAAAGTTCACTTCCATATAAACCACTGTGAAACTAACAACGCTTTTTATTTACCTCGGAATAAAAAGTCCCACATTTCATATCGAACTTAAATGATAAATTAAATAAAAACATTTCAAATTGAGCAAAATGTCGTTCGCTGCCTAATTTCTATGTTTGCCTGGTAGCCAAAAATATTGCTTCTTCAAAATTCGAATCGTATAAAAATGAGCATTTTAAGCATGCCAATAATTGAAAATCAGCTAAAATTACTCCTTCAACTACTAAAATAATCTGCTACAATTTTCTAGTATCTGGGTAACCGAGCTTGCTCGGTATTCCTCGAAGTTGTCACCAAATCTTACATACCAACAGTATAAGCTTTCCAAAAGAGATGTCCAAAAAAACCAAATACCTAAGTGGCAACCCCGTAACACACCGCAAGTGGCAGCACCCAGGTGGAAAAATTAGAATGAAGCATCTAACTAATCTAAGCATACTAACACTGTAATAAAATTTCATCCAAATGGGTCAATAGGCAACCGAAATAGTAGTCGAAATAACAAAGAATAAATAAAATGCGGTCAGGTGACGACCCTGCTTGAAATTGTCATATTTGAAATACGGTCGAAAATACCTTTCATTTGATACCCATATTGGCATATCTAGCTCTATATTAAAATATTGCGATAGGTGGCAACCCTGTAAACCAACCTAAGCGGCAACACCCATGTATATAATCTTAGAATGAATCAAGTTGTCTATATGCCAAATTTTATCCAAATCGGTCAAGCAGTTCCCGAGATATACGAAAAAATAAATAAATTGCGGTTAGGTGGCAACTCTGCTTGAAATTATCTTATTTGGAATACCGTCGAAAATACCTTTCCTTTGATACCTATATTGGCATATCTAGCTCTATATTTAAAAAAAAATTGGGATATGTGGCAACCCTGTAAACCGCCATAAGTGGCAACACCCATGAATTCTGCTCGGCCTAACTATTACAATTTTTACAGCTAAACATCGCCTACGCCTCAAATTTTATTCTCAATCATATCGCTTCCTAAGAAGTTAGCTTCAAAAATTTCAAATCGTTTAAAAATTACGCCCTGCAGTGTTTTTTTAATTCCCCCACCGTGAGGTGTTTCTTACATAAATTTGTAAATATAGATAAGGCTATTTACAGCAACTTAGTTCAAAAAATGCACTCATATTCAGAAATTTTTTGTTTGGTTTCGATAACCGACGACAGTTATTGAACATTAGTCAACACACGACTCTTCGATCTACCAGTTTTTATGAAAATAATCAGTCGTTGAGAGCCAAAAGGGGGTTTCAACCCCCAAAACCCCACCCCTGCGCACGGGCCTGCTTCAAGAAATTTTGATGTAAAGGAGGTGTCAAAATACATAAACAAGCATAAACCACACTGCAGTGCCCTGTCCTAAGTTTAGCCGTTTTATTGCATGCAAAAGAAGCTTGTACATTTTTAAAGCGCCGTCAAAGACAAACAGGGCCATCGATTTTAGTTGTTAATTTATTTGCAATGGACATTTTAACAAATAGAATGCAAATATTTGATAAGAGGCTTATACATGGTAGATAGTGTTGTTTCATACCCTCAAGAATAATCTTCATTGTGCTACTTATCGTTATTAAAAGGGTTAAAAAGGTGAGCAAATATTTACATTTGGCCAATTAAAATAATAATCTAAGTGCTGAACATATTTTCAAGTTAAACTGCATTGCCAGCAAAAGTCGAATGCTACTCGCCCACACATACATGTGTTTCTGTACTTGGGAGATTCCACCGTCACTTACGTTACATCGCAAATTAAATTGTATGATTCAAACTCTAGTTGCTTTACCATTTGCAAGTTTTACCTCACGAAAACTGGGTTATTTCTTGGGCAGTGCTGCGCAGGCCCTAAACCCTTGAAGCGCTTTTGTTTTTGTTTTGCCCTGAAATATAGGCACAGATACAAATTTACACTTTGAACTCCAAAAAAAAAAATTTCAAAGCACTCCCATTTGCCCTCACATAAAAAATAAATTACAATGAAAGTGCCTGAGTTTCTTATGAAAGAGCAAATCAAAAACCCTTTGGTAAGCAGCTCAGGCACTTCCGTATGAAATAAATATTGAAGCACTGCCAACGGCGAGTATCGAAGGAAATCTAACGATGAGCTGAACGAGCTTTACGCAGATGTGACCATAGCCCAGAGAATTAAAGCCCAAAGGCTCCGCTGGCTGGGTCATGTTATGCGAATCGACAAAGAAGCTCCAGCACAGAAGGTTTTCCTATCGTCACCTTAATTCGGCAGCAGAGAAAGGGGGAGGCCTCGACTGAGATGGAAACAACAGGTGGAGGATGACTTGAACTCCCTTGGGGTTTCCAATTGGCGTCAGTTATCGCTAAAAAGGAATGACTGGCGTGCTTTGATAGGCAACGGCTAAAATCGCTTAGGCGGTTAAGCGCCAATAAATGATGATGATGATGATGATGATGATGATGATGAAAAAAAAATCATGTTCAGAGTTGATTTTAAAATTAATAAGTACGCGAACCCAATAGAAAAACATATGGGTGCGTAGGTTTTCAAGATTTGGATCTATGAAACCATATTCCAGGTCTTACAAGAAATACAAAAAGGCCTAAAAAAAAACTAATGGCGGCGATATACCAACAGGTTATCATAACCTCTAACGAGATTTTTAGCCGAGCTTCTCTTTCCAACTTGTGGTGTGTTGCTTTTGAGTTTTCCTACAAGTTGGCGGGACCTACAGTTTTTTGCTCCGAACGGCACTTGCAAAGCAAATGAATTTTTTGCTGAGAAGCTTCTCATGGCAGAAATACACCCGGAGAGTTTGCCAAACTACTGCCGAGGGCAGGCGCGCACCCAGGGTTTAACCCCCCCCCCCCTCCCCCCCAAAAAAACCTTCAGAATTATCTGAGTAAAAGAAATTTTAATAATACGTGTATATTTTGCTATGTCATGTTTTCTAATTGCCAGTTTTCAGGCAAAAAACAGCAATAAGAACATAAAAAAGAGTTTTGCGTTTTGTTATAATAACATAGCACGCCAACGCCAAAGCGACGCAAAAGTGCAATGTGAACCGGCCTTTATTCTTTTCTAAACGCAAATATATGTGTGTGGCAACGCTGTTATTAACTGACAGCTCTATTTTACGCATTTTCCGAGAACGTGTAACGTGAATATAACTTCATAAGTAAAGAATAATTTATATTGCTCAGTCAGGTTTTGTGAAAAATGTGTGAAAATACAATTACAAAATATTTCCAAAGGAATTGTTTAAAACGCGCAAGTGATTCTTCCGGAGGTAACTGTGATGAAAATTGTAGTGCTCCTAAAATTCGCGAAGCACCTCAAATACGTAATTCTGTAAGCTCGTTTGCTTTGTTTTGTTTGGTTTTTTTTCTAATAATGTGTCGCTTGCAGGAGTTTGCAAATGATGTTGCTAGCTTTTGTAAAATTCTTAGTGAGAAAGAAAGATATGATATTCTAACGAACGCGTGGATGCCCGACACATCTTATAGTTTTCCATCATCTGGAGGTCGTAACTTAAAGTTTAATTATTCTTGGTTGAACTCTTTTTCTTGGTTGTTGTATTCATCAATTCAAGATGGAGCGTACTGTAGATTTTGTGTAGCTTTTGGTTGGGAAACTGTTGGAAATGGAAGTCATCAAAAAGCCAATGCTTTCGTGCAAACCCCATTTCGAAAATGGAAAAATGCAATTGATAAATTCAAACAACATCAGCTAAGGGATTACCACAAAAGTGCTGTAGAAAAAGCAGCAAATTTCAAGTTAATTTTTGAAAACAAAAAGGATGATGTGATAAGTGAAATCGATAAAGGATGCAAAAAGCTACAACTTGAAAATAGGGAGAAATTGGCTTCAATAATACGTGTAGTATTAGTTTGTGGAAGGCAAGGCCTTGCATTAAGAGGTCATCGGGATCAGGGAAGGCTTTCATTAGGAATGCCTGTTGAAAACGATGGCAACTTCAGGGCTTTACTACGTTTAGCTATTGATAGTGGAGACAACACGCTGAAAAAGCATATTGAAACTGCATCAAGCAATGCTACCTATATAAGCTGGCGTATTCAAAATGAAATTATTGAAATAGCAGGTGAATTGATACAACAAAAAGTTATTAGTCGTATAAATAAATCGAAATGCTTTTCAATAATTGCTGACGAAACAACAGATGTGGGTGGAATTGAGCAGTTTTCAATTTGTATACGATATGTGGATCATTTTGAAAATGATCAGAAGCTGAGAGAAGACTTTTTATGTTTCGTTCCTGTTAATGATACTACTGGTAGCGGGTTAGCTACGGTCCTTATCGAAAAATTAAAAGAACTTAAAATTAATCTGACGTATCTAAGAGGCCAAGGTGTGTTCGTATGCTTCACTTGAAGGAATTTATTTTTATTGTTTTTTACTTAAAAGGTTACGATGGTGCGCGCTCTATGAGTGGACATTTCAAGGGATGTTCTGCAGTAGTTCAAAAGTTATATCCGGAAGCTGTTTATGTACATTGCGCCAATCATAGCTTAAATTTAGCCATCGCAAGCTCTTGCAATATAACCGCTATTAGGAACTGCATTAGTTCAATCAAGGAGGTCGTCAATCTTTTTCGAATGTCCCCCAAAGCCGGAGCAGTTCTCAAAAATATAATTCTAAAATCATGTCCCAATTCAAAGCAATTTCGTCTTCTTAAATTTTGTGAAACGCGTTGGGTAGAACACTTGAATTCCCTTTCATTATTTTTTGATATATTTAACTTGATTTGCGTGGCCCTGGAAGAGCTTGATAATGAGAACTTGCGATGTGACGTATCCAAACCACATGCTTTGTTGGCAGCAATTCGTTCACCTCAATTTATTATTGCTTTGGCAGTGCTAAAACCCATTTTCTCTTTATCCAAAAATTTAAGTCAATTTTTGCAACAAGTAGATTGCGATTTAAGCAGCTGCATTGATTTTGCAAATAACTTACATACTGAAGTAAGTGGCATGCGCGAGGATTCCGTGCAATCGTTTAGACACATTTATGAAAATGTGAAAGAAATTGCTTTGGAAGTGGAATTAGAAATTAAAACTCCGCGTTTGGTTAGAAGGCAAACCCATAGAGATAACTACGAAGGCGAACCCGAAGAATACTTCCGACGGTCGGTTTATATACCGTTTTTGGATCATTTTCTGGAACAACTTCAATCGCGATTTTTGAAGCATCGCAGTTTGCTCTCAAAAATTGAAAATATTTTGCCAAATAAATGCATAAATCTGAATGACGAACAAATACAGGAGACAGTTAGAGTTTTAGAATCACAATGGCCTAATGATATTCCAGGTTCCGTGGAAGATTTCGTAGCTGAGTTCAAAATATGGAGGAGGTATGATAAATGTTATCTTCTTTATTAAAACCATCCGCCATTATGTGCAACCAGTGTAACACAATTATTCCATACTATACTCTAATTCATATAAAACCCACTCATAATTAGCAAGTTTTAACCATTAAATAATTTCGAAATATGACAAATATTAAAATTATGGTTAAAACATGTCAATTCTGAGTCGGTTATACATAGATATGTGTATATAAGATGCATTATTTTGGCATACACATAAAAAATACGCCTATTTGAAGAATTGCTACGCTTTGTTTTCATATTCACCTAATAGCTCGGTTATATAAATTTTAAAACCGCTAGTTTATACAAATAGTATAGTATGGAATCATCATATCTCCCCTTTTCTGATTCGCCATTATATTTATATTTTTCAATTCTTTTTTAATATATTTTCAGGCACTGTTTGAATCAGACTAGTCAGCCTAAAACATTTATAGAATCCATGAATTTTTGTGATGCAAATATATTTACATCAATAAACCGATTCTTGCAGATTGGTGCAACGTTGCCAGTGTCTGTAGCTTCAAGCGAACGCTCATTTTCATCGCTTCGAAGATTGAAAACATACTTAAGAAGCAAAACCGGAGGAGAGAGACTTAATGGTTTAGCACTACTCAACGTTCACAGGGATATAGAAGTGAAAATTGAGGAAATTTTAGATTCAATGGCAAAGAATAAAAAAAAATTGAGCATTATTCTGTAACTGAATAAATAAAAAACTGTTAAGTCAAAACCCCCCCCAAAATTTATTTCTGGGTGCGCCCTTGGCCGAGGGCGACCCTGTTTAGAAAAATTCTTTTTCTAAATAATTTTTGATGTTACTTTTGCCGGTCATCGAACTGCCACGACTTGGTGTAGAAGGCCGAACACTTAACCGCTACACCACAGCGGCCGCCAGGCCTAAGTGAACATAAATTTGATTAAAAATAAAATCAATTAAAATGAAACTAAGGTTCAAAAGTATTCGAGACATAGTTCCAAAAGAGTCAAAATTTTGTCTCAAAAGACTGAAAATCATGATCAATAAAACTAATAGAGCGGTTCTTATCGTAACTAGTGCAGCAGGGTATAAAAACAGACCTCTCTGAATGTAAATTTCACTGGTAAATGGTCCTTTAATTCAAACCTGTTGGCTTATAAATTTGTATGAAGTTTGTCTGGCCAATTACTGCCAATGCTATCTTCACGAAAGTCCATTCACAGCCACAAAGCTAAAATTAGCAGGGAGAATCTCCGTAATTGCAAAAAATTATTTTCCAAAAAGCAGCATCACCCAAACCAACTTTTTGTAAAATATCATGGCCTGAAAATTATTTATTTAAAGTTGATGATATTTTGCCAAGATACCGTTTTTGGTGTAAGTTTTAAGTTCGAAGCGAAAGCTAAGTTTTTTTTTGTGATCCCCCAAAAAAAATTTTTTGTTTACTGAAATACAAAAAAAATCGCAGTGTATACATATTTTTGTCTATGTATTGAATTTGCCCTTCCATATAAAATTTTCTAGGCAGCTCTGTTCTTTGGGTTTATTCACTCAGTGCTGTTGTGCCAGTCGTCACTGACGGTAAAATTTCAGGACAAGGGGTTTTGGGCACCGGTGATTTAGAATAAAATTTCAATGTTTGGGAGATTATTAGAAATTGAATGAAGTCTTTATTACAATCTTTGTAATTAGGACTTTTATAGAGATTAGCAACTTTTCTCTAAGAGTCACCGATTTGAGGTATCGCACCGAAAGAGAAAAAATTACAAGAAATTACCGTAATACGGCTGATACATTAGCGCAAATTCCGAATAAACTGCGCTTTTGGGATTTAACTTGAGCATAATCTTGATTATAAACTCCCAAAAATTAAGAAGATTTGAGCAGTTTTAAAAAATTTGCACTGGCAACACTCTGTACATAAATAGACAACAACACCAAGAAACACTAGGAAATTAAGGGTAGCTGACAGATAGGCGTCGCGCTGGTCTGTAAGATCCGACTTTCGACAACTAGAGTATGATGCAATAACAACCAAAGTAGTAATTCTCAATGCTGTTAATCTTCATTTTTGTGTGTATCAGGGTAAAATTTGGATCTGATTAAAGAAGATTTATTGGAGATAATCTCCGTGTGTGTATCCATAGCATAAAATAACATTTTTTGGTCATAAAAGTTCAATCTTAAAAAATTTTAATAATAATATTTGGGGAATGTCAATTTGACATTATGTAGTCGAAATAAAAAATGTAGAAATGATATTACTGTCATGTATAATAAACGTTGATTAAATTTATTTTTAAATTTTAAAACGAACGAAACAAAAAACACAATGCAACTTTTTCTTAATTTATTCACAATGATCGGTCTAATCGACGATAACTTAACCAGGCTTTGGTGAAAACGAAATTATCGATTCTGGAAATCAGCGGTTAAGCAATCACTGATTAGGAAAATATTTACCAGCCTTTATGCAACCGGCCCTTAAAATGTTTCGTTAACTTTAAAAAAATGTTAGGTTATTAAATTTTGAAATGTACATCCAACATCGATACTGTCTCATAATTGAAGGGCTTAGAACCAAAAGGATCTAAGTAACATCGACATAGAATTGAGATAATTAAGGATAAAGTAAATTACTTATTGTAAATTCTGGGTAAATGCGTTTGAAATGATTCCTGTCTAAATGAATTCAGGTTAGTCAACTAATTCAAATTATTCTTACTACAGATGGAAAATAACTGTAAATTTCCAAAAATTATTGCAAAAATTTCGAACGTTGATTGCTCGGCCAAAAGAAAATTTAGAATTTTTTCGAGTATGCAGTTTTGTAGCCCCTTTAATTTTAGTAGAATAAAGTGCTAAGCTTAAGTTCGTAGGAAGTCTCGCTGATTTTTGGCACTTTGTTAGACTAAAATTAACGGTGCTAAAAAACTGCATACTCGAAAAAATTCTACATAGTCTCTTAGCCGAGCAATCAACGTTCGAAATTTTATTACAAGAATTTTTGGAACCAGAAGGGTCTAAGTGCGCTTGGATTCAGAAAAAACAAGTAAGGAAAGCTGTCTTCGGCTGTGCCGAAGGCTATATACCTTTCATGAATAAGCGTCACGATTTTCACTGTTCGATACCCAGTACAGCCTGTGTCAATTTAACTATATTTACTATACACATTACACATCTTTGTTATAATTTAAAAAAACTTACAAAATAATAGGATCCGAGTTATCGGAACAATCGATTGTATGGAGGCTATATATTATACGTGTCCAATTGTACTGACTTACACTATACACATTACATATGTAGAAAGTACTAAAGGTGCAATATTTTACGTTCCTAACTTTTTAAATGCGGAAGTATTGGCCAAAAAACCTTATATCGGAACAACCGGTTGTATGGGGCTATATGTTATATTTACCCGATCTTCTTGATTTTCCTCTACACGCTACATAAATTGAAAGTACTCAAGTTGCAAAATTTTATGTTCCTAACTTTTTAATTGCAGAAGTTTTGCCCAAAAAACCTTATATCTGAACAATCGGTTGTATGGGGGCTATATGTTACATTTGCCCGATCTTTTTGATTTTCACTATATACACTACATAAATAGAAAGTACTCGAGATGCAAAATTTTACGTTCCTAACTTTTTAATTGCAGAAGTTTTGGCCAAGAAACCTTATATCTGAACAATCGGTTGTATGGGGGCTATATGTTACATTTGCCCGATCTTGTTGATTTTCACTATATACACTACATAAATAGAAAGTACTCGAGTTGCAAAATTTTACGTTCCTAACTTTTTAATTGCAGAAGTTTTGGTCAAAAAACCTTATATCTGAACAATCGGTTGTATGGGGGCTATATGTTACATATGCCCGATCTTGTTGATTTTCACTATATACACTACATAAATAGAAAGTACTCGAGTTGCAAAATTTTACGGTCCTAACTTTTTAATTGCAAAAGTTTTGGCCAAAAACCTTATATCTGAACAATCGGTTATATGGGGGCTATATGTTACATTTGCCCGATCTTGTTGATTTTCACTATATACACTACATAAATAGAAAGTACTCGAGTTGCAAAATTTTACGTTCCTAACTTTTTAATTGCAGAAGTTTTGGCCAAAAATTCTTATATCTGAACAATCGGTTGTATGGGGGCTATATGTTACATTTGCCCGATCTCGTTGATTTTCACTATATACACTACATAAATAGAAATTACTCGAGTTGCAAAATTTTACGTTCCTAACTTTTTAATTGCGGAAGTTTTGGCCAAAAAACCTTATATCTGAACAATCGGTTGTATGGGGGCTATATGTTATACTGGTCCGATCTTGTCAGTTCCGACAAATGATTCCTATATTACAAAATGGTGGCCACATACAAAATTTCAGCCAGATATCTCAAAAATTGAGGGACTAGTTTGCGTTCAAACAGACAGACGGACAGACGGACATGGCTAAATCAACTCATCTCGTCATCCTGATCATTTCGGTATACTTATTGATGGGTCTATCTCTTCTTCTTCTCATATTTACAAACATCGGACCAAAGTTATAATACCATTTCATGTTCATGAAAGGTATAAAAATTGCGAAAAATCAGCGAGACTTCCTACGAACTTAAGTTTAGCACTTTGTTAGACTAAAACAAGTAAGGAAAGCTGTCTTCGGCTGTGCCGAAGGCTATATACCTTTCATGAATAAGCGTCACGATTTTCACTGTTCGATCCCCAGTACAGCCTGTGTCAATTTAACTATATTTACTATACACATTACACATCTTTGTTATAATTTAAAAAAACTTACAAAATAATAGGATCAGAGTTATCGGAACAATCGGAAGTATTGGCCAAAAAACCTTATATCGGAACAACCGGTTGTATGGGGCTATATGTTATATTTACCCGATCTTCTTGATTTTCCTCTACACACTACATAAATTGAAAGTACTCAAGTTTGCAAAATTTTATGTTCCTAACTTTTTAATTGCAGAAGTTTTGGCCAAAAAACCTTATATCTGAACAATCGGTTGTATGGGGGCTATATGTTAAATTTGCCCAATCTTTTTGGTTTTCACTATATACACTACATAAATAGAAAGTACTCGAGATGCAAAATTTTACGTTCCTAACTTTTTAATTGCAGAAGTTTTGGCCAAGAAACCTTATATCTGAACAATCGGTTGTATGGGGGCTATATGTTACATTTTCCCGATCTTGTTGATTTTCCCTATATACACTACATAAATAGAAAGTACTCGAGTTGCAAAATTTTACGTTCCTAACTTTTTAATTTCAGAAGTTTTGGTCAAAAAACCTTATATCTGAACAATCGGTTGTATGGGGGCTATATGTTACATTTGCCCGATCTTGTTGATTTTCACTATATACACTACATAAATAGAAAGTACTCGAGTTGCAAAATTTTACGTTCCTAACTTTTTAATTTCAGAAGTTTTGGTCAAAAAACCTTATATCTGAACAATCGGTTGTATGGGGGCTATATGTTACATTTGCCCGATCATGTTGATTTTCACTATATACACTACATAAATAGAAAGTACTCGAGTTGCAAAATTTTACGGTCCTAACTTTTTAATTGCAGAAGTTTTGGCCAAAAAACCTTATATCTGAACAATCGGTTGTATGGGGGCTATATGTTACATTTGCCCGATCTTGTTGATTTTCACTATATACACTACATAAATAGAAAGTACTCGAGCTGCAAAATTTTACGTTCCTAACTTTTTAATTGCAGAAGTTTTGGCCAAAAATTCTTATATCTGAACAATCGGTTGTATGGGGGCTATATGTTACATTTGCCCGATCTTGTTGATTTTCACTATATACACTACATAAATAGAAATTACTCGAGTTGCAAAATTTTACGTTCCTAACTTTTTAATTGCGGAAGTTTTGGCCAAAAAACCTTATATCTGAACAATCGGTTGTATGGGGGCTATATGTTATACTGGTCCGATCTTGTCAGTTCCGACAAATGATTCCTATATTAAAAAATGGTGGCCAAATACAAAATTTCAGCCAGATATCTCAATAATTTAGGGACTAGTTTGCGTTCAAACAGACAGACGGACAGACGGACATGGCTAAATCAACTCAAATCGTCATCCTGATCATTTCGGTATACTTATTGATGGGTCTATCTCTTCTTCTTCTCATATTTACAAACATCGGACCAAAGTTATAATACCATTTCATGTTCATGAAAGGTATAATTAAACGGGTTACAAAACTGCATACTTGAAAAAATTCGGTACCACGAAATAAATCCCAAATAAAGTAAGTTCCATTTATTTCATTTTCATTGGGACTTATTTCATTTCTCTTAAAATTGCAATTTAACAAGCTTTCACGTTTTTGTAACTGTTTCTATAACTGTTGTAAGGTAAGATTTTATAAAAACAACCAACAGTCTTATTACATCGAAACTCATATTGTCGTGTCAATATGTTCCAAAAAGATTTTGATCGATTACACATTTTCAATTTTACCGCTGGGGTGTTTTAAACAGTTGATTTTGATCGCCAAAAGGTAGAAAAGGACTGGTCCAAATATTGGCCGATAACTTAGAGATACATACAGACCGACAGACAGACAGAAATTTAAAATTTTATTATATGTAGATTATGAAAAGGCAGGCAGGAAAAAAAAAGTTGGAGGGGGTTGTGAGCGCGGAGCGGCGCGGCGCGGGCCGCAGAGCAGCACTACAAAAATTTGCAGGGAAATGTTTTTGAAGGTTCTAATGATAACCTGTACATTTATCGCGCCATAGTTCTTTTTAGGTGTGTTTTTCCATACTAGAAAATAAATTTGGCACTCTTGAAACTGATTTGGTACAAAAAATAAATGTGAGTGGCAACACTGCGCTGGACTGGTAGTGGTGCAAGTCTTTGATTTTGATTAAAAAACGATAATGGTTAATGGACATTCTTTTCAAATGTTCAAATGTAGATGGCGCGCGGGCGGGTAATTGCCAGTGGTGAAAGTCTGCTAAACACCTGTTGCGAATATTTTTCTTATTCTAGTGCAGTTGATTTTATTTGTTAATTGAAAATCTTTTATGGATGTTTCTTATTGGATCTTTTATTATACACTGGGAAATTGTGACTTAGAAATCCAACATGAATTATCCGAGGATACTATTAAAATACCACAACAATACTACGCTGATTCTGATAGCCTAATTGCTAAGGTTTACGGCACAAATGAAATAAATGACAGTAACATATCAAATTTTTACTCAACAGCTATTTTATGCCCAAAAAAAAGACGAACGCTCAACTTTTAATGAGTGTATAGTATCAAAATTATTACCCTGGGATAGTAAAGTTTATCTAAGTTGTGATACAGTCGAAAATATGAAACTAATAATGCCGAGTATTATCCATATAAACTAATTTTTGAAGAAAAATGCAATCGTAATGTTGATTCGTAATCTTAATGCCAAGGAAGGACTTATAAATGGTGCCAGGATGGTCGTCAGTCATTTAGGCGAAAACGCAATCAGTGTCAAATTAATCGGTTCGGGAAAACTTGCTATAAAACCGCGAGTCCTCCTTCAGATCCAATAGTACCATTCCAGATGACTAGGAAACAGTTTCCCTTAAAAGTAGCTTTCGCTATGACTATCAACAAAGTCCAGGGCCAAACATTTGATAAAGCCGGTTTGTATGTACCTAGCCCAGTGTTTTCACACGGATAGTTGTAAGTGGTATTGTCTAGAGTCAGGCGATTCCATAACTTTTTCAGCCCAAGCGACATTCAAACAAAAAATTACAAATGATTTTATTTTTACGTCAAATATTGTATTTAAGGAAGTTTTGTAAAAAAAATACATGTGGCCACTGGGTCATATTTATAGAAAAAATCGATTGCTTTTTATCAAATTTCTGAAAATTTTACATGACGTAAATAAACGATTTCAAACCATTTGTTTTTTTTTTTTGCGCAACGCGCACGGGTCCACTTAGTATTATATAATTTAGTAAAATATAGGAATTTATATTAGAAAACTCGTTTGCGCAACCATTTCGAGTTTCTTCGGAGAACAGTCCCACCCTCTATGCGAATCCAATATGATCGTGGCTCACTGCAGATACTGATTACTGTTGCTCTTATCCAACCTTTTTTCTTATGCTGATACCACACTTTTTCCCCTTCAAGGAATGACTGCTTCGGCCTTGCACTGCGATCGTAGTACCGTTTTGATGTCTGATTTTTAGTTTTTATATTTGGCTGTATATTGGGTACCAATTGTGGTCGAAACACATCTTTTTTTCCTAATACTAGTGTGCGCGTTTTTCTGCTGATTAGAAGCTAAGTTGGCGATGCATTTATATCTTTCAATGGAGTATTACGATATTCGAGTAATGCTATCCAAACTTCGCCATTGCTCTCTTGTGACTTTCTTATTAAATTTTTGGCAATCGCCACATACCTTTCTGCAAACCCATTCGCCTGAGGATACACCGGGCTCGTGTATTGTTGTCAACTTGGTGCCAATTTTCTCACAACATTTTTTAAATTCAAAAGAACTGAATGGCATGTTGTCAGAAACTATTTCAATAGGTATACCATGATTCGAAAAACAAATTTTAAGTTTTCTTATACACTCGGCAGCAGTTTTGGATGACATTGGTAAGATTTCTAAGTAACGAGAGTAATAATCAGAAACAATCAAATATATTTTTGCTCCATACTCACAAATGTCAACTCCAAGCTTATTAAATGGCAACGCTGGAACATCATTTGCAAGCATGAGCTCTTTAACATTTGAAGTGACATACTTTTGGCATACGTTACAATTCATTATTAATTTTTCAATATCTTCTTCGATTTTCGGCCAGTATACCAGACTACGGGTTCTTTTTTTTTCGTTTTTTCTATCCCTAGATGCGAAGTATGTAACTGAGCGAGAATGCAAGTCCCACGGGACTACAACTCTCTCATTGAGGAAAATTATGTCATTTTCAATATACAACTCATTTCGAAGCTTCCAAAAAAATTTTGTATTTGCTGATAGCGTTCGTTTGTCTTTTGGCCAACCATTTATTAAACACTTTTACAACTCGGCCAAACACTTATCGTTTTCTAATGATTTTCTAAATTTTTCCATTAGCTCATTCGTAATATTGATTGAAAGAGCAAACTCATTTAAATCGTCGATTTCTTGCGAGGTGTCTTCTTTATCGTAGTAGCGGGATAGAAAATCTACAATATACAGGTATTTACCTGGTATGTGGACTTAATTTATATTATACTTGATTAAACTCAGTTTCATTCGTTGGAGTCTTGCAGATGGAATTTTACAGAAATCTTTTTCATTATTTCTACCAGCGGTTTGTGATCGCTTTTAACTGTCACGTTACGACCATAAATATAATAATGAAATTTTCTACCAGCGAAAAATACCGCCAGCAATTCTTTTTCAACTTGTGCATAATTAATTTCGGCATCAGTAAGACTCCTTGATGCAAATGCAACAGGTTTTCCATTTTGCATAATGCACACCCAAGACCGAATTTTGATGCATCTGTTTCAATTGTGATATTTTTAGTTTCGTCAAACGTTTTTAGCGAGGGAGCATTTGCAATCATATTCTTTACCAGTTTCAAGCAGTTTTCGTGGGCCGTTTGCCATTTGAAAACAACTGATGTCTTTAACAGTTCTCTTAGTGGTTGCGAAACTTCGGATAGGTTTGGAATGTATTCCCTCATATATGTAATTAACCATCCCCAGCAGTTTTTACAAATCTGTTTTGTCTTTAGGTTTTGTCTTGGCTTATTATCTTACCCAAATATTTCACATGAGTAACTTTATCGAACCCGGGTAAATTTTCGGTTTTTTGACCATAACTTTTCACTGAAACTAAAAATTAAAAAATCGCTACCGGATTCGTGATCCTGAGACCAAACCCCGTCTTTCGAGCACCTTTTCATAATTTTAGCTAATTTATTGGCAGTTGACAGCTATAGTAGACAATTACCGCTTATTTCGATAAAGTCGATAGAAATGATCAAAATTTGACCTAATGAAAACCAGACTTAAGAAGTTTTCAACTAATATTTTTCACCTTATTTTATAAATTTAGAGAACTATTACCCCTTTATTTACTATTAATATTTTTACGCAATCGAATGCAACTCGGGGCTAAATGATACTATTTTCCAAAAAAGCAACTCTGATCATCAGGTGTATGCAGAAGATTCCACACTTGTACTGATACACAATGTTTGAAAGACAAAAACAATATCATACAAACAAAGAAAAGAAAATTCGGAAGACAAACAAGAAAGTTATAGCATCTTGAAGTTATAATTTCAAGAATTTCAGAGTTGTATTATATTTGTACTGGAAAGCAAAAAATAATCTAAAAAATAAGTCGTCCTGTCCGTCTGTCCGACATAAAAATCGGGTCACTCGGTGCAGGGTCGATTTATGGGTTCGACTGTTACCAACTAGACGTCAGACCGGCCGCCAGAGGTTCATAAGTATAATCTTTAGCTACTCTTAGACATTTTATATTGAGCGTGGTTGGGTTCACTCACAGGTTTTTTAAGAGGGGGGCGGACTTCCCCTAACACGCCTTTGTCTTCCAGTAGGGCTTCTGGCGTCTGAGCTGACGTCTAGTTGGTAACAGTCGAACCCATATAGTATGTGGAAATCAACCTTGCACCGCGTGACCTGATTTTTATGTTGTCAGCTCTCCGTCTATTAAGGATCAGGCAGTGAACATCGCGATTGGTTTTGATAAAAATATTTTGAAATTAATTTGAAAAAATATATATTTGAAGGGCTTAGAACCAAAAGGATCTAAGTAACATCCTGTCTAAATGAATGCAGGTTAGTCAACTAATTCATATTATGCTTACTGCAGATGGAAAATAACTGTAAATTTCCAAAAATTATTGCAAAAATTTCGAACGTTGATTACTCGGCCAAAAGAAAATTTAGGATTTTTTCGAGTAAGCAGTTTTGTAGCCCCTTTAATTTTAGTAGAATAAAGTGCTAAGCTTAAGTTCGTAGGAAGTCTCGCTGATTTTTGGCACTTTGTTAGACTAAAATTGACGGTGCTAAAAAACTGCATACTCGAAAAAATTCTCCATAGTCTCTTGGCCGAGCAATCAACGTTCGAAATTTTATTACAAGAATTTTTGGAACCAGAAGGGTCTAAGTGCGCTTGGATTCAGAAAAAAAATTGCCAAAAATCAGCGAGACTTCCTACGAACTTAAGTTTAGCACTTTGTTAGACTAAAATAAGTAAGGAAGTCTAAGTTCGGGTGAACCGAACATTAAATACCCAGCGGTAATTTTCGGAACGGGATAACAAAGATATACGCCCTAGAGGATTTACCTAAAGTTTTACTATCATGTCAATTTATGTGATTTTCGAAATTTTCCATTCGAAAGTGGGCGTGGTCGGGAAGAGATCTCGTCCAATTTCATCACCTATAAATTTAATGAGTCTGAAGCAGACCTGTTAATAATTGATTAGTAATCGGTAATGATTAGCATTTCATTGATTATTTTTTGAAAAGCCACCTAATGATTGATTACCAATTACTTTCACTTTTTAATGATTATTTTTACAATTGATTAAAAAAAAAATCAAAAAAATTTAAAAAAATCCAAAAAAAAATCAAAAATTCAAAAAGAATCAAAAATAATCAAAAGTAATGATTACTTTTGATTTTTTGATTTTTTTCCAGTACTGTTGTAGAAAAATATGTACATACATAAATATTCACTTGCACAAACATACAAATGTATAGGTGAAGCAAGAAGTTCTTTT
Organism: Campiglossa producta; assembly: GCA_964058755.1. NCBI lineage: Eukaryota > Metazoa > Arthropoda > Insecta > Diptera > Tephritidae > Campiglossa > Campiglossa producta. The sequence continues at coordinate 80,883,130 of CAXKVI010000003.1, read as the reverse complement.
ATATAAATACATGTATTCATGCACATAAATATCCCTGGTGGAAAAATCTCGAGATCTTTCGTACTACTTAGTTCTCATCAAGTGGTCGAACTACAACCTAAACAGAAGACTGGCGCTTTTGCACATTCAGTCTATTATTTTTAAAAAGGTATATGTAATATGGAATGATAATGATGATAAAATATTAATATGAAAAATATGGAATGTAGCGGTGTAATTTACAACTTGTTAATAGTACTGTACGATAGTAAATCAAATGTCAAATGCCCATAAATGACTACGTCGCCCAAGTCTCTTTTGGACATAGTTGGTATGCCTATGTTTTAATTTGTGTAGCATACTTAGGCTACGCTCACACTGCAACCGACTTTTTCATCCGGTCTCATCAGAGAAATTCGAACGCGGCCAAAGTTTGTTTACATTCGGGTGAAATCGGATGAAATCGAGGAGCTCATTTAAAACACATGTGTGTGGATGTGTGATTGTTGCCGGACGGCCGAAGTCGGTTGCAGTGTGAGCCTAGCCTTATAAGTGTTCAAATAGAACTATCCGACCGTACCCGTAGGGTATCAAACGAGAAATGTCCGACACTAGCCGTTTACATATAAAAGGACAAATTACAATAGTTTACAGACAGACCGACAAAAATTCTAAAAATGGTTGATTTGGACTTTATTGGCTTAGTAATGACTAATACTATGAATATTTTTTTGAATATCTACAATACTCAGATATCGACCTTTTACAAATCTATTAAAAGTAGAGATGTTGAAAGCTACAAAAAAATTGCCAAAAATACAGTTTTTCCTAGATCTTGGTAATATTACGCTTAACCCTTTCGGTCCGGTCGGTACACATACGTACCAGCACCTATTTAGGTACCTTAAACGCTTTATATTTGGCTAAAACTAAGTTTAAAATGTGCTACCTGGCAACCCTGATAGCGAGAGAAAGCGCAACAGCTGATGTTTTTATCCACGTGTTTATATCACAAAATTTTTGGAAGTGAGATTCTTTTAATAAAAAAAGTGTATATTCTTAAGTGGAACTGTGGATTTTTATGTTATTCTTCATCGCGATACCTTAATAAAACATAGGTAAGTAAATAAAATGCTATATTAAATACGGGTACAAGTTTTAAGAGCGCATTTAGATTCTGGTACATATAAGTACCAGTCGTACTTTTTACTGGTACATATATGTACCATCGGGGTTAGTGACAAAGTTACTTTTATTGCAGGACGAAAATGAAAAAGCGATCCCTGAGCCAAAAGGAGCTAGAAAGCTTGGTGGACGGTATGTCAGATTTTTGTGCAGATTCATCTCACAACTATGGACCTAGCGAAGACGAATCATCAGTTGAGTATAGTGACAGTGAAATGGGTCATGAAATGGACGATAAAATGCAATCTGAGAACGAAAGTGAATGGGAATCTGATGAAGGTGATTTGGAAATGGATGGGCAAGTTGGAGAAGAATATGACAGATCAGCATGCGCAGCTGAAGCTGCAACTACTCATAATAACGCTGATGTCAATCGCATTCCCGATTGGATAGTACCAAGTGATTCTTACACTCCAGCCAAAAATATTCCTCCAGAAAGGCCCTGTGAAATTCTTACAGGAATATCTAAGCAATCGACTGAAATGGAAATTTTCCATGAAATGTTTCCTCATTCATTATATTTGCATATAGTCAAATGCACTAATAAACGTTTACAGTTGTTAAACGCCGGCAACAGACAAAAACAAAAAAAAATCGTAAAAGTTACTGATAAAGGCGAGATTCAAAAAGTTATTGGATGTATGCTCATCATGTCAAACAACACGCTTCCTTCTCTAAAGCACTTTTGGAGCCAAAACGAATCCATGGGAAATCGCTCTATTGAAAAATGCATTTCCCGGGATAGATTTTTGATGCTTGCATCCAAACTTTACTTTGCTGCGCCCAATAAACCCCCATATGCTACAAAGTCCTATTACGTTGATGACTTGATTACCTAACTTTCCTAACGTACTTAGTTTATCTTGCTGAGGAACTGATTGCTGAAGGCAAGAGGACATCGGAACTACCAACGCCAAAAAGAGGAGCATCTTCTAAGAAAAGAAAACTTTTCGGGCCAACATTACATCTTCCAGTGGAGGGTGCCACCAGAAGACGATGTACTCGCTGTGCACAATTGAAAGTTCAAAAAAGAACAAAAACTATTTGCGAAGAGTGTAATGTACCTTTGTGTAAAAATTGTTTCAAAATATATCATACAAAATAAATATATGTATTTATAAAATACATTTAACACCAGTACCTTTTTTTTACCTGGTACCTGTTGGTACATATATGTACCAGATAAAAACCCTACTGGTACACATATGTACCACCCCCATTCTCCCCACCCTTGACTCCCTGGGACACCTACTAGCGTTAGTCCCCTACTAATGGTAAGTATTAATTGAAATAAGTTAAACAATCCAAGTTTCCTACTCTCAGAAAAGAAATATGAATTCAGGTTCGAAAGGGTTAAAGTGTTTGCAATTATACACACTAATTTTCGAAAAAATAAACAGTTCTGATTTTCAAAACTTTGCATGAAAAAACATTTTCAAATCAATTTTTTTTTTCAAAAATCGTAAAAATTCGACAAAATTTCGACTTTGGCCATCTATTGCTCAGCGATGGTTTGACCCACCCTTACATTTTATAAGTCGTTAGAAGCGTATTTTAATTTCCTTTCGAACGAGGTATCGCTTAGCTCCATCGCTTTTGCAACATTGGCAAAAAGAAATTTTGAATAAAGTGATACCTGAAAAAACACAAAATTACCGATATCTCGAAAACCTACCCATACAAAAAATTTAAAAAATATGTTTTGTGCTTGGCATATCAGTGCCAATTCACCCATATACATGAATATCTTGGTATTTTTTCAAATTACTTATTTGTAAACTAGTGTTATCATCTCACCAACCAATATAACCATTAAACCTGGCATTTTTTCTCATATGTACATATACTTAGCGATCAAGGTTCATTCTAGAAATCCATGAGCCCCAAAGTGTAAGTAGGTGTATATATTTGCATACAAAGATACACAGATGTTTACACTTTTAACAACAAAACTTTAAAATAATCCAAAAAAAATCAAAAAAAAAAAAAATAAAAAAAATAAAAAAATAAAAAAAAAAAAATTAAAAAAAAATAAAAAAAATTAAAAAAAATCAAGAAAAAATCAAAAAAATCAAAAATAATCAAAAAAAAACCGATTTTGATTACTTTTGATTATTTTTGGTTTTTTTTGATTTTTTAATTTTTTTATTTTATATTTTTTTGATTTTTTTCCGATTTTTTCTGCTTTTTCTTGAAAGCAATTAAAATAATCATTACTAATTAAAAAAACCTTCTAATCAATCAATTACTAATTACTAATCAAAATTAACAGCTCTGGTCTGAAGTAATAAGTTTAAAAGCTTTGACCAGTCGAATATTCCACATGCCTCCCTTAAAGGTGGGCGTTGCCTCGCCCACATCTAAACATTTATCAAAAATCATAATAGATTGATTGAGGGGTTCATCCTACCAACCTATATCATTTTAGCCATTTTCGTTACCGAATTATGTCAATTTATTAGATTTTCGAAATGTTCCATATCGAAAGTGGGCGTGGTCGGAAAACGATTTCGTCCAATTACAGCAGGCATGCTCCCTATTATGGTAGTATATCGTACCAATTTCATCGTTCTACCGCAATCAGTTTAAAAGTTATGACCCGTGAAATTTTCAAATATGCCTCCCTGAAAAGTGGGCGATGCCATGCCTACTTTTAAAAATGTATCCAAAAATCATAATAGAATGACTGGGGGTTCATCCTACCAAACTATATCATTTTAGCCATTTCCGTTACCGAAGTATGTCAATTTATGTGATTTTCGAAATTTTCGATATCGAAAGTGGGCGGTATACTCCCAACGACACTAGTATGCTTTTGGCCAAATATCATCGTTCTACCCTAATCAGTTTAAAAATTACGACCAGTCGAATTTTCAAAAATACCTCCCTTAAAAGTGGGCGGGGCTCTGCCCACTTTACAAAATTTGTAAAAAAAATCATTATATTATAACCAGGGGGATTCACCTATAAAATTATATCATTTTAGCCATTTCCGTTATCGAGTTATGTTAAGTTAGGTGATTTTAGAAGTTTTCGATATCATTTTCCAGCATTGGGAGTTATTTCATATTTTTTGGGATTTATTTCATTTCTCTTAAAACTACAATTTATTATTTTTTAGCATTGGGATTTATTTCATTTTCATTGGGACTTATTTCATTTCTCTTAAAATTGCAATTTAACAAGCTTTCACGTTTTTGTAACTGTTTCTATAACTGTTGTAAGGTAAGATTTTAGCAAAACAACCAACAGTCTTATTACATCGAAACTGATATTGTCGTGGCAATATGTTCCAAAAAAGATTTTGATCGATTACACATTTTCAATTTTACCGCTGGGGTGTTTTAAACAGTTGATTTTGATCGCCAAAAGGTAGAAAAGGACTGGTCCAAATATTGGCCGATAACTTAGAGATACATACAGACCGACAGACAGACAGAAATTTACAATTTTATTATATGTAGATAATGAAAAGGCAGGCAGGAAAAAAAGTACTTAAAACTACAATTTATTATTTTTTACCATTGGGATTTATTTCATTTTCATTGGGACTTATTTCATTTCTCTTAAAATTGCCATTTAACAAGCTTTCACGTTTTTGTAACTGTTTTTTCTATAACTGTTTTAAGGTAAGATTTTAGCAAAACAACCAACAGTCTTATTACATCGAAACTGATATTGTCGTGTCAATATGTTCCAAAAAAGATTTTGATCGATTACACATTTTCAATTTTACCGCTGGGGTGTTTTAAACAGTTGATTTTGATCGCCAAAAGGTAGAAAAGGACTGGTCAAAATATTGGCCGATAACTTAGAGATACATACAGACCGACAGACAGACAGAAATTAACAATTTTATTATATGTAGATTATGAAAAGGCAGGCAGGAAAAAAAGTTGGAGGGGGTCGTGAGCGGGGCGCGTCGCGGGGCCGGGCCGCACGCCGGAATGCGCCCGTGCGCAAATATTGGGACTTTATTTCATTGGGACTTTATTTCATTTGGGATTTATTTCGTGGTTCCAAAAATTCTACATATTCTCTTGGCCGAGCAATCAACGTTCGAAATTTTATTACAAGAATTTTTGGAACCAGAAGGGTCTAAGCGCGCTTGGATTCAGAAAAAAAATTGCCAAAAATCAGCGAGACTTCCTACGAACTTAAGTTTAGCACTTTGTTAGACTAAAATTAACGGGGCTACAAAACTGTATACTCGAAAAAATTCTACATGTTCTCTTGGCCGAGCAATCAACGTTCGAAATTTTATTACAAGAATTTTTGGAACCAGAACGGTCTAGGTGCGCTTGGATTCAGAAAAAAATTGCCAAAAATCAGCGAGACTTCCTACGAACTTAAGTTTAGCACTTTGTTAGACTAAAATTAACGGGGCTACAAAACTGTATACTCGAAAAAATTCTACATGTTCTCTTGGCCGAGCAATCAACGTTCGAAATTTTATTACAAGAATTTTTGGAACCAGAAGGGTCTAGGTGCGCTTGGATTCAGAAAAAAATTGCCAAAAATCAGCGAGACTTCCTACGAACTTAAGTTTAGCACTTTGTTAGACTAAAATTAACGGAGCTACAAAACTGCATGCTCGAAAAAATTCTACATGTTCTCTTGGCCGAGCAAACAACGTTCGAAATTTTATTACAAGAATTTTTGGAACCAGAAGGGTCTAAGTGCGCTCGGATTCAGAAAAAAAATTGCCAAAAATCAGCGAAACTTCCTACGAACTTAAGTTTAGCACGTTGTTAGACTAAAATTAAACGGGTTACAAAACTGCATACTTGAAAAAACCGCGTGTAGCCAGTACACGTGAAAGATGTTAACTTCCTAAGCTCAGAAATAACGAAATATGAATAAGATGTATTCGATAATGGTTTAGATTCACAATATCTTACTTTCGGGAAGTGGACCAGGGAAACGATCCATTCGAAAATATCTTATATATGGTGCATTTTCCTTAAAATTTGGTACATGGGTAGAATTAGTCCTAAATTAACAGGGGCCTATACGAATGGGATATAGAGGAAGAATGGCGTGGTAGTAGGAAAGAGGACAATGAAGAGCAAAGGGAGGGAGATGGCAAAGAGAGTTGTACGAAGAAAGATAGGAAGACCAGGTGGCAAGCCTGCTTCAATTTTAAATATTTGGAACACGGTCGCAAATACCTTTCACTTGATACCCATATAGGCATACCTTGCTCAATATTAAAAAAAAAAATAGATAGGGGGCAACCCTTTGAACCGCCCCAAGTGGCAACCGCCATGAATATAGTCTTAGAATGAATCATACTACTAATAATTCCAAATTTAATACAAAACGACAGAGCGGTTCCCGAGATATAAGGAAAAATAAATAAAAAACGGTTTGGGGAAACCCTAGCTGGCAACCCTGCTAGAAATTGTCATATTTGAAATGCGACCGAAAACACCTTTCATTTGATACTCATATCTTGCTCAATATTTAAAAAAAAATTAGACATTTGGCAACCCTGTGAACCGCCGCCAGTGGCAACACCCACGCATATAATCTTAGAGTGAATCGTACTATCTATAATGCCAAATTTTATCCACATCGGTCAAGCGGCTCCCGAGATATTATTAAAAATAAATAAAATGCGGTCAGGTGGAAACCCTATGTGACAACCCTGCTTGAGATTTACGTATTTGGAATACTTATTTATTTATTTATTTCAATCTACTGATTAAAAAATCTTACAGACTAGACAGTTTATCACATTCTTATAAAAGACAAATCAATTAAATAATGTAAACAAGCATAATTTAAATGTATAGAGACTCGAATTTAGATCAATTACATTAGCATAGCTATTACAAAGACGGATACATCTATTAATCGGTTCATTCAACGAGTAATTAGTCGAGCTGGTTGAATCTGCAAATATGCGATTAGATCTTAGCGTTTTGGAGGTAAATAAATGTTGAACAAAGCCTTTAGGTCATCACAATCAATATTATCGTTAGTCACGTTAAACACGAATAGCAATGCACCGCAAATTCTTCGGTCATGTAAAGACTGTAAGCCAAACAACTTCCGTCTGCTTATGTAAGGCAGGGGACCGCCTTCAAAGTTAGTATTATATAATGCATATTTCGTGAAGACTCTCTGGACTCTTTCAATTTTTGCGGAGTATTGAGTATTCGGGTCTTTAAAATCCCTAGTGTTTCTTTTAATGAAACCTAATAATGCAAAGGATTTGGAGATTATAAAATCAATATGTTTACTGAAAGTAAGCTTAGCGTCAAATATCACACCCAAATCCTTCATATCTGTGAGACGATTTAGAACATTGGTACCCAAATAATAGTCGCAATGGACTATATTTGGCTTCCTAGCATATGTTACTATAGAGCATTTGTTGATGTTTAAATACAAGTGATTTGAACTACTCCACGTTTCGAAAGACGCTAGATCATGCTGCAACTTCACGCTATCAGAGCTGCTATCAACTTTTAAAAAGAGTTTAACATCGTCAGCAAACATTAGACAATTCACATATTTAAAGTGAAAGGGGAGATCATTAATAAAAAGTAGGAACAACAAAGGGCCGCTATGAGTTCCTTCCGGAATACCTGACCACGCATTGAAAAATTTCAATAGCTCACCAGTAATGCCGAAAATCTTTAACTTATGTAAAAGGACTGCATGGTCAACCTTATCGAAGGCTTTGGAAAAATCAGTGTATATCACATCAAGCTGAGACTGACAATTAAATGCCTTAACTATCTCATGGGTTACTAAAAGTAGATTCGTACACGAAGAACTACCAGGCATAAAACCGTGCTGGCAATGACTAAGAATACTACGTACGTGAAGAAAGAGTTTCAGCTGAATGATACTGTCAAACAACTTCGTCATCGTGCTGAACTTTAAGTTGGAAATTGCAAAAGTCACATCACACTCATCAACTCGAATCGATGATATAGGTGGTAATGATGGAGAAGCTAGGGTGGGCAGAGGCTGATTGTCGTATTCTTCATAGACCCCCTGAAAAAATTCAGCGAACAAATCGCATGAGGCCTGTGGGTTTTCAGAAACCTTCTCGTTATAAAGAAAGGTTGTTGGAAACCCGCTTGACGTCCTTTTTGAATTTATATACTTCCAGAAAGATGGCGGATTAGACTTGAGACTAGATTCGACTTTAAACATATACTGTTTGAACAAAAATTTGTGAAGGCAATCAAAGTCCTTACGAAATCGCTCAAAGTTATGAAAGTCCCTCTCACTTCGACTTAGCTTAAAACTTTTAAAGGCATCGAATTTACTGCAACGCAATCAAAATTATAAAATTCGAAACTAATATTAAGTGCTTTATGGTGAAATGTATTAATAGAAAAAGGAGATGGGAATTCACTGCAGCTTGCTTTTAGGTCACTAGATAAAAACACGAGATCAAGCGTTCTGCCACCACTATTTAAAACATCGTTACATTGATTAAACCCATTAGATAATAACGTGCTTGTAAATAGCAGGTCTATATCTGATTTGAGATTTATTGGAACTAGAGTCCTATTATTATTAAGCCAGGAAATATTGCATAAATTAAAATCAGCAAGAAAAATAACTTCGCCATTTTCTTTAGCGATATCATTAACGTAAACCAGATTATCTAGATGCTTATTAAATAATTCAATATTACTATTGGGTGGAATATAGGATAAAACTATATGTGGAGCACCCTGTACAAGCAGCTTTCCACCACATCACATTTTGACATTATATCTTGCTTTGTATTCTTTTGTTTTTGTATGCTTACAGTTAGCAGAATTGAACATATTTTATTCATTTGCTTTTGTAAATTTTTTTTGTAAAGCACGCCCTCAACTAAATATTCATTTCGAAGATTAAATAAAATTCATTAAAGGTCTTAGAATTAAATAATTAGACAAACTCTTTTACGGAGTTTAAAGTGCTCAACAAGGTAAGCGTCCTACGATTTGTAGTGGCGTCAAAAACATCGCGCCACATTGGTGACCCCTACACACGTACACGCATACGGAGCCCTACCAAAGTACCGCTGAAAGTCCCGCTATTAAATCACGCGATTTCATAAAATTTTCCATCATCGAAAATGCCTCGGGGAGATAGCGGCCTTGGTACACCGCCAACGAACTCGCAACAACAAAACAACGAAGTAGGAGCAACAAATGAAAGACATGCATCTGCTATCTACGCTCGCCTGCCTATTCCGGCAATGTCTAGTTCCAACATAGAGGCATGGTTCACATCCATGGACTTTTGGTTTACGGCCTCTGGAATTTCATCAGACAAGCAAAAAGCAGCAACGGTTTTTGCAGCATTAGACCCTTCGGTTATTAGTCAGTTGTCCCATGTCATTGCCGAAATGCCACAAACTGATAAATTCGCGTACGTTAAAGCAAAAATTATTGAACATTTCGCAGACAGTAAGCAAAGGCGTCTAAATAGATTGCTATCGGAGTTACCTCTAGGTGATCGAAAGCCTTCGGAGCTATACTATGAAATGAAACGAGTTGCCGGCACCACTTTGGGAGAAGCTGCGCTCAAGGGACTTTGGACGAAGCGCTTACCCGAGTACGCACAACCTGTTATCGCTGCCTCGTCTGGTACAGCAGCAGAATTCACAAAAATAGCTGACTCCATCCTCGATGCAATTACTCCTCATCAAGTAGCACAGGTGCGATCCGAAGCAGCAGAAATAAATCAACTTCGTTCAGCCATTGAAGATTTGTCCAAACGATTCGACCGATTACATACACAGCCACACTCACGTTCCCGCTCTCGTTCACGTTTTCGACCAACAGGTTCCACGAATAATGCACCGCGGCAGCAACAAGAACGAAATAGAAGCGCATCATCAGCTTCCACTGAATGCTGGTATCATCAGAAATATGGTTCCGATGCCCGCAAATGCCGCAGCCCTTGTCGACGTCGGCAGCGCACAGTTCAAACAATTACAACAGACACGCAAAATTGACTAGAGAAGCAGGTGGCGACATCAAGCGAAAATTACGTCACTGAATGCTCAGTTTTTCGTCTCCAGGTAAGAGATAAATCATCAAATACGACTTTTCTTATAGATACGGGAGCAGATGTGTCTGTCCTTCCGCTCACAACGTTATCATACGACATTCGCCCAACAGCAACAAAATTGTTCGCAGCAAACGGTGCTGCCATAAAGTTTATAGGGGAGAAGCGTGTTAAGCTAGATCTTGGCCTCCGCCGCGAGTTTATTTGGGCATTTCTGGTAGCGGACGTCACGCAACCTATAATCGGCGCTGACTTCATCAAGTTTTATGATTTGCTTATCGATATGCGACGTAACAAAATTATCGACAACTTGACTTCTCTGTCTACTAGCCTTGGAGAACCAAAGAAGTGCACTGCAGCAACAATAAAAACATTTACAGAACAAAATCAATTTGCGGACATCTTGGCGCAGTTCCCAACCATCACGAAGCTAGCACCGTACGGATCTACAACGACCTCAACTGTTTTCCACCGCATAGAAACAACAGGCCAGCCAGTATATTCGCGGCCACGACGTCTTTCGCCCGAGAAGTTGCAAGCCGCTAAAGCAGAATTCGATTTTTTACTGAAAACCGGAATTTGTCGTCCGTCTAGCAGCAACTGGTCAAGTCCACTGCATATGGTGAGAAAATCCGATGGAACATGGAGACCATGCGGCGACTATAGAGCGCTCAACGCACACACACTTCCGGATCGCTACCCATTACCTTACCTGACGGATTTCACCAACATTTTGCAAGGTAAGAAAATATTTTCTAAAATAGACCTGCAAAAAGCCTTTCACCAAGTGCCCATCCACCCCGACGACATCCCAAAAACGGCAATCACGACACCATTCGGGTTATACGAATTTCAATTCATGACCTTCGGTTTGTGCAACGCTGCACAAACCTTTCAGCGCCTTATAGACGAAGTCCTACGGGGCCTCAATTTCGTTTTTCCGTACATTGACGATATTTGCATTGCATCGGAGTCAATTGAGCAACATCGACAGCACTTGCGCATAGTATTTCAACGATTATGCGAAAGCAATCTTTCCATCAACTTTTCGAAATGCGAATTCGGCAAAGCAGAGATAAAATTCCTGGGCCACCTCGTAGATACCCAGGGCATTAAACCCTTGCCAGAAAAAGTGTCATCATTATTAGATTTTCCCAAAACAACAGTGGCTAAGCACTTAAAACGTTTTATAGCCATGTTGAATTTTTACAGTAAATTTTTGCCACATGCCGTCGATTATCAAAGAGACTTACAAGCGCTTATTTCAGGAAATAAGAAAAACGATCTTACGCCGATTACTTGGACACCAGAAGCCGAATCCGCATTCCAACGTAGCAAAAAAGAGCTGGCAAACGCGACTCTGCTATTTTTTCCCTCCGCCGATGCTGAATTGTCTTTGCCCATCGACGCATCAGACTTCGCAGTCGGTGGCGCGCTACATCAGGTTGTCAACGGCAAGTATCAGCCCTTAGCATTTTATTCCAAGAAGTTGACGCCGCCTCAGTGTAAATACTCCACTTACGACAGAGAGTTAACCGCGATGTACCAAGCAGTCGCACATTTTCGGTACATGATCGAAAGGAGAAAATGTCACATCCTCACTGATCATCGCCCACTTACATTCGCATTCGCTCAGAAGCTGGAAAAAACCGCACCTCGCCGAGCCCGACAACTCGATTTCATCGCGCAATTCACGACTGATATCCGACTCATAAAAGGCGAAGCCAACGTCGCAGCAGACTTGTTTTCTCGTATTCAATCATTACACGAGACTATCGACTACAAAAGCGTGGCGGAAGAGCAGCAATACGACGATGAGCTTAAAAGCGTTTTTCAGTCTAACGTAAATGCAAAAAATTCACTCATTCTCAAACCCTTCGTGCTTCCAGAAACAGATATCCATTTGATTTGTGACACCAGCACCTCGCGTGTGCGGCCATACATTCCGAAAAAATTTCGAGCGCAAATACTGTCAAAATTTCACGGCCTATCACATCCCGGCGTTCGTGCTACAACCAGCAAGAGGGATGTTGCCAGTTTTGTACGCAGCTGTGAGCCATGCCAACGTTCTAAGGTTTTACGACATACGCGATCATCGCCTGAACGATACGAAGCACCGCAAGAGAGGTTTTCGCACATAAATATAGACATCGTTGGTCCATTTCCATTATGTGAGGGACAGCGATATTGTCTTACCGTAATAGATCGTTACACCAGATGGCCGGAAGCAGTGCCCATACCTGATATGACAGCAGAGACTATCGCCAAAGCTTTAACTACCCACTGGATTTCCAGATTTGGAGTACCACAATACATCACATCTGACAGAGGCAGACAATTCGAGTCCTCCATTTTCAAGGAACTTGTGTCGACGATTGGCGCGAATCACCTTCGTACTACTTCGTATCACCCCCAATCTAATGGGCTTATAGAGAGGTGGCATAGAACATTCAAAGCTGCCATCCTGTGTCACAAGCCTGAAAAATGGACATATTTTCTACCGTCGATTTTACTTGGACTGAGAGTTGCATTCAAGCCCGATATTGGTGCCTCGCCAGCAGAACTCGTCTATGGAACCACATTAAGAATCCCAGGCGAATTTTTTCAAGAGACAAGATCTTCAGAGCCGACAAGTGAATCAGTTGCTAAATTTCGTGAAGCAATGCAGAAACTACGACCTACAGAAACAGCGCATCACTCGCCACCAACAACGTTTATCTCGCCGAAACTGCTGACAGCAACTCATGTGTTCATCAGAAACGACTCGATCCATCCCTCGTTAACGCACCCTTACGATGGTCCCTACGCCGTAACACGCAAAAGCTCAAAATACTTCACGGTTACCATCAAAGGTCGCTCATCTAATATCAGCATCGACAGACTCAAACCTGCCTTCATAACACACACCGACCTCGAAACTTTAACTCCTCCCGCGAGAAAAACCCCAGTAACTCTCGAGATTAGTCCTAATCCCGCACAAAATCACGATCAGGACGAGACTACACCTACAAGAGATCACGCTGCGCATCAGAATGGTAAAACATCGACTGGTCCTGAACTAAAGCTACCAATAGAAAATAACCATAAACAGGTTCCGACGAAAACCACCCGTTCTGGTCGCCGAGTCATTCTTCCTCAACGATACAGGTAGCTTTCGTCTAGTGGGGGAGTACTGTGGAGCACCCTGTACAAGCAGCTTTCCACCACATCACATTTTGACATTATATCTTGCTTTGTATTCTTTTGTTTTTGTATGCTTACAGTTAGCAGAATTGAACATATTTTATTCATTCGCTTTTGTACATTCTTTTTGTAAAGCACGCCCTCAACTAAATATTCATTTCGAAGATTAAATAAAATTCATTAAAGGTCTTAGAATTAAATAATTAGACAAACCCTTTTATTTGTTGCGAAACGGAGTTTAAAGTGCTCAACAAGGTAAGCGTCCTACGATTTTTAGTGGCGTCAAAAACATTGCGCCACATATATATAGAGATTTATTACATAAGGTTTTAATGCTTAAACAAATCTGATCACATGAGCCATCGGCATGAAGTAAAGTTAACATTTGGCTACGTAGGTCCGCTCTTATAGCCAACAGGACACCGCCCCCTCTAGATAACCCTGATGCAATTGCACAGCGATCCTTTCTGTAAATCTGGTAATAGCTATCTAAATATTCCGATGATGAAAAATTTTCAGTTAGCCAGGTTTCAGTAATGGCGATAATGACGAAATCATGCGATGATGTGCAGCGTTGGAACTGAATGGATTTACTACGCATGCCACTCACATTCTGATAGTAAAGCGAATACTCAATGTTTGGGCATCTTAATGTGCTAGGTATCGTTAGATTTTCGGAGTTGGATCCCCCCGTTATTGAAAATTCCGGAAAGGTCTCACGTTCACCCCGGCAGGCCAAAGCGAATGGTCGAACAACTTACTATAGTAGTTTGCCGATACACCCAATTTTAAGTTTATGCGTTTTAATGAGTCAGGAGCCACATCTTTCTTCACCAGAGCAAAACAGGAAATTTCATTTAAACCAATAGCAGCATTTTTCGAAACATAATCTTTGATATTAGCTGCGGTAACTGTAGATTTAAATGATGTACCCATTTACTGCGAAATGCTACTTCCAACTCGTTAGATGTATTACTCCCTCTAACCACTTTAAGCGAAGACAAATTTTCTCTATTGGTCATGCCGGTGTTTTCCCTACTGGGCATGCTGTTATAATCCCTACTGGGTGAAATTGCATTTACTCTACTCATGTTGTTGTTGGGAGGCGGTTCAACGTTGAGAATTGCAGCAGCACCAGTGTTATTGAGATTTGTTTGCATTGGTTCACTGGGGGTGGTTGACGAAGAGGGCAATGATAAATTAAAAGCTGCGGCGCCGGCGGCATTAGCATATGTTTGTAAAGATGTTTGCATCGGGTGAGTAGTGGAGGCAGAAGTGGAGGCATCGTCTAATACTGATGGCAAGGCAGATTGTGTGTCGGAGATGTCAAGAGAGGTTAAAGTTTCAACAGGCAGAGCACCTGTTACTAAAGGCGAGTTGGCAGCTCGCTGAGACTTCTTACGAGATCGCGACGGCACTTGTGTCTGTACCTGTTTCTCTTGTTGTTGTTGCTTAACTTCATCTTTTACTTCGTCGCGGTAATCGTTGCTGGCAAATTGACGGCGCAGATTATTCACTTCAGCTGTGAGCGTATTAACAGCGGTGGTGACATCGCTATCGTGTAGTTGTTTTTGGATAGAGCTAAGTTCCGATTGCAGGTTGTTTGTTACTTCCAACAATTGCTCTTTATCCTCGTTAAGAGCGGCAATTAGAGCAATAGCGCGAGCATATTCTGATCGAAGAGCAACCAACTCGTTAAGAACAGATTGCAGGGTAATTACTTTAGTCTCTACGATTTCATGCATTTGTATTTGCTCCTCTTCCTTCTCCTTATCACTCTCGCTCAAGTTGATTAGATCAGTGATGGCGGGGGGAGTTCGGAGCGAAAAGCGACGTGCATCAGAACAGGTTTTGCAAACATATTTCTTATTAGTGTTGGTATAATAATCCAAATCCGCGCGGGAAACACCCACACAGTCCAAATGGAAGAATACGATGCAACTGGCACATTGAATCTTCTCGTTATCTTTGCGATCGACTTTGGAATCACAAACACACGGCATTATAAGCAAATATGAATATATGTAAATATGTCACTTGTTGAATTGTTTAATTATTTTGCAAAAGAGATTATGGAAAATCACATGCACTAAATAAAATGGTATATCAAACTGATACAAATTTGTATAAACGATGTTATTTTATATAGTTTAGTATTTTTCACAAAAAGTACAAGTTATAGTGTACTTTGTAATAATTAAAACAGAGCGAGATTTAACACGTCCGTAAAGTTCAACAACTTGTGATAATTTTTTGAAGATACCTTTCATTTGATACCCAAATTGGCTAATCTTGCCCAATATTTAAAAAAATTGAGATAGGTGGCAACCGTGTGAACCACCCCAAGTGGCAATACTCCCGCATATAATGAATCATAATATCTATAGTGCCAAACTTTATCCACATCGGTGAAGCGGTTCCCGAGATATCAATAAAAATAAATAAAATGCGGTTAAATAATATTTGGAATACGGTCGAAAACACCTTTCATTTGATACCCATATTGGCATATCTTGCACAATATTAAAAAAAATTGAGATAGGTGGCAACCCTGTGAACCGCCCCAAGTGGCAACACCCACGCATATAGTCTTAGAATGAATCATACTATCTATAATGCCAAACTATTTCCACATCGGTCAAGCGGTTCCCGAGATATCAATAAAAATAAATAATATGCGGTTAGGTGGCAACCCTGCTTGAGATTTACATATTTGGAATACGGTCGAAAATACCTTTCATTTGATACCCATATTGGCATATCTTGCTCAATATTTAAAAAAATTGAGATAGGTGGCAACCCTGTGAACCGACCCAAGTGGCAGCACCCACTCATATAATCTTAGAATGAATCATACTATCTATAATGCCCAACTTTATCCACATCGGTAAAGCGGTTCCCGAGATATCAATAAAAATAAATAAAACGCGGTTAGGTCGCAACCCTGCTTGAGATTTACATATTTGGAATACGGTTGAAAATACCTTTTATTTGTTACCCATATTGGCATATCTTGCTCAATATTTAAAAAAAAATGAGATAGGTGGCAACCCTGTGAACCGCCCCAAGTGGCAACGCCCACGCATATATCCATAGAAAGAATCATACTATCTATAACGCCAAATTTTATCCACAGTGCAGCGCCTATTTGTTCACTTAGATACTTTTGGTTCTGAGCCCTTCATTTCTATTTATAATTATATTTATATTTATTTATTTGTTTCTTCAAGTAGTACAAAGAACAACTGAGGAGCTTCAAACCAAAACGCAATAAGTTACACATAAAAAGTTCGTAGATAAATGAGAAAATATGATTACCGGGAAATGGATAGATATTTTCAAAAAAACATTTATGACATCATACCAGTTATATAATAACAAACATAAAACATAAAGCAGAAAGTTGTTCGGATTTATTTCGTTTTGGTGAAAATTTATATTTATTGCGTTTTGGTTTGAATGCTACTGAAGTTATTGCGTTTTGGTTTGAACGTTTTTGGATAATCAGTGCATGGGGCTTATGGAGCCATTTTGATAACGATATATCTATTTATGAATAGTCCCAGAGCAAAATACCAGTTTTAAAGAAATTTTTCATACTTTTTATCAATAGCCATTGGGTTAGGAAAAGACCACAAAATAATGTAATTGTAAGTAATTTATTCAACAAACAAGATGCTACTATTGTCTATTTCAGTTTCCAAAAATGTTTTCATTCGTGTGGAAACTTTACTTTATACTTAGTAATGATAATGAAAAAAAATAAAATAGCAATATTTTGCAAAAATTACCTTATATAGAAACAAGTAAGGAAAGCTGTCTTCGGCTGTGCCGAAGGCTAAATACCTTTCATGAATAAGCGTCACAATTTTCACTGTTTGATCCCAGTACAGCCTGTGTGAATTTAACTTAAGCTCATACCGAAATTATCGGAACTATCGATTATATGGAGGCGATGTGTTATATTGGTCCAATCTCATTGATTTTTAACACCGACATTCCACATTCTAAAATAGCAATAGTTACAAAATTTCACGTTCCTACCTATATAACTACAGGAGTTATCTACCAAAATCCGTTTATTGGAACAATCGATTGAATGGGGGCTATGTGAAATATTTATCCCATCTCGATGATTTTCAACACCGATATTTCAGATATAAAAATAGCAAAACGTCCAAAATTTCACGTTCCTACGTGTTTAATTACAGGAGTTTTAGCCCAAAATCCGTTTATCGGATTAATCGATTGTATGGGAGCTATGTGAAATATTGATCCCAGCTCGATGATTTTCAACATCGATACTTCACATATAAAAATAGCGACACGCCCAAAATTTCACGTTCCAACGTGTTTAATTACAGGAGTTATAGCCCAAAATCCGTTTATCGGAACAATCGATTGTATGGGAGCTATATGTTATATCGGTGCGATCTTGCTGGTTCCGACAAATGATTCCTATATTGGAAAATGGTGGCCGCATACAAAATTTCAGCCAAATATCTCAAAAACTGAGGGACTAGTTTGCGTTCAAACAGACAGACAGACAGACAGACAGACGGACAGACGGACACGGACTCATCTCGTCATCCTGATCATTTCGGTATACTTATTGATGGGTCTATCTCTTCTTCTTCTCATACTTACAAACATCGGACCAAAGTTATAATACCATTTCATGTTCATGAAAGGTATAATTAGGTGGTAATTTATTGCGTTTTGGTTTGAAGATCCTCAACTGGTTTTTGGCGCAAAAGTTCAAAAACACTTTTTTTGGGTACAAGTATATTTTTCTTGATATTTTTTTTAACGCAGAATCAGGGTGTTAGTCTACTTAAAAAAAGAAATTGCATTATGGGAAAGTCAAATTTCATAGATTTACGGAACATTGTTGTTGCTTTTCGGAAAAAAAGTGTTAAAATCCAAAAAATGGACGGAAGCGCTCTCTGTGGGACGTCAAAAGAAAAAAACAATACAAGAAATGGATTCCTCGACCCTAAAAACTCCCAGATGCACATAAAGAATGAAATTTGAATTTGAATGAATAAAATTTGTTTTTAAAAATTCATAAAACAAATTAAAATAAAAGAAATTTTCATAAACGATATAATATCGATACAAGTTTTGCCTGAATGCACCTCGAGCTAGAGCCACCTTTTCTCCATGCATACGTGGTTAGAAATTTGAACTTAAAATTTAAACCGTTCATCGGTTTAAAGCAATTGAATGAATAAAATTTGTTTTTAAAAATTCATAAAACAAATTAAAATAAAAGAAATTTTCATAAACGATATAATATCGATACAAGTTTTGCCTGAATGCACCTCGAGCTAGAGCCACCTTTTCTCCATGCATACGTGGTTAGAAATTTGAACTTAAAATTTAAACCGTTCATCGGTTTAAAGCAATTTTTAAACTTTTTTGTGGAATATTTTAAACTACTAAATAGTCCACAATTGATTTCAATATTTTTTGGTTTAAATTAAAAACCCAACCAAGGTAAAGAGAGAGACAATCTCTTCAGATTGGAAAAAGTTTTAAATTTAGACCTGAAGGTTTCCTACTAAAATCCAAAAGTTTGAATTTAAAACGGAATTGGTACGTGAAGAAAGCAATTTTGCTCAATTACAAAATGGTTCAAATTTTAAACTTAAAAGTTCGAATTACATTCTTGTATGTTAAATTTTTAATATCGAAAGATTGAATTGTATACTTAATGGAATAAAAAAAACCGGGTGTAGCCAGTACACGTGAAAGAAGTTAACTTCTTAAGTTCAGTGGTAGAAGGAAAGGGGACAATGAAGAGCAAAAGGGAGGGAGATAGCAAAGAGAGTTGTACGAAGAAAGATAGGAAGACTAGATGGCAAGCCTGCTTGAAATTTCCATATTTGGAACACGGTCGCAAATATCTTTCACTTGATACCAATATAGGCATATCTTGCTCAATATTAATAAAAAAAATAGATAGGTGGCAACCTTTGAACCGCTCCAAGTGACAACCGCCATGTATATAGTCTTAGAATGAATCATACTACTAATAATGCCAAATTTAATACAAAACGACGAGACGGTTCCCGAGATATAAGGAAAAATAAATAAAATACGGTTTGGGGGCAACCCTAGCTGGCAACCCTGCTAGAAATTTTCATATTTGAAATTCCACCGAAAATACCTTTCATCTGATAACAATATTGGCATATCTTGCTCAATATTAAAAAAAAAATTGACATTTGGCAACCCTGTGAACCGCTGCAAGTGGCAACACGTACGCATATAATCTTAGAATGAATCATACTATCTATAATGACAAATTTTATCCACAGCGCAGCTCCTATTTGTTCAGCCCTGCTTGAGATTTACATATTTGGAATACGGTCGAAAATACCTTCCCTGCAGCGAAACCTCAAAATAGTCAGAAAAATACTAGTATACATCTATAATTTTCTGGCAGAACTCATACTAGTCAGGAAATATCCTTTTCATACAAGTATACAACTATAACTTTCTGGTAGAACTTATACTAGTCAGGGAATATCCATTTCATACCAGTATACAACTATAACTTTCTGGTAGAACTCATACTAGTCAGGAAATATCCATTTCATACCAGTATACAACTAGAATTTTTTGTCTGAATTCATACTAGTCAGGAAATATCCATTTCATACTAGTATACAACTATAACTTTCTGGCAGAACTCATACCAGTCACGAAATATCCATTTCATACCAGTATACAACTAGATTTTTCTGGATGAAATTGAAAATAAAGTCAAATGATAAAATAAAGGGTAAGCCAGGATAATTCTGGTTGAAATCATACTAGTCCAGGTTAAAAGCCTTTTTGACTAGTATGGGACTAGTATATTTCATACTAGTCTTTTTTGGACTAGTATGTGGGCTAGTTCATTTTATGAAAATAATACTAGTCCAGGATGAACTAGTATGGAACTGGTATATTACAACTAGTATGATACTGGTATTTCCTGACTAGTAGATAACTGGTATATTCTGGTCGAAATCTGACAATTGACATCTCGTAGGACATCAACGCGTAAAAAATACCAGTGCTTATATGGAAAAAAGACAGAACACTGACTAGTCGGGCCCGGTGCACCAACTAGTTGTAAAGTAGTTTTCAACTAGTTGCTTTCGCTGCAGGGTTTCATTTGATACCCATATTGGCATATCTTGCTCGTTATTTTAAAAAATTTAGATAGGTGGCAACCCTGTGAACCGCCCCAAATGGCAACACCCGCGCATATAATCTAAGACTGAATCATACTATCTATAATTCCAAACTTTATCCACATCGGTCAAGCAGTTCCCGAGATATCAATAAAAATAAATAAATAAAATGCGGTTAGGTGGCAACCCTGCTTGAGATTTACATATTTGGAATACGGTCAAAAATACCTTTCATTTGATACCCATATGGCATATCTTGCTCAATATTTAAAAAAAATTGAAATGGGTGGCAATCCTGTGAACCGCCCTAAGTGGCAACACCCACTCGTATAATCTTAGAATGAATCATACCATCTATAATACCAAACTTTATCCACATCGGTAAAGCGGTTCCCGAGATATCAATAAAAATAAATAAAATGCGGTTAGGTGGCAACCCTAGGTGGCAACCCTGCTTGAGATTTACATATTTGGAATACGGTCGAAAATACCTTTTATTTGATACCCATATTGGCATATCTTGCTCAATATTTAAAAAAAAATTGAGATAGGTGGCAACCCTGTGAATCGCCCCAAGTGGCAACGCCCACGCATATATCCATAGAATGAATCATACTATCTATAACGCCAAATTTTATCCACAGCGCAGCTCCTATTTGTTCACTTAGATCCTTTTGGTTCTGAGCCCTTCATTTATATTTATATTTATATTTATATTTATTTTATATTTATATTTATATTTATATTTATATTTATATTTATATTTATACTTATATTTATATTTATATTTATATTTATATTTATATTTATATATATATTTATTTATTTGTTTCTTCAAGTAGTACAAAGAACAACTGAGGAGCTTCAAACCAAAACGCAATAAGTTACACACAAAAAGTTCGTAGATAAATGAGAAAATATGATTACCGGGAAATGGATAGATATTTTCAAAAAACATTTATGATATCATACCAGTTATATAATAACAAACATATGCCCAAAAATTTACATTTATCGGATAACTAGATTTTAAGGTAAAGCAGAAAGTTGTTTGGATTTATTTCGTTTTGGTGAAAATTTATATTTATTGCGTTTTGGTTTGAATGCTACTGAAGTTATTGCATTTTGGATTGAACGTTTTTGGATAATCAGAGCATGGGGCTTGTGGAGTCATTTTGATAACGATATATCTATTTGTGATTAGTCCCAGAGCAAAATACAAGTTTTAAAGAAATTTTTCATACTTTTTATCAATAGCCATTGGGTTAGGAAAAGACCATAAACTAAGGTAATTGTAAGTAATTTATTCAACAAACAAGATGCTTCTATTGTCTAATTCAGTTTACAAAAATGTTTTCATTCGTGTGGAAACTTTACTTTATACTTAGTAATGATAATGAAAAAAATAGCAACATTTTGAATTACCTTATATAGAAACAAGTAATGAAAGCTGTCTTCGGCTGTGCCGAAGGCTAAATACCTTTCATGAATAAGCGTCACGATTTTCACTGTTTGATCCCCAGTACAGCCTGTGTGAATTTAACTTTAGCTCATACCGAAATTATCGGAGCTATCGATTATATGGGGACGATGTGTTATATTGGTCCAATCTCATTGATTTTTAACATCGACATTCCACATTCTAAAATAGCAACATTTACGAAATTTCACGTTCCTAGCGATATAATTACAGGAGTTATCTACCAAAATCCGTTTATCGGAACAATCGATTGTATGGGGGCTATGTGAAATATTTATCCCATTTCAATGATTTTCAACATCGATATTTAACATATCAAAATAGCGATGCTTCCAAAATTTCGCGTTCCTATGTGTTTAATTACAGGACATATAGCCCAAAATCCGCTTATCGGAATAATCGATTGTATGGGAGCTATGTGAAATATTTATGCCATCTCAATGATTTTCAACATCGATATTTCGCATATAAAAATAGCGATACTTACAAAATTTCACGTTCCTACCTATATAATTACAGGAGTTATCTACCAAAATCCGTTTATCGGAACAATCGATTGTATGGGGGCTATGTGAAATATTTATCCCATTTCAATGATTTTCAACATCGATATTTAACATATCAAAATAGCGATGCTTCCAAAGTTTCGCGTTCCTATGTGTTTAATTACAGGACATATAGCCCAAAATCCGCTTATCGGAATAATCGATTGTATGGGGGCTATGTGAAATATTTATCCAATCTCGATGATTTTCAACATCGATATTTCACATATAAAAATAGCAATACTTACAAAATTTCACGTTCCTTCGTGTTTAATTACAGGAGTTATAGCCCAAAATCCGTTTATCGGAATAATCTGTGCTATATGTTATATTGGTCCGATCTTGCTGGTTCCGACAAATGATTCCTATATTGGAAAATGGTGGCCGCATACCAAATTTCAGCCAAATATCTCAAAAACTGAGGGACTAGTTTGCGTTCAAACAGACAGACAGACAGACGGACAGACGGACATGGCTAAATCAACTCATCTCGTCATCCTGATCATTTCGGTATACTTATTGATGGGTCTATCTCTTCTTCTTCTCATATTTACAAACATCGGACCAAAGTTATAATACCATTTCATGTTCATGAAAGGTATAAAAATTAGGACACCCTCATAATCTGCGAACAAAAATATGGTTTACGTGTTTCAGCGTTTTATGTGTCATTTCAAAATACAAAATTCTGTATATAGATTAGTTTTCACTTTAGTAAATATAAAAATCGTATGGAGTTATTGCGTTTTGTTGTGAATCGTATTTTCAAGAGCGATACAGAATGGCTAAATTGCCAGTTTTTTACAGCTTAAATATGTTGTTACATAGATTTCAGAAGGGGAAGTCGAGTTCCATCAATATCTAAAAAAAAAATTAGGTGGTAATTTATTGCGTTTTGGTTTGAAGCTCCTCAACTGGTTTTTGGCGCAAAAGTTCATAAACACTTTTTTTGGGTACAAGTATATTTTTCTTGATATTTTATTTAACGCAGAATCAGGGTGTTGTTCTACTTAAAAAAAAGAAATTGCATTATAGGAAAGTCAAATTTCATAGATTTACGGAACATTGTTGTTGATTTTAGGTAAAAAAGAAAAAAAACAATACAAGAAATGGATTCCTCGACCCTAAAAACCCCCAGATGCACATAAAGAATGAAATTTGTTTTTAAAAATTCATAAAACAAATTAAAATAAAAGAAATTTTCATAAACGATATAATATCGATACAAGTTTTGCTTGAATGCACCTCGAGCTAGAGCCACCTTTTCTCCATGCATACGCGGTTAGAAATTTGAACTTAAAATTTAAACCGTTCATAGGTTTAAAGCAATTTTTAAACTTTTTTGTGGAATATTTTAAACTACTAAATAGTCCACAATTGATTTCACTATTTTTTGGTTTAAATTAAAAACCCAACCAAGGTAAAGAGAGAGACAATCTCTTCAGATTGGAAAAAGTTTTTAATTTAGACCTGAAGGTTTCCTACTAAAATCCAAAAGTTTGAATTTAAAACGGAATTGGTACGTGAAGAAAGCAATTTTGCTCAATTACAAAATGGTTCAAATTTTAAACTTAAAAGTTCGTATTACATTCTTGTATGTTAAATTTTTAATATCGAAAGTTTGAATTGTATACTTAATGGAATAAAAAAAAACCGCGTGTAGCCAGTACACGTGAAAGAAGTTAACTTCTTAAGTTCAGAAATAACGAAATATGAATAAGATGTATTCGATAATGGTTTAGATTCACAATATCTTACTTCCGGGAAGTGGACCAGGCAAACGATCCATTCGAAAATATCTTATATATGGTGCATTTTCCTTAAAATTTGGTACATGGGTAGAATTAGGCCTAAATTAACAGGGGCCAATACGAATGGGATATAGAGGAATAATGGCGTTTTAGAAGAAAAGAGGACAATGAAGAGCAAAAGGGAGGGAGATAGCAAAGAGAGTTGTACGAAGAAAGATAGGAAGACTAGGTGGCAAGCCTGCTTGAAATTTAAATATTTGGAACACGGTCGCAAATACCTTTCACTTGATACCCATATAGGCATATCTTGCTCAATATTAAAAAAAAAATAGATAGGTGGCAACCCTTTGAACCGCCCCAAGTAGCAACCGCCATGTATATAGTCTTAGAATGAATCATACTACTAATAATGCCAAATTTAATACAAAACGACGAGACGGTTTCCGAGATATAAGGAAAAATAAATAAAATACGGTTTGGGGGCAACCCTAGCTGGCAACCCTGCTAGAAATTGTCATATTTGAAATGCGACCGAAAACACCTTTCATTTGAAACCCATATTGGCATATATTGCTCAATATTAAACAAAAAAAGAGATAGTTGGCAACCTGGTAACAGCCTCAAATGGAAACACCCACGCATATAATCTTAGAATGAATCATACTACCTATAATGCCAAACTTTATCCACATCGGTCAAGCGGTTCCCGAGATATTATTAAAAATAAATAAAATGCGGTTAGGTGGCAACCCTAGGTGACAACCCTGCTTGAGATTTACGTATTTGGAACATGGCCGAAAATACCTTTCATTTGATACCCATATTGGCAAATCTTGCTCAATATTTAAAAAAAATGAGATAGGTGGCAACCCTGTGAACCACCCCAAGTGGCAACACCCATGCATATAATGAATCATACTATCTATAATGCCGAACTTTATCCCCATCGGTCAAGCGGTTCCCGAGATATCAATAAAAATAAATAAAATGCGGTTAGGTGGCAACCCTAGGTGGCAACCCTGCTTGAGACTTACATATTTGGAATACCGTCGAAAATACCTTCCTTTTGGTACCCATATTGCCATATCTTGCTCAATATGTAAAAAAAATTGAGATAGGTGGCAACCCTGTGAACCGCCCCAAGTAGCAACACCCCCGCATATCATCTTAGAATGAATCATACTATCTATAATGCCAAACTTTATCCACATCGGTAAAGCGGTTCCCGATATATAGAGAAAAATATATAAAATGCGGTTAGCAGATAGGTGGCAACCTTAGAGCGGTTCCCTAGATATAAGAAAAACGCCTACGCCTGAAAGTCTGCAACATACGCCTGAAAGTCGGCTACAATTTCTATTTCCGTGCTTGATTAAATCTTCCCAAATTTGGAATGGTTTTAATTAAACCACCACGTGGTGATTTAAAGATTTAAATTAAAACTCACGTTGACTAAATTTTAAACCATGCGAATACATTTAAGTAATAGTAGGAGCCCCCATAAGGAAAAAATTTTGATTAATAACAAGCTAACATTTTCCGAGCGGCTTCCTTTCCCCGAGACGCCTACCCATTGTCCCTTTGAAAAATCTGGTAAGTGCCACCAATTCGGTGCATGCAAATTCTTTATTAATAACACTTTAATTTTTTTTTATTAATTGCCACTGTCGTAACCAACTCAGGAATATATGCGTCCTACAAATTGGGTGCGACACAAAGTGGGTCTGACAGCCCAAATATGTCAAAATGACGTCATGAAAATATTTATTAACATCACGCTAATTTTTTCACAGTTCGTTATCAGTGATGGACATGATTCAACGGCATTTTTGTCCCACAAAAAAAGTGCGACATGCAGCCAGTCCCCCTCCCCAAAGTGGTCCATTTGGTGTCAACATTTGTTTCATTAATAACCGTAGGACAAGACCCGCGATTGATAGATAATTCGATCCCGATTAGGAATGTTATATTGTCCTACTAAAATAGTGCGACATATTCCCAGTCCTATGTACAAGAAATGTCACAATGTATAGATATAATACAATTTTAACAGGTCGATCTCTTTAGATTGCAGATATTCAACAAAAATTGATATGAGGGTTTATAACTAAGGCAGTAGGAACCCAGACAAACGTTTCTAGAATAAATTTACAATTACTCGGTCTGTATGTCGATCTGGGTCGATTTTTTTTGTATAAAATCGTCATTGCGGAAAATGTTTGAGGAATTATTTTAAGAAACTTTGCTGAAGACAATATATGTCTTAAATCGGCTTATGGATTTTATGGGGAAGTTTCATACTGCACATGTCTAAAGTCAAGCATATAAATAACAAATACATGGTCAAAATCCTTAATTTTGGGCAACCTCCCCTTTTTCATTTCAAAAGTTTCCTGTCTTCAAAGATATCCCGAAAATGTGAGCCCTTGAAAGAGACATTGGTACATACGTCAAATTCTGCGTAGGTCTATGTTTGGGCTGGATGACATCTTCCGGGTCTGTTAGTTAAGAAATAAACTTTTAATGCGGATTTAACTATGTATTTTATCATGTCCTTTAAAGAGAATCTATAAATACAAGGTAGTTAAAAAAAAAGTGTAATCACAGTGGGCATATTGTGGGGCTCACAGCTTTCTTCGTGCACTAACATTTTTTCTAATTTCGTTAGAAAAAATTATATTTTTTTTTAAGTTAAATATAATGAATTATTTACCAGAAACCATGTAAAAATATCCCTAAAAGTTTCATAAATGGAGTTATTGCGTTTTGTTGTGAATCGTATTTTTAAGAGCGCTACAGAATGGCTAAATTGCCAGTTTTTTACAGCTTAAATATGTTGTTGCATAGATTTCAGAAGGGGAAGTCGAGTTCCATCAATATCTAAAAGAAATTAGGTGGTAATTTATTGCGTTTTGGTTTGAAGCTCCTCAACTGGTTTTTGGCGCAAAAGTTCAAAAACAGTTTTTTTGGGTACAAGTATATTTTTCTTGATATTTTATTTAACACAGAATCAGGGTGTTAGTCTACTTAAAAAAGAAATTGCATTACAGGAAAGTCAAATTTCATAGATTTACGGAACATTGTTGTTGATTTTCGGAAAAAAAGTATTAAAATCCAAAAAATGGACGCAAGCGCTCTCTGTGGGACGTCAAAAGAAAAAAAACAATATAAGAATTGGATTCCTCGACCTAAAAACCCCATAAAAATAAATAAAATGCGGTTAGTTGGCAACCCTGTTTGAGATTAACATATTTGGAATACGGTCGAAAATACTTTTTATTTGATACCCATATTGGCATATTTTGCTCAATATACAAAAAAATAATTGAAATAGGTGGCAACCCTGTGAACCCCCCCAATTGGCAACACCCACACATATAATCTTAGAATGAATCATACTATCTATAATGCCAAACTTTATCCAAATCGCTCGAGCGGTTCCCGAGATATAGAGAAAAATATATAAAATGCGATTAGCAGATAGGTGGCAACCCTGTGAACCGCCCCAAGTGGCAACACCCACGCATTAAATCTTAGAATGAATCATACTATCTATAACCCCAAATTTTATCCAAATCGGTTGAGCGGTTCCCGAGATATAAGAAAAACGCCTACGCCTGAAAGTCTGCAACATACGCCTGAAAGTCGGCTACAATTTCTATTTCCGTGCCATAACTTCCGTTTCATCGTCATCCATTTTCTCAAATATTACTCTCAATCAAAACTTCATATCGCCGCCTAAGAAGTTAACTTCAAAAATATAACAGTTTTTCATAATTTCGTCAGAAAATCTATAAAGAATTTGATTGAAAAATTATATTTCATTTAAAATTCTCATAAAAATTAAATTTGACTTAAACTCTTTTGTGTAACGGATCGAAAAAATGTCTCTTTCTTTTCACATCAAGAGATTGGATAAGCAAATAGGGCAAATTAGTGCCAATATTTAGGGTTATATTAATTATAACTTTTCTACGGTGATAATCGTATCGCAATTGGATTTCGTTTGTACCAATATATGCAATAAAGTCGCAGTACCATGTGAAATTTGGATTATTTTGGGAATATGTACGTCCATCTTCCTATTTTTTGCTGTTAATCTGCTGGAACTCATTACACTGTGCGACAATTTTGAAGTTTTTGTTTGGGGTCGGAATGATTCTAACTCAGAATGAAAGGTCTTAGGCCATATAGTAAAACCCCAAAATTTTTTTCCATTCTCAGGTCAACTTTTATTTTTATGGTCACTTTAAGTTGAAATTTTTTAAAAAAAGTGATTTTAGAAAAAGTGGAAAATAGGGTTAAAATTCATATCGGATCAAAATATGTAGTTCGGGTTCATATAGTAAAATTAAACGAAGAATCATTTTGTGGAATATTTTAACCCGATTGCTCTCTCATAAAAGGGTCTTTTCGACCCTTTTTTCTAAACTTCCGATAAAAGTATTACTTGTGAGGTCGTTAGAGGGTTAAAATATTCTGGGAAATTCTTCAGCGGAAAATTTCACTGGGGGTATTCTCAGACCAAATCTTTATGAAAAAGATTTTGGAGTCCCCAGGAGAGAAAAAGAAAAAAAACCCCTTGCAATATGCAACGATTTTGAAATTTTATTTTATATTTTATTTAATTTACAAATGTAACCTTAGCTCTTTTTAGCGGTAATGGCTTGGAGACTATGTTATTAATATCGCAATCACTGGTATCATCAGAGTCTGAGTCAAACATAATTTCTACAGGTGAATCCACTGCTCGTCCTGCTGTGCGCTCTTCTAAGTCGTAATTGCCATTATTTTCGAATATTTGCTTACTCCACCAGCAAATTTCAGCAATTATTGCAGCCGGTGACTGTTTTCCTCTGTATCTGTATATTATTTTTATTATAATAAGTTAAAAACTGTTTATCAACAATTCAAAAACGTGTTACGTCATTTCAAATGGTGCAGCGACTTGATGAAAACGCTCGCCTTGTTCATCAGATTCCGTGGATAGCTGTTTGCTAAAGTATGGCAAATGATGATGCAAATAGTGTATTTTCAAGGACATATGGACACCTATTTTCGAAAATGTTTTTAAAATGTTTGCAACAGATACGTGATAGTTGGTGGAACGATTTTTCCCCAGCAAGACATTTATTACGTCTTTGAGGTATTTCCAAGCAGCCACTTCATTGGTGTGTTGAACATTGTTGAACGAATGACTTTTTATTAATTTGCGTATATCTGGACCATTAAGTACTCCTGAAGAATAAAAGTAGACCAATAAAATTTTACTTATGTAGATTAGTAATTTTTAAATTTACCTTCTTTAATTTTGCTTTCACTAAGCCCAGGGTAAATTTCTTTTAGACACAAAAGAACATCGTTTCTTTTAGCGATAGTTTTGATAAAATTTTTAACTAAACCAAGTTTAATGTGCAGTGGCGGCAGTAATATGTTGTCTTTTGGTACCACTGGCTTACGTATAATATTAGCCATTGCAAACTTGCTATCCTCTCTTTGCTTCCAGTCGTGACATGCATACTGGTTTCCACTATAGCGTGAATCCCATTCGTATATGAAGCACATATGTTTGACGTAACCACTTTGAAGACCAGAAAGAATTGCCACGACCTTTAAGTCGCAACATATACGCCACCTATGTTTCGAGTATTCCACCATTTTTAAAATATTTTCCAATGTTTCATATGTTTCTTTAGTTTCTGTGCTGTATGCGATTGGGATCGAAGGCTTTTCATTAGTTTTATGAAGTAAAATAGCTTTTAAGCTACATTTTGAGCTGTCAATAAACAATCTCCAGTCTTCTGCTTTGTAATTAATAATATTCATTGCATCCATCAATTTTTCCACATCCGGGCAATATGCAGACGTTCTTTCATCATTGACGACGAATAAACTTTGCATTGTTGATTGCCGACTTCGATAGACTGTTACTCTAACATCTTCCGCCAAGAGATTTTGCGATCTTAAAAACGATGCTAATTCTTCTGAGTTACGCTGTGTTAATTCCAACTTGGCAACTAGTGAATCAAGTTTGCTTTGACTTACTAGAATCGGCTGATTTGAAACACATAGATTGTATTCAGGGTCCTTATGATTATCTGGAATAAAACTCTCAAATGTCGTCGTGGATAAAATAGTGGGGCTTGGACACTGTGGCGCAGGGATGTTGTCGGAATGCGGCAATGGTGTTTGAGCACTTTGAACTTCAACATATTTAAACGACTTCCTCTCTTTTTTTCGTAATGCGGCTCCTTTGTTTGCACATGCATAGCAGTTTTCTTTTTTATGAACGGGGCCAGGATGAGTCCAAATCATTGGAACACCAAATTGCATACATTTGCGTTTTCCGTTAGTCCAATCTATAAGACGGTTATAACAATTCTTACACACTATATTTGGCACCCAACACTTTTGCAATACTACGCGTTGGCTAAAATACTTTTCATATGCTTCGATGAACTCGGCACTGAAAGTCCCTTTCTTTGCACTTTTTGCAACATATTTACCACAGCAATAGCAAAATCTATTTATATTTGACTTGCACCCTTTCATTTTTGTAATATACTTTTTAAACTTTTGTGTAAATAATTTTGCTTAAAGGCGAAAGATTTATTCGACAACTGAAGAGAAGCCAGTAAGTAATTTTGATTAAGCCGACGACAAATAATTCTAAGCATTCAAATTACAAGTATATTCTTGTTTTCAATAGCTAAAAAGGAATTGTAGGCATGTGGATATTTTTTCATTGGCTTACCTTCAAACCGAGCTAAAAGCCATGTTTGTTCGAGATATAAAAGCTTGTGAATTAAAGAAAAATTTCAAAATCGTTGCATATTTTAAGGAGTTTTTTTTCTTTTTCTCTCCAGGGGACTCCAAAATCTTTTTTATAAAGATTTGGTCTGAGAATACCCCCAGTGAAATTTTCCGCTGAAGAATTTTCCAGAATATTTTAACCCTCTCACGACCTCACAAGTAATATTTTTATCGGAAGTTTAGAAAAAAGGGTCGAAAAGACCCTTTTATGAGAGAGCAATCGGGTTAAAATATTCCACAAAATGATTCTTCGTTTAATTTTACTATATGAACCCGAACTACATATTTTGATCCGATATGAATTTTAACCCTATTTTCCACTTTTTCTAAAATCACTTTTTTAAAAAAATTTCGAATTAAAGTGACCATAACAAAAAAATTTGACCTGAGAATGCAAAAAAATTTTGGGGATTTACTATATGGCCTAAGACCTTTCATTCTGAGTTAGAATCATTCCGACCCCAGAACTGCTGTTGCACTGTGTTATTTGTCATAAATTTAAGATTTGACATTTTTATTATGGTGTTGTTATGAAAACTACTCATGGTTTGAATTCAAAAACCACGTTGCCTAAATTTATTCAAATTTAGGCTTTGATTAAAACTTCCCAAATTAGGAATGGTTTTAATTAAACCGGGCGGCCGTCGTGGTGTAGCGGTTAAGTGTTCGGCCTTCTACACCAAGTCGTGGCGGTTCGATGCCCGGCAAAAGTAACATCAAAATTTATTTAGAAAAATAATTTTTCTAAAACGGGGTCGCCCCTAGGCAGTAGTTTGGCAAACTCTCCGGGTGTATTTCTGCCATGAGAAGCCTCTCAGCAAAAAATTCATTTGCTTTGCAAGTGCCGTTCGGAGTCGGCAAAAAATTGTAGGTCCCGCCAACTTGTAGGAAAAACTCTAAAGCAACACACCACAAGTTGGAAAGAGAAGCTCGGCTAAAAATCTCGTTAGAGGTTATGATAACCTGTTGGTATATCGCCGCCATTAGTTTTATCTAGTTAGTTTTTAATTAAACCACCACTGGTGATTCAGGTTTGAATTCTAATTATGTATGGTTCTAATTTTGTAAATGAGGTCTTGAATTTGAATTATTCACGATTTAAATTAAAACTCACGTTGACTAAATTTTAAACCATGCGAATACATTTAAGTAATAGTAGGAGAGCCCCCATAAGGAACAAATTTTTATTAAAAATAAGCTAACATTTTCCGAGCGGCTTCCTTTCCCCGATACGCCTATCCTTTGTCGCTTTGAAAAATATGGTAAGGTAGGGGCATCAAACATGTCAATTCGGTGCATGCAATTTTTTTATTAATAACACTTCAATTTTTTTTTTTTATTAATTGCCACTGTCGTAACCAACTCAGGAATATATAAAACTAAAAAACTAATGGGAATATATGCGTCCTACAAATTGGGTGCGACACAAAGTGGGTCTGACAGCCCAAATATGTCAAAATGACGTCATGAAAAATTGTCCCAAACAAAAGTGCGACATGCAGCCAGTCCTCCTCCCCAAAGTGGTCCGTAGGACAAGACCCGCGATTGATAGATAATTCGATCCCGATTAGGAACGTAATATTGTCCTACAAAAATAGTGCGACATGTTCCCAGTCCTATGTACAAGAAATGTCACAATGTATAGATATAATACAATTTTAACAGGTCGATCTCTTTAGATTGCAGATATTCGACAAAAATTGATATGAGGGTTTATAACTAAGGCAGTAGGAACCCAGACAAACGTTTCTAGAATAAATTTACAACTACTCGGTCTGTATGTCTATAGCAGTGGGTCGATTTTTTTGTATAAAATCGTCATTGCGGGAATTATTTTAAGAAACTTTGCTGAAGACACTATATGTCTTAAATCGGCTTATGGATTTTATGGGGAAGTTTCATACTGCACATGTCTAAAGTCAAGCATATAAATAACAAATACATGGTCAAAATCCTTAATTTTGGGCAACCTCTCCTTTTTCATTTCGAAAGTTTCCTGTCTTCAAAGATATTCCGAAAATGTGAGCCCTAAAAAGAGACATTGCTACATACGTCAAATTCTGCGTAAGTCTATGTTTGGGCTGGATGACATCTTCCGGGTCAGTTAGTGAAGAAACAACTTTTAATGCGGATTTAACTATGTATTTTATCATGTCTTTTAAAGAGAATCTATAAATACAAGGTAGTTAAAAAAAAGTGTATTCACAAGGGCATATTGTGGGGCTCACAGCTTTTTTTGTGCACTAACATTTTTTCTAATTTCGTTAGAAAAAATTATTATTTTTTTAAATTTAAATATAATGAATTATTTACCAGAAATATACCTAAAAGTTTCATAAAAATTTTAACCTGATTTTAAGAACTAGAGTTCGCCCAGTGGTTGAAATTCAACCACAAAACCTTATTTTTTTTAATTTCTTACCTTTTTGCTATTTCTTAAATTTTCCTTTCTTTTCCATATTTTGTACACTTTTGGTTTCTATACATTCCTATTCATTTTGCGTTTTCCTCCCTCTTTACACCATTCAGTAATATAGTTTCAATGTTGATAATTATTTATTCTTCTTAGGTCGTCTTCATACGTATTTCTTTCCTTTCCTTTCCTTAGCATTCATTTGCTTTTATTTCCTTTTCTTTCCACTCCTTTCATCTCAATTTATTTCTTCTACTTTTCTTTCCTTCTCTTCCCTTTTATTTCCTTTCCTTATCTTCTCCGTTCTTTTCCTTTTCTTTCCTTTTCTCTTCTTTCCTTTTCTCTTCTTTCATTTCATTTTATTTCCCTTCTTTCTTTCTTTCTTTTCTGTTCTTTTCTTTTATTTTTCTTTCTTTTCGTTTCTTTTATTTCCATTACATTCCTTTTTTCCTTTTATTTTCTTTTTCTTTCCTTTCCTTTCGTTTGCGTTGCTTTAGTTTAATTTTATTTTATTCATTTTTTTTAATTTCATTTCTTTTCTTTTATTTTTTTCTTACCTTTGTTTTCTTTCACTTTTTTTCTTAAATTTCCCTTCCTGACATTTCGTTTCCT
This sequence comes from Campiglossa producta, assembly GCA_964058755.1. Classification (NCBI taxonomy): domain Eukaryota; kingdom Metazoa; phylum Arthropoda; class Insecta; order Diptera; family Tephritidae; genus Campiglossa; species Campiglossa producta. The sequence continues at coordinate 80,848,949 of CAXKVI010000003.1, read as the reverse complement.
TACCTTTCCTTTTCTTACCTTTCCTTTTCTTACCTTTCCTTTCCTACCGTTTTCCTTATTTTCTTTTTCTTTCATTAATTTCCTTAACTTATTTTTTTAGCTTTTCATTACCTTTCTTTCCTTTATTTTTCTTTCTTTTTATTTTCATTTATTTTCCATACCTTCTTCCTCGCTACCTTTTCTTTCCCTTCTTATTTTTTCTTCTTTCCTTTCTTTGTCTTTATCCTTTTGCTTCTCTTTTCCACTGCTTTACCTACATTACATTTCCTTTCTTCCCTTCCGTTTTTCTTTTCCATTCCTTTCCTTTCCTTACCTTAACTTACCTTCCTTTTTTCTTTCTTTTTCCTTTTATCCAACCCTTTCCTTTCCTATTATTTTCTTAATTTAATACTTTTATTTATTTCATTTTGTTTCATTTTCATTTATTTTATATTATTCCCTTTCCTTTCATTTCCAACAAATTTTATTTTTTTTACTTTCAATCACTTTTCTATTTCTGATTTTACTTTTTTTTTTCAATTTTCCATTTTATTTTATTTCACTAAGTCTAGCCACGAAGGGCCTTGTGCATGATCTAGCTTATTTGTGCTTTTTTCAAAAGCATTTGCTTCTCTGAATCCCCACGCACAGATTTTGTTTTTGTAAACACTGTTTGTACCTAAGCTCAATAAAGTTGACGCGCTGGCTCATGTTATCTTATTGCTGCCAACAAAACAACTCACCCTACTGCAATGAATGCAAACACAACAATGCAAGTGGTCATACCTACATACATACACCCAACATAAAGCGAATGCGTGTATAGCACTTGTAGTGGTGTGATTTTCAAATCATATTATAATCATTTTTTTTTAATTTTTGGTTTGATGTCGCACATCCTGCTCGGCGAAACATATCGATACATACCAAATTTTTATATATAATAGATTTCCAAGAAAATTCTGAGTACGCAGTTTGGTAGACTGTTGTTGTTGTTGTTGTTGTTGTTAACAATGCATTGCCCTGTCTAGAGTGTATGATCATTCCGAAGATCTTCATCAAGCTCTTCTAAGGGGAGTCCAAGGAAACGTGCAGTTTCAACAGGGTTTGTCCAGAGGGACAGAGGGGTTAGAAGAGTAGGTTCAGATGAACAATTGAAGAGATGTAGAGTATCATGGGGGTCCTACCACATGCAGTGCATCTGTTTAAGATTGTATCATTAAGTCTGGATAAGTAGGAGTTTAACCTTACACTATATCCAGACCTAAGCTGTGCCAAGGTGACTCTTGTCTCCCTTGGTAAGGTGCGTTCTTCTTCAGCAATATCCGGTGGAGGACTGTTCAGAACGGGATTCACAGGTAGAGATCCGACAAAAGTGTCTACCGACTCGGTGTGGATGTCGGTTAGAGCCCGCTTATGATTCTGCAGATCAAACGGCAAGGTAATATGATGCCGGATCTCATCATAATGCTTACGGAGATGTTTCCTTATGTCTCTCGGGGGCGGATCTATGTCCAAAAGATGACGATATGGATGTGCTAGCTTGTGGCAGTTCACAAGGAATTGCCTGCTCAGCATTTCCGCATGCTCTTTTACATTGAGCAGTTTTGCCTCCTGATGGAGGTGAGACTCGGAAGACATGAGGAGACATCCCGTAGCAGTTATGATGGCAGTATTTTGGCAGACTTGTAACTTCGTCCAGTTGGTGTTATGTACATTAGGCGACCATATGGGTGCAGCATAGTCAAAGACTGGTCGGCAAATGGCCTTATATGTAGTCAGCAACGTTTCTTTGTCTTTTTCCCAAGTACTGCCGGCAAGTGACTTGAGGATCTTGTTGCGACCACGTACCTTTGAGACCATTGCAGACACATGACCAGCAAATGAGAAAGTATTATCCAATGTCATCCCTAATAACTTTGGGTGGCTGACAGTTGGTAGCTTAGTGCCATCAACGAAAATGTCTAATTCATTTCTCACCTGGTGCGTCCATGTCGTAAAAAGCATCGCCGTTGATTTAGTCGGAGATATCGTCAGATCTCGCTCAGTGAAAAACCTGGAAAGGTCGCAGAGGTAACCGTTGATTTTCGTACAGAGTTCATCAGTATAGGGGCCCTTCCCCGTCGCCATTTTTGTACAGTCGTCGGCATATGAAACGACGGAGACGCCCTCTGGTGGTGGGGGCATCTTCGATAGATAGAAATTAAACAGTGTCGGGGATAGGACACCACCCTGTGGCACCCCCTGTCTAATACGTCTAGATTTTGATGTTGCGTTTCTAAAGTTAACCGACGCCTGCCGTCAATTCAAATAATTAGCGGTCCATCTCTTTAAACCATCAGGTATCTGTGTCTCAAACAGATCTTGTATGAGAGTGGCATGGTTGACTGTGTCAAAAGCTTTCGACAGGTCAAGTGCCACTAACACAGTCCTGTGATTTGGTTGGTTTTGATTTAGGCCGCTATTTATTTGCGTTGTAATGGAATTGAGTGCGGTGGTGGTGCTGTGCAGCTTACGGAAGCCATGTTGATGACTAGCCACTTGCAGATTTGCAGTATAATACGGGAGAAAAATGGACTCTAGCGTCTTCACTACCGGTGACAAAAGTGATATAGGGCGATATGAATCGCCTATGTTTGCCGGTTTTCTAGGTTTTATTAATGGAACGACTCTCGCCTTTTTCCATATTTCAGGAATGACAAAAGTGTTCAGTGAAAGACTGAATAGAGCCGCTAATTATTTGTGTCCCTCCTGGCCTAGATGTTTCAGCATCTTCATGGCAATGCCGTCGGGGCCGATGGATTTTGAGGGCTTAGCCTGTCTGATGGCTTCCTTGACCTCTGAGGCAGTGATGACAATGGGCGTATTTTGGTTTTTATATTTACGCGCCTGTCGCATGGTTCTACGTTTAGCTCTATCGGGCGGGGAATGTAGTACAAATTGTCTACAGAAGGAGTTCGCACATCCCCTAGGGTCCTTCTTCACCCTGTCATCGAAAGTAATATCTACTTTATCCTTGTGTTGCGTTAGTTAGCCCTGTAACCCTGTTTAGTTTGGTAGACTAACTAATTTCGGTATAATAATGTGTAGGTTAGATCAAATAATTATATTTTTTTTTATTGTGAATGGAAGAAATTACATAACACCCTCGACGTAAAAAGCAGGGATCATTTTGATCTAGCCTAAACATAATTATACTGAATTTAGTTAGTCTACAAAGCTGTGTACTCAGAAACTCCCTAGTTATGAAAACTTTGAAAAATTCCCCTGAACTTTGTGCAAGGTTAGGTTAGGTTCAAGTGGCTGCCGCAGAGGCACACTTAGGCCAGTTTTGAAAGGCCCGTTGTGATACCACCAACACAAGGAAAGTCAGTCCCGGGACCCAGCCATATGGAAAATCCCTGAGTTGTTGGGATTTTCCACATAGCAGAATCCCGGGACACCTAAACCGACACCGTTACTCCTCCTCGAACCACTTAGATGACTTTATGAAGGCCATCAAGTCCTTTATGTCCAGTTCCGCGATCTGGCTTAGGCTATCCAGGAACGGAACTCCCAAAAAGCGCGTTCTCGCGCCGCTTAAAGCCGGACAGTTGCAGATGAGGTGCTCCACTGTTTCCTCCTCCTCATCATCTTTGCAATTCCTGCAGCATCATCGGTAGGGCACACCTATCCTTTCTGCATGCCTACCAATGAGGCAGTGACCGGTTAATACCCCTATCAATATGAAGATTTCCCTCCTAGTTAGGGCATAAATGCGTCTAGATCTTTTAAGATCCCATTTTGGCCAGGTTTGTTTCCATATCCGACACCGTGGAGATTGCAGCCATTTTTCGTGGGCTTGACGGAGTGTGTGCTCCTTCAGCATTAGTTTGCTTGAGTGTAATAGTACCCGCACTAGGGTGGAGTGAAAATTTTTTTTGTATCAAACCGTATTGTAATAGTCAAAATCTGGTGCCTTCTGGGCTTAAGTTAAGCCATGCATAATATTATTCAATTATGCCGATGAGTGAAGGTCACGGTCTGTGCTCAACATTAAACTTTCATTTAAATTGTAATAAAACAATGTATAACAAATTAAAACTTTTTGCAAATATACATAAGCATAAACAGTTCAATTTGTGCACTATAATAACTAAATAGAAATAATAATTTAAATAAAAAACAATCTGTGCAAATAGTTAACTAAATACATACATGTTTGTGGTTGGATAAAAACAATTCGTGCATTACAAATAAACATATAGCTAATTGTGTTGGTGACGATTAACTGCTTTAAAAATCCAAAACCTGTTCTATTTTTATTTATTTATTCTTTTCTTAACACAAACAATATGCATTGCTTTTGTGGCCAGAAAGTTGAACGCTCTCATAGCAGTGTGCAGTGTGAGAAGTGCAAAAGAGTCTATCACTTGCAGTGTGTTGTTGGTACACTGGCAGCTGATTTGGACTATTTTAAGAACTCTGATGAAATTTATATTTGTGGAGAGTGTGCTGTCGCTCGACGCGAAGATGGTATGTCGCGTAATAAAGAAACTGGTGATGATCTTCTTGCAACGGTGAAATTACTCTTAATTCATTAGTAAATGAAATTACAGCATTAAAAACTATTAATGAAGAGTTCATACGTATGCTCAAATCGTCACTTGACGAAGGTAGTAGATTGCGCACTCAAGTCTCTGTTGTTGCTAGTGAGCTCTTGCAGTTGAGGACTGAGCTAAAAAACAACTATAATGTTAATCTATCGTTGGCTACTCATCGCTCTCGCACTTCTTCTTCTTCTACTTCTGACTGCAATGCCGCTGCATCGGATAATGCTGTCGACGTCACTGATGACTTATCAAACTCTGCCAGCGATTCTGTTACTGCCGTTAATAACAAAACCAACAACCCCACACCTCAAGCTATCGCTAGTACGATTAAGACTGTTGGTTGTCAGAATGTGCAGCATAACTCCGTCACTAATAGTCACAGTACAGAATAGGTCTCAAAACGTATTGTACAACAATTACATTTCTAAGTCCTTCATTGTTACCTCTGGCGTACCTCAGGGTAGTCATTTGGGTCCATTACTTTTTTCACTTTTCATAAACGACTTGCCACTGGCCTTGTCACATTCTCACGCTGTAATGTTCGCGGATGATGTGAAACTTTGTTTCACATATTCTCCTTCTGACCCTTCAGCAGCATCTCTTCAAGCCGATCTGGATTCACTTCAACGTTGGTGCACATCTAACGCACTGGTGTTAAACTGTTCCAAGTGCAAACTTATGACCTTCCACCGTGTTAAGCCTTTTCTAACATCGTACGTTCTATATGGCACTCATTTGGAGCGTATATCCGATGTTAGTGACTTGGGCGTTCTGTTTGACTCGAAACTGAGCTTTAGTTCCCATATAGCCTCGATTACAAATAAAGCAAGGAGCACTCTCGCTTTCGTTAAACGCTGGGCTAGAGAGTTCAATGATCCTTACCTCACCAAGGTCCTATTTACGTCGCTGGTTCGTCCAATACTAGAGTACTGTTCCTGTGTCTGGAGTCCAACATATAACACTCATATAAATAGAATTGAGTCGGTGCAGAAACAATTTCTAATTTTTGCTCTTCGAGCACTTAATTGGAACCCAAATCTGCACCTTCCACCATATAGAATCAGGCTGCTTCTTATCAATCTGCCAAGCCTGGAAAATCGAAGAATATTGCTCGGAGTATTGTTCGTTCACAAATTAATTCTCGGCGAGATCGATTCTTCCGCCCTTCTATGCCGGCTAAATTTTTCAGTCCCTGTCAGGTCGTCTAGACACTATGTGCCATTTCAACTGCCTCTTTGCCGTCTCAATTATATTAAAAACGATCCTTTACGTGTCTGGTGCTCGTTCTATAACGACTTGTGCAAATGTATTAGCATTGAATGTTCGTTTGCTGCCATACGTAAGGCAATACTTTTTAGCCTTACCTGATACGTTAAATTTAACTTGATTTATATGTAACGTTTCACAATGCAGTAAATTTTCTTTTTAATGTATTTTTTTTTACTTGTTGGCTGTTTAATGTTCAATATATAGTTAATTTTACTTATCTTTATTTTTGTATAATTACCCTGTATTCTGTGTTAGTCGACCGATCTTGTTAGTCGACTTTAAATAAATAAATAAAAAATAAATAAAATAAATAAATTCGGTTGAGAGCAACTGCCTCGGCATCGGCATTGATTTAATAAAAAATAGCTAGTTTTCGACTCTATACTCGTACACAGGTATACAGCCGGCATAGCCGCCAAAAGATCTTTCATTGTTAGAGTCGACAGCCTCTAGTTATATGCTTCGGGTGCCCAAATGTCAGAGTTTTGGGCTAAACACATGAAATTTTATGAGTTAAGCAATTTCCGCAGATTCTCGAGCTATTGACCCAGGGTTCTTGGATGAGGACCACATCCACGTCGCCTTTAGAAAGACGACTACTTAAAGCAGCCGAGGCCACTTTAGATTTGTGCAGATTAATCTGATGCACCACCAACATGAGAGCGCACAGACTTCCCTGCCGTCCCCATATCGTCGAGGTTTGCCCCATCCCGGAGGACGACGGGTTGTTCCGATTAACTGCCCGATATGGCGTTGCGGGAGTCCTGCTGTCTGTAGCGTTAGATGTTAATCGCTCAGCGTTGGCTACTACCACCGTGACGTCGAGGTTTTCCTCGTCCGGTAGGCTGTCCTCCATCTCCGAGTTCACAGCACTATCGCCAAGGGACGTGGCGGATAACATGCTTTCCGCATCGGAATCCCCCGCTTCCTCTTCTGGTAATTCGTCTTCCGGTTCCCCCGGATCAGCTGAGAAGGCAGCGCGCTGAGCATCACCACGATATACGTGGATAACGATATGGCCTACAATGTAGTGTACTAGGCCATTGCAACTTTTGATGGGCTCGATTGACTCTTTATTCATGGTGAGCACCACCTGTCTGACGGGCCATACCGCATCCCCGACCAGATTGACACTCCAGTCATGCGTTGGGAGGGAGGGATTCATTAGCCGTAGCATCCCGAGAATTCTCTCGGGTTCGTCAGGGATGGCCGGAATCCACGCCCTTGCCCTTGGATGAGCTGGAATGTCCTACCAGTCGACGACCTCGATCTTTGCGCCCTTGTAGACTTCTCCCAGTTTAGCAGCTGCTGCCTTGTACAGTGCTACGGTTTTTGCATCCTGGCATGCGAGTAATTTAATCTGACCCTGGTGCCAACCCGCATCCGTTACTCGCGCCGAACTACCTGGAAACTCCGGAGCAACGTTGGGAAGAATGTTGCCGAGTTCATTTCGCACATAACGCCACCGGTCCTTGGGGATGGCCAGACGGTCATTGCCTCGGTCCAGGACGCCTATAAGAATCCTGTCCATGGTTACCTCAGCAAAGCTTAGTTTGCCCGCTCCAGGGGTATTCTAACTCCAGGTCCGATCTCTGGCGCTTGAAAGGGTTAACTTTTAACCTCTTTGTCATGTAAGTATTTTAGAAATCCGGTATCACAGCTTTCGCTAGCTCTACCGATTTACTGGAATTCGGCGACAGCGATTCCTGCGGTACCCCTTCATACCTCTTCAGGATCTTCGCAGCCAATCTTTTCTCGTGGTATGTGAAGTGGCGAGGAGATGTCTCCCGGGAATGCGGACCCGTAGTTGTCATCGCGGTCGCTCCCTTTGCCGAAATCTCAGTTGCAGCTTCCTTCTCCTTCGAAACTCCGAGGCCAGATCGTGAGACCGCTGCCACAGACGTAAAGATACTGGTTTTCATATCAGCGGTTGATGGGAGTTTAGCATCCGCCGTTGCCCGCTTAGCTGCGTTGGCAACCGCACTGGTGCTAGCTCCCATCAAGTCAATCTTGCTCGATAGAGGTTTGGTTGACCGACTCGTAGTTGCCATCGCTTTCGATCCCCCCCCCCTTGATTGTGGAGCGGAGGTTGTCCTCCGGCGTTGTTGTTGCTTTCTCGCTTGCTCCTCCATAGCTCTTCTCTGCTGAGGAGTGAAATTTGGCGTTGTTTGTTTGAGCAAACTTTTAAGTAAATTTTTATATATTTTCTGTTGTACCTTATAAGTTTACGAAATGTGTAAGTTTATACGTTTATCAGCTCAGTTAGATGAACGCCCTAGATAAATTTATGAGTTCTTGATGTCAAACAAAAACTTTTATTTCGAAATTCTCATTAAAAAAGTAATTTTCGGTCCATTTTCAGCATATTCTTCTATTTTTGTCCAGTGTGCATTGAATGCATTAAAAAAATTACATGCCGAACGTCGTAATTGCCTTGGATAAATTTACGCAGGTTTATCAAATTTGTGTAAACTGCGTTCCATACAAATTTTGACAGTTTATTTACACACTTGATAAATTTATACGTTTACACGCTTTATAAGGTGTTTCTAACGTAATTCAAAAAAGTCAGTGCACGAAACAAGCTGTGATCCATTGTATGCAAACGTATTTCTACCCTCTTTGTGTATGTTTATATTAGGGATTGTACCATTGGAAAAAATATTATTCGAATAAAATACTCTTTGACGGGTCCAAAAAATTTTAATAATAGGTATGTATTCGAAGTAATTATGCTTACGCACGCATTTGTACATTCAAACATACATACATACAAAATGCGCTTACATGCCCATAGGTAATGAAAGCGTCAATTGGATTTTAGAAGGGGTCGATTGGATTTTAGAATTCTCCATTGTATTTTAGAAAGCATCAGTTGGACTTTAGAAAAGTTAATTGGATTTTACAAAGCGCCAATTGGATTTTGGAAGGTGTTATTTGGATTTTAGAAAGCGTCAGTTGGATTTTAGAAAACCGAAAAAATTTTAATTCTTGCTTTCTAAAAAAGGTTAGGTTAGGTTCAAGTGGCTGCCGCAGAGGCACACCTAGGCCAGTATTAAAAGGCCCGTTGTGATACCACCAACACTAGGAAAGTCAGTTCCGGGACCCTGCCATATGGAAAATCACGATATTATCGGATTTCTCCACATAGCAGAATCCCGGGACTGACGTTCCTATACCGACACCGTTACTCCTCCTCGAACCATTAAGATGACTTTATGAAGGCCATCAGGTCCTTTATGTCCAGTTCCGTGACCTGGCGTAGGCTAACCAGGAAGGGAACTCCCAAAAAGCGCATTCTCGCGCCACTTAACCGTTGTGTGTTCACAGAAAAAAACTTACACTAGTGTACACTCGTCGTACCCGGGTACCTCGGTACATATCGACTTGAATTAAACAACATATTTAGTGTATAAGCGGTGCGTTATGAACAACGCCCAATGAAGCACTCCAGGCCATTCTTGGCATTGTGCCACTCGATCTGGAAGGGCACCGGGTAGCAGCAGCATCGGCTCTGCGTCTAAAGGAAACGTCCGGCTGGGGCGCAAGCACTACTGGACACGCCAGTATTTTGGGATTCTATAGCTTTCTTCCGCTGAGCACAGATCGTTGTGCGACCACAACAGTCGGAGATAGCGGTTTTAAAATCAACATTCCCAGCAGGGAAGAATAGGAGAGCATGGATCGGAGTCCCGCCACTCATGGCGGCACTTCTATTTATACTGATAGCTCGAAGTTAGACGGCAGAGTTGGAGGAGGGGTTTATTCAAAGGATCTGAACCTTGAGCTCTCCTCCAGACTAGCTGATCACTGTAGTGTCTTCCAGGCTGAAGTTTCAGCAATCATGGACGCCGCGGCTTGGATAGGCCAACACACTATCAGATAGGACATTTTTATATACAGAGACAGCCAGGCGGCCATCAAATCCCTTGGCTCTTACTCGTTCAACTCTGAACTGGCGCTCAGCTGTCGTCGGTCTCTACAAGAGATGGCCCAACAGAATCGCGTGAACCTCACATGGGTCCCGGGGCATAGGGACATTGAGGGAAATTGTAGGGCAGACGAACTTGCGAGGCAGGGCACGACCAAGCAGGTTCTTCGGGATAAAGAGCGCTTAGGTATGCCGTTTGCCACATGCAAGCTGATAGGCACGCAGAAAGACTAGGTGTGCCCTACCGACGATGCTGTAGGAGTTGTAAGCATGATGAGGAGGAGGAAACGGTGGAGCACCTCATCTGCAACTGCCCGGCTTAAAGTGGCGCGAGAATGCGCTTTTTGGGAGATCCTTTCCTGGTTAGCCTACGCCAGGTCACGGAGCTGGACATAAAGGACCCGATGGCCTTCATCAAGTCATCTAAATGGTTCGAGGAGGAGTAACGGTGTCGGTATAGGAACGTCAGTCCCGGAATTCTGCTATGTGGAGAATTCCGATAATATCGGGATTTTCCATATGGCAGGGTCCCGGAACTCACTTTTCTAGTGTTGGTGGTATCACAACGGGCCTTTTAATACTGGCCTAGGTGTGCCTCTGCGGCAGCCACTTGAACCTAACCTTACCTAACTCGGGTAAAAACTGGGAACCCGATTTAATCGTTAGTATTCGATTATTGACAGCTAGTCGCCTAGCTGAAATCGAATATCTGCTATTCGATTTTCAAACAGCACAAAAGTTGGACTATTCGACTAGTCGAGTAATCGATTAGAATCAAGAGCCCTACTATTTCCCCAAAGAAAAACCGCCGTAAGACTAGAAAGCAATGTTCTGAATGCAACCGCCCGATTTTCAATGCCCATACTGTAACCGTTTCAAATTGTAACAATTGTGCCAATTAAAAATCAAAATGTAGTTAAAACTTAATAAATAAATAAACACATAATATTTACTAAATATTCTTACTAAAAATAAGCATTCTTTAATTACTTTTCACAAAAACAACCCACATTTTACTTTAAGTTGTCATAATATATATAGAGGTACCCGGGTACCACCGGTGTACACTTAGCGGTGAAAAATCAAAAGTGTAGAAAAAAGCTAGGAAGGAAAAAATAATAATTTCTTTTTCTTGTTGTTTTCTATCCAAAAAACCCAGCTTAAGGCATATTATGAATATAAAGTTTGCCCAGTTAATACGCCTATTAATATGGAGATTTCTCTTCTCCTTAGGGCATAAATTTGTCTTGATCTTTTATGATCCCATTTCGGCCAGGATTCTTTGGATATCCGGCATCCAGGAGGTTGGCTCCATCCTTCGTTGGCTTGGCGGAATGTGTACTCCTTCAGCATAAGCTGGCATGTGGCAAACGGCATACCTAAGCGCTCTTTATCCCGAAGAACCTGCTTGGTCGTGACCTGCCTCGCAAGTTTTTCTGCCCTATAATTTCCCTCAATGTCCCTATGCCCCGGGACCCATGTGAGGTTCACGCGGTTCTGTTTGGCCATCTCTTGTAGAGATCGACGACAGCTCTCAGTTCATATTTGAATGAGTAAGAGCCAAGGCATTTGATGGCCGCCTGGCTGTCGCTAAAAATAAAAATGTCCTGTCTGATAGTGTGTTGGCCTATCCAAGCAGCGGCGTCCATGATTGCTGAAACTTCAGCCTGGAAGACACTGCAGTGATCAGGTAGTTTGAAATAGAGCACAAGGTTCAGATCCTTTGAATAAACCCCTCCTCCAACTCTGCCGTCTAACTTCGAGCCATCAGTGTAAATGGAAGTGCCGCCATGAGTGGCGGGACTCCGATCCATGCTCTCCCATTCTTCCCTGCTGGGAATGTTGATTATAAAACCGCTATCTCCGACTGTTGTGGTCGCACAACGATCTGTGCTCAGCGGAAGAAAGCTATAGGATCCCAAAATACAGGCGTGTCCAGTAGTGCTTGCGCCCCAGCCGGACGTTTCCCTTAGACGCAGAGCCGATGCTGCTTCTACCCGCTGCCCTTCCAGATCGAGTGGCAAAATGCCAAGAATGGCCTGGAGTGCTTCATTGGGCGTTGTTCTTATCGCACCGCTTATACACTTTACCTAGCAGATTAAGGTTTGTTGCCTTGCTCAGCGCAGGCCACCATACCACAACTCCATAGAGCATGATTGGTCGAATGATTGCAGTGTAGATCCATTTGCATATTTTGGGGCTGAGCCCCCATTTCTTTCCAATGGTTCTTTTGCACGTGTAGAGTGCAATACATGCTTTCTTCTGGCGCTGTAGAACATACTCCTTCCAGGTTAGTTTCCTATCCAGAACTGTGCCCAAGAACTTGGCTTTGTCAGCCAAGTTCAGTTGCACGTCATTCAGTTTTGGTAGTATTAGCGGTGGTATCTTATAGCGGTTGGTGAAAAGGACCCCTTCTACTTTTCCCGGGTTGATGCTCAGTCCGCAGCGCGAGCACCATGAGGAAACCTGTCGCAGTGCTACTTGCATCAAGTCGCACAGGGTTTGTAGGAATTTGCCCCTATATACTATAGCTAAGTCGTCTGCATATGCCGCTACCTTCCCGCCCCCAGCTTGTGTCTCGCAGCATCGAGTTGACAGTGAGGTTCCATAGAAGCGGGGAGAGAACAGCACCCTGAGGCGTTCCCCTTGTGAAATAGCGCGATAAGTCAACCGAGCCCAGTGATGAGACTATTCGTCTACCCCTTAGCAGTTGTAGCATATAACGTAGTAAAATATAACGAGCTGATGTAGGGTTCACCGTAGCAGAGCACACGCTTGTACCGGCTCAGCGACGTCGGCTTGGGGTGGGTTAAAAGCAACTGCATGGTGGATGCTCGCACAAAATGAAACAAAAAAAATTCGCGTGCTGTTTAAGGTAAAAAGGGGGAATACGCGGAACGGGGACTGCACGTTAACGATTCGGGATAGGAAAGTTAATAGAAGAACTCTAGTGATTGATATTGACCAACTGATGACGTCTGTTGGTGCTGGGGTTGTTGTGTTGTTGTGGATGTTGCTTGATGCCTGTGCAACATCCGAAAATGCCCACCCTACCATGATCACTCTATACCAATATAAACTTATTATAGTGATCCCAAAAATAACAAAAGGGTTACACCCTAATGTCCCTATTCACATATCCTCGTTGCATGATTCCACAAGAATATAACACTTTAACACATATTTACAATATATATAACAAAAGCTTTATTTAAATTAAAATTCATGTTCAATTACTAAAGAGTTGGAATTTAGTTCCGAAAACTGATATTTTCCTAGAGGGTATCATGAAGAAATGGACTTAAGCGTAAGGTAACTTTCATTAAAAATAAACATTGTGAAAGTTGGCATTTATTATTATGTATATAGTTATGTATGCGAATAATGGATACACAAAAAAAAATCCAATTTGATTTTGTTAGACAGAATTTCGTATGCAAATGGATGTAATGTTAAACTTATAAAAAAACTACTAACATTTATATTTATATATACGTGTGTATGTGCCTATTAGACCAAAAAACAGAAATCCAAACTGATTTTAGCATGAATATATATATATATATATAGATATAATGTATAAATATAATGTATAAGCGCAATTTTCACTTTTGACTTATCAAAAAAAAAAATCAATTTACTGTATGATGGTTAATTTCTTCTATAAGGTTTGATTTTTGAGTTTAAATTTTATTTAGACATATTTTAGTTGATGTTTCAATTTACATTAAGTCGTAATTTATGATGTTAGCAAAAGAAGGTATGCAGTTCAAGCAAAAGAACAATAAATAGGCATAGAGCGCGTGCAGCATGGCTGTGACTTGCACGTCATGACCATTGTTTTGCTTCTGCGGTTGACCAAATGCACAACCGAGAGTCAAACCGACGAAAATCACTAATAGGCGCTTATGAGCTATTCTCTGCCAACATACATATCTACATATAGGCAAATAGAGAGAAATATAATATAATGAGATCACTTACAAGTTTCACGATGACTCCCACGACGAAAGATCTTTCGGTGTGCGCGTATGTTCTGGTGATATCGCTTTGATTTTTAGTTAGATCGCATGATCTCACGCATTATTAAAGCATGTATATCGGCAGGTTCTCAATAACTATAAGTGAGTGATTTTTCTGACGAGCAAAAAAAACCTGTTACCTATTGTTCTGTAGTTTCAACTACATAACTTTTGTAAATGATGACTCCTATAAGTATTTATGCACGTATAGGGTACAGTTTCCGCTCTACATTACTTATTTTCTCACAAAAAAAACTTATTAAAATCAAAGTGGGAACAGCACACTTTTCTAAAAAATTTAACTTCTTCCTCTATTTTCCTACTAGCATTATATTCTTTTCTTTTAATCCACAATCATGATGTTCATGTTATTTAATTTATATCATACTAACAACTAATTAAATTTAACTTTAAACTGATTTTCACTAGTGAAACAATAAAACTAACAACATTTAGAAATTCATCATTCCTGTTTTGGCGGTATGTTAAAGCGATGGGACGATTCCAAGCTGATGCTACTGCCACAAGAGGTTTCTGGTTAGCCAAGCGTTCCTGATTTAGTAAGGGAATATATAATGTAGCAAAGCGTGTAGCTTTTTCAGGCGAGATTTGCCGATGATGAAGAACATTCTAGGTGGGATTACGGATGCATTGATTGCTTCGTGGTCTAGGTTATTATTATTATTATTTTCTCGTTGATGATTACGGCGCGATCCTTGATTATAGTATTGTAATTAACCACAGGTAGAACTCGACGATTGCAGTTTTTTTTTTGATGAGTATTTAAACATTTCTAATAGGCTTCCGGTTTATCTTTGAAAGCATGGCTTGGCGAAGATTTCACGTCAACACGCTGAAACCTGATTTCAATTTATTTGCTCGATCAATGTTTTATTTTAATCGCGAAAACTAAATGTCTTTTGCGTTGTTTACAACTCGTAAAACTGCGCCGATCTTTTATAAATTTATAGCGCACGGTAACTTTACGTTTTTAAGTTTAAGTTAAAACAACTTATTAAAGAACACTACTTATCGGCTCGGCATCCAGGAACTAAAAAAAGACTGAGTTTCCTGCGTATTCAATATAGGAAGCCTCATGATGGGAAACTGTTTCCAGTCGGATTTTGATACATAAAAAATGAAGAGAGTGGTAAATATCAAAATCAAAATAAAATGTCAAATGACAATAATGGGTTTAGTGGTAGGAAATGACTTATAGATGGCGGGATCAGCAGTGTTGTAGATTTTCCTAATAGGTGTTCGTTTGGCTTAAATCAGGCGACAAGCGATACTACACAGTTGATCAATAAGTCCAATAAGAGACCTGCTTATGCCCAGACTAGTTAAAGCGGTGTTTATAGCATCAGGGCTTATGTTGTTGAAGGCTCCTTTAATATCTAAAAAGGCCACAAGACAGTACTCCTTTTCATACAGCGATTTTTCAATAACAGAAACTAGGCTGTGAAGCGCAGTTTCTGTAGATTTCCCTTTGGTGTATGCATGCTGATAGCTACAGATCAGGTTACTATTAGAGGTAGTCATTTATTATCCACTCGAAGGTTATGAGCACAAAGGATGAGAGACTGATCTGCCCATAGTCCTTGGGCTCGTAATGGGACGCCTTCCCCGCCTTAGGAATAAACACTACCGTGGCACTTCTCCAGGAGCACGGAATGTAGCTAAGAGCCAGGCAGGCTGTATAGAGAAACACCATCCATTTGGCTGATGTCTCCAGCGTGTTTATGAGTTGTGTGGGAATAATCCCGGGTATGTATACAGCCGGGTTTGTTGTAGGTGCTAAGGGTTCCTCATGCAAGTTTCCTGGGAAGTGCGTATTCAAGAGCAGCTCTAAGGTTTCCCTCTCCGTGCTGGTCCAGGATCCGTCAGGTTTGCGCAAATAGCTTGTGGCTGTTTGAGTTTTTGAGAGCACTCGTCTAAGTCTCGCTGTATCGTCGACATTTTCGACCCCAGAGCAGAAATTTGTCCATGATACTCTCTTCGCCTGCTTCAGAACTCTCCGTGTCAAGGATCTTGGCTTTATTAAATTGTGTCCTACATGATTTGCGGAGCGAGTCCAGGTCGTAGGACCACTAATGTGGCCTATGTTTACCGCGTGGTTTTGGCACTGGGCAAGCCTGCTCTAGGGCATTCGAGAGCGCCGTTGTAAAGGTCTTTACCAGATCCTCCAACTCCCCTACTGATGAGGGGACTTGTGGGGGCAGTGCTGGTAAGTCCCTAGATAGTATTTCATTGTGTAGCTGCCAGTTAGTGTTACGTGGGTTGCGTTTCATAACCGGCTGCTCAACAGAAAAGTCTAGAACTAATTCTACGTACCGGTGGTCGGAGAATGAGTGTTCATCGAGAATACGCCATTTTCTGACCCACTCATAAGCGCCTTCGCTGCAAATAGTGGGATATATGACCTCCCTGCGGGTTTTAGTAATAAACGTAGGTTCGTTACCCACGTTGCAAACTACCAGGTTAGTTGTTAACAAATAGTCAAACAACGACTCTCCTCTAGCATTGATATCGGAGCTTCCCCACTGGACGTGATGAGCATTGGCGTCAGTTCCAATAATAAGCTGACCCATGGAAAAATTTGCCACCAAGTCTTTTACCTCCCTCCCGAATAAGCTTATAACCCTTAGTCCCCAAACCGCAAATCCTTGAGCTGTTGACCCAGGATTCTTGGATGAGGACCACATCTACGTCGCCTTTAGACGACTGATTAAAGCAGCCGAGGCTGCTTTAGATTTGTGCAGCTTTATCTGAATCACCACCAATATGAGAGCGCTCAGACTTCCCTGCCACCGCCGTATCGTCGAGTTCCACCTCGTCTGGAGACTTATCTTTCAACGACGATTTGTTCAGACCACGATTTGGCGTGGCAGAAACCCTACTAACTGTGGCAGTATCAACATTGGTGCGCTCAGGACTAGCTGCTATCACTGTGACGTTGAGGTCTTCCCCGTCCAGCAGGCTATCTCCCATCTCCGAGCTGTTCACTGCTCCTTCGCCATTTGGCGTGGCAGATACCATACTTTCCGAGTCGGCCATCTCCGACTCCTCTTCCGGCACTGCGATGTCCGAGTCCTCCGTTTAAGAGGCTCGAGTGCCTCCTTATTCAAGATGAAGACCACTTGCCTATCAGGCCCTACCGCATCCTCTACCAGATTGACCCTCCCCTCCTGCGTCAGGAGAGACGGGTTCATTATCCGCAGCATCCTGAGAATTCTCTCAGGTTCAGCAGGGATAGCAGGAATCCACACTCTTGCCCTTGGCCGAGGCGGGATGTCCTTCCAGTCGACAACCTCGATTCTTGCCCCTTGGTAGATCTCACCCAGTCTTGCAGCTGCTGCCTTGTACAGTGCAACAGTTTTTGCATCTTCGCAAGCGAATACCTTGATTCGGCCCTGGTGCCATCCCGCATCAGAACCCATCGGCGTGGCACCCGGAGACTCATCCATAATGTCGAGAAGGGCATTACCGATAGCATTCCGGACGTACCGCCACTGGTCCCTAGGGATGGCCCAGTTTTCGTTACCTCGGTCAATGACGCCTATGAGGATCCCGTCCTTAGTCGGGTGAAGTTTTAAATCCACGTCCGATCTCTGGCGTTTTGAAGGGATTTCCTTTAACCTTCTTTGGCACGTAATCGCTTTGGAAGTTCGGTAAGATAGCTTCAGCCATCTCCACCGTCTTTCTAGCATTCGGCGATAGCGTCTCTTGTGAAATACCCTCGTATTTCTTCAGGAGCCTTGCGGCCGCTCTTTTGTCCAAGTACTCAGAGCGACTGGGAGATGTCTTTTGGGGTATGTATGTATGTATGTTAAAGTGGCTGCCTCCGCAGTCCACGCCGAGGCTCACGTGGGCCTTAGTTTGGTCCGTTGTGATACCACGAAAGGAGCCCTAATTTCCCTTTCTGTAGATCGACCTGACCCAGCAGAAAGGTCGCATCACCCAAAAAGTTTTGTAAGAAACCTTCTGACATACGACCTCTCCCCTGGGACGGGTCGAGGCAGGAGGCCCCAAAAACACATAAAAACCTTGAAGGGATCCGTCCTCCCGTCACCCCCATACAAAGTGCAACGTATACGTTGCAACTCTATATGGTGATGACAGACAGACGGATCCCCCAAGGTTCGATGTGTTTAGGGCCGGAGTTCATACACCCATGAAGCTAAACCAGCGCGTTTGTCTGATGTAGCGCAGAGTATCATCTATATATGCAGATTCTAGCTCCGCGAGGCATCCAAAGGAGTGTTTGCGGAGACATCGGTACCTGGTTTTCGACAGAGCGGGACAGTGGCATAGATAGTGTTCTACACTTTCTATCTCCTCCTCGTCCCTGCAGCTGCGGCAGAAGTCATTTGTATAGAGGCCCATGAGAGCGCCATGGGTTCCCATAAGACAGTGTCCTGTAAGAAGGCCCACTAGTGGGCTAGTGAATAGGCGATTCAGATGAATTACCGATTGCGACCTTTTTTCGTTAAGTTTGGGCCAAATTTGCCTGGACGTTCTGCAAGTCGGCTCCATGGCCCATCTTGCGTCGGCTTGTTCTATGAACCGGGAACGCATCCAGTGCTTGCATGTATTTAGAGGGGGGCTCATCCAGCTGCCGGAGGTGGTTGTATGTAGACAGGTGCCCTTCCTTGCTAGCTCATCGGCAGCGCAGTTACCCGATACAAAACTATGGCCTGGGACCCATATTATACTCAGGCTGCACTTATCGGATAGCTTATTTAGAGCTTCCCTGCACTTAAACGCCTCTAGTGACGACGTCTTACTACTTTGCAGGGATTTTATGGCAGCTTGGCTGTCGGAAAAAATGGAGATAGAGTTAGTCACTGGCAGGTTAGTCAGATAGCGAGCAGCTTCCCAGATAGCTATAAGCTCAGCCTGAAAGACACTGCAGTGGTCTGGAAGGCGTAAGCTCATATTAATGTCGAGCTTACTTGAAAAGATTCCACTACCGACTTTGTTGTCTAGTTTAGAGCTGTCCGTGAAAACGGAGATTTCTTGACTTCCCGGTTCCACGCAATTTTTCCACTCGCTTCTCTCTGGGATCCACGTTTCGAACTTGTTATCCCAGCAAGGCCGTGGTATTGCGTAGTCCAGCTTTAAGTAAGAGTTGGGGAGTTGCTTCAGGATTTGGGTATGCCCAAACCTGCAGTCCCTCCAGGGTTCTAGTGCGTTGAGCCTAGCTGCGTTGCAACTGGCAGTAAATTTCCCATACAGGTCAGTGGGAAGAAGAAAAAGTATGGTTTCAATAGCCTTGGTGGGAGTGGAGGGGAGGGCACCGCTAATAAGCATTGCTGCCATCCGTTGCACCTTTGTGGCTTTGGTTTTGTTAGATTCGATCTAGAGAGCCGGCCACCATATGGTGACGGCGTAGAATAGTATAGGTCGCACCACTGCCGTGTAGATCCAGTGGACAATGTGGGGCTGAAGACCCCACTTTTTTCCGATTGCCGACCTACAGGCGTAGAGCGCCATTGTGGCTTTCCTGGAGCGTTCCTCCATATTACGCCTCCAGTCCAGCCTTTTGTCAAGAATTACGCCAAGGTATTTAACCTCGGTAGAGAGTTTGATCACCCTCCCATTCAGCGATGGGGCGGTGAAATCTGGTATATTGCGTCTGCGGGTGAAGAGCACCATCTCAGTTTTTTCACTGCTGATGCGCATTTTGCAAGAGTTCGCTAAGCACCGAAGGATGCTTGCCAGTAGCCGTCAGGGCTATGTCGTCTGCATAGGCAATGACCTGGCAGCCGGTGTGCTTTAGTCTAGATAAAAGAGTGTTCAGCGTCAGGTTCCAAAGTAGAGGAGATGGAACACCCCCTTGGGGGGTTCCTCTGTTGGCATACCTTGTAAGTGAAGAATTGCCCATTTCGGAAATAATGGTTCTTCTTTGGAGAAGGAGTTCAACGAACTCCACTAGAGGCTCTTCCACTCCCAGCAAACGCAGGGAGCTCGTTACCGCTGTTGGAAGAAAGTTGTTAAAAGCCCCTTCTATGTCAAGAAAAATGCCGAGCGTAAACTCCTTGAAAGCAAGTCCCTTCTCTATCCCAGAGGTCATAACGTGTAGAGCCGTCTCTACGGACTTGCCCTTGGAGTAGGCATGCTGGCTGTTGGAGATTAGTCCTGGATTTGCCGTTCGCCTAATGTAGGCATCCAGCAATCTTTCTAGAATTTTTAGGAGGAAAGAGGTCAGACTTATAGGTCTGAGATCCTTTGGGTTATTGCAGGATGTCCTGCCTCCTTTCGGTATAAAGACTACCTTTGCCTTGGTCCATTCCGTGGGGATATAGGCCAGGTTGAGGCATGCCTTGTAGATTTGAGTTAGCAGCGGACTAATAAGATCGCTCGCTGCTTGTAGTTCGGCGGGAAATATACCATCTAGTCCCGGAGATTTGAAGGGTTTGAAGGACCTGATTGCCCAGTTAACGCCTTTTCTGCTGACTATGTGGTCCAAGGGCCTCGACGGCCTTGGGTTAGATTGCGAGTTCGAGGGTAGGTATGGTTGAGAGGTGCTGCCCGGAAAGTGGGCCGTGACCAGGGTATCCAGGATTTCGGCACTAGATGAGGCTCATTCTCCATCAGCTGTACGAATACAGCTGAGAGGAGTAGGGTTTTTGGAGAGGACCTTACGTAGGCGATTTGCCTCCGAGACTTCCTCAATATTGCTTGTGAAGTTTTTCCAGGATTCCCTTTTGGCTCTCCTGGTTCACTTCTTAAAAGATTTTAAGGCGTCCCTGTAGGGGGACCAGATCCCTGTCTGTTTTGCCTGATTAAAGAGTTTTCTGCTGTTCTTCCTTTGCTCGGAGATTTCAGGGGTCCACCAGTACGGTTTCTTTCTACCCCTTTTTTTAATCTCCGGGCAGGCTGCTATGAAGGCAGCGTTACAAGAATTGGTGACAAGATCTACTGCTTCGTCTATCTTAGACGGTGAGTCTAGCTCACCGAGAGAAGCAAACGATATGTCTGAGAGAGGCGCTTCATCAGATCTTATCGGTAGGCAAGACCTACCGTGAGAAGCGTTTTCTTGGAGGGTAGAGGACAGGGCCACTTTGTAAAGGTCCCAGTCCGTACGTCTCCTGTTCCTGTAAACCGCCATAGGCGGAGGTCGCAGAAGCAGATTAAAAGTTACGTACATATGATCAGAGTAGGAGTTATCATCGGAAACTTTCCATTCCTTAACTAAGTCAGAGAAAGGTCCTGAAACCAGAGTAATGTCTAGAACTTCCCTCCTATTCGAGGTGACAAAAGTTGGTTTGTCCCCAGAGTTACAGATACAGAGGTTATTTTCTATGATAAAATCATAAAGAGACTCACCCCATGTATTTGTGTCGGTTGAGCCCCATGCGAGGTGGTGCGCGTTGGCGTCGGCTCCAATGACTATCGGAAGCCCCTCGAGTTGGGCCTCCTTTACCGCCTTGCTGAGCCTATCCTGTGCAGAGATGGGGCGATCGTGCGCAAAGTATGCGGACATCAGCCAGAGGGTATAGTCCTGCAGCTCGAGGCTGATACAGGTAAAGTCATCATCGCTAAAAGGAGATAGAGAAAATAAGAAAGAGTTTTTCTGATAAGAATACATGATCTGAGTCTACCTTTTGCAGGTGGCGTCACCAGCTGGTACTCATCGGTATTCAGCCCACAGACCCTGGTACCGACGACCCATGGCTCTTGGACTAGAACGACCGCCTCCGATGTTTTGCAGAGGCGTAAGGTTAGCTCAGCGGAGGCTGCCTTAGAGTGATGCAGGTTAATTTGCAGTATCCGGACCATTAGGACCGTTCTGAAAACTCAGCATCGACGTCCATCTCCCCCTGCTCCGTCCCGCCCGATGCCACCTCAACGATTGTATCGTCGAAGCCAACATCTGACTGGTCGGATTCCAGGAGGAGGTGTTCGTCCATGCTGGTAGAGAACTGCCCTGAAAGCTCAGATACCGAGAGTGTATCACTCTCGGACTCTGGAGCACTACGTGCTAGTTCGATATCGACCTCATGTACATTCGAGGTGTTGCATGGGGTCGTGAGATTTGCTGCGGTGGAGGTGGGTACACTCGAGGCGCTGCCCACCTCCTCCAAATTCATCGGAGCCGACTCGATGGAGGTAGCTGCTGCCTCAGAGTCCAGCGTAACAAGTGCACTCAAGGTGTTTCCTGCCATCACATCACTCTGAAGCTCGGGCTTCGTCTCCATCTCCTCCGGCTCCTCTCTCTGGGTACCATCCCGCTTGACTTTCAACGTGATGGAGTAGAAGCCGTAGCTTGACACTCCATCACATTTAGCAAGCCAAGGGAGAGACGCCTCGCTAATGACGAAACCGACATAGCGTTGCTTCTCCCTTGTCTCGCCCACGCGGACTATCCTCCAATCGCTTGAAGGTAGTCCCGGGTTGCTTTGCGCGATGGTGCCCAGAATCTCGCCAGGCTCCTCCAGCTCGTCTGGGACCCAGGCCCAAGCTCTCGGCCTGTTTGGAATTTCTTCCAAACTGACGGCATCCAGCTTAGCCCCGGGCCACAGCTCCCCCACCGAAGCTATGGCGAGTGTGTACAGACGGCAAGAGCGCTCGTCTGCACAGGAAACTAGTTTAATCCTGCCCTGATACCAGCCGGCATCGCGGATAATGGGAGCAGCACCCGGGTTCTTGTCCATAATGTCCTTGAACTGCCTGAGAAGGCCGTTCAGGACATCCTTCCAATTGTCCGGGGTAATGTTTCCATCCGGATGGCCGCGGTTCAAAACCGCCAGCGTGATGTTGCCTTGGCAACCTCGTTGAACGGTTTTGTTAGGGCAGGTGGAGAAGGGGCAGAGGTTATGTGCCTATGCCTTTTAGGAACGCTCGAGGCGTTTACTATCGACCGCTGCCTTTTAAGGGCTGGCCCATCCGACCCGGTTGGCGCCGTATTGGCAGGATTGGTTGCGGTGTTTGCGGTGTTACGCGATGATTTTTCCGCAATGATTTTACTGGCCCAGGCCAGAGAGCTTTTTTGCTCTGCCGTCAGCTTATCGCTGGGAGACTTGCCCAGTCTCTCTACAATTTTGGCGGCATTGCGTAGATTCCGCTGATTGCGGACCGAGAGGGGGACTCGTTTGCTTGCCTTAGAACCCTCTAGGTGGTCAGCCGGCTTGCACGAGTTTGTTTTGCATGGGCGTGGGCATTCACTCTGTCCGTGGAGGACCCGGTGTTGGTTTCCGCCACATGCTGAGCAGAGGTGCCCGTCAGACCGGCCACCTGCGTTTGCTCAGCCGGGAGTTGCTTTCCCTCAGTGGGGCTAGCTTTGCCGGCTGTTACAGGTTCGGGCTTGCCCTCAGGGGGTTTGGTCCTACTGCGAGTTTGTTTTGCATGGGCGGGGGCATTCACTCTGTCCGTGGAGGACCCGGTGTTGGTTTCCGCCACATGCTGAGCAGAGGTGCCCGTAAGACGGGCCACCTGCGTTTGCGCAGCCGGGAGTTGCTTTCCCTCAGTGGGGCTAGCTTTGCCGGCTGTTACAGTTTCGGACTTGCCCTCAAGGGGTTTGGTCCTACTGCTGCTAGCTTGCGCAGGTGGCCGAAAAGTGGTTTGAGGCCGTGCAGGCCTGATCGGTGCCACCTTAGCGGTTCCCGATTGTGGCAGGGTTTTATAAGTATTGGCCTTTTTAACGCCTGTGCCAGAGGCAGCATCTTTACCCGTGCAGGGCTCCGAGGCTTGGTTTTTATTCATGTGGAAAATTTATATAACTAGTTCGTAGGCTGCCTACTGAGATGAGACCGTTCGGCAGCCTGAAAGTATGTGAAAGGGGAATATGAAACGGTCGACTACGACAGAGCCCCATGCCGCAGCAAGTCACCGCTACTCCCGGAGGTGGACCGATATCCGGGAGGCTCCGTAAGAATACAGTCGGATACCCCTGACTGCAAACCATCCAATGGGCACGGAATCGCATAACACCCTGGATTAGGGGGGGCCACCATTTCATCTGGGTGTGGCCCGGTTCCCACCTTGAGGCCACGTTCAAGAATCATTTCCATATGCCAGAGCTATTAAAGAGCTAAGGCACCAATGGCACTGATTTCTGAACTTAGCTAGCACTCCCCTGCGTAGGGGTTTCTGTAGTGTCTATTACCAGCCGGCACCCTCTGGGAGGGTTCAGCCCAAGGATTTCTGCCAGCCGTCTTTTGGGGTAAATTTCGACCCGTAGTTTCCATCGCGGTCGTTCCCTTATTTGTCTCCCTGGGCCAGGTCGTGAGACCACTGCCACAGACGTTAAAGACTTGGTTTCGGTACCGGCCAGTTTGTCCTCCGACGTTGCGTTCTCGCTTGCTCCAGCATTTTCCTCCCCTGCTGTGCAGTATACATTGTTGTATCTTTAGTTTCAGGGTTTTTTTTACTATTTTTCAGTTTAGGGTCAAGGGAAGAGTAAGGGGAATGTGTCGTCCGCCGCGGCAGAGCCCCATACCGCGGTAAGGCCATAGTTACTCTCCGAGCCGGCCTGGTATCAGAGAGGCTCCGTTCGATTACAGCCACGATTTACCTCCCGGCTGCAAACGTCGAATGGGCGCGTAGTCGCATAACACCCTGGATTGGGAGGGGGAAGATCTTAGTCGTCGCGCCATAGAGGCTTGGCTTCTCTCGTGATGTAGTACCGGCGGCGCTATGACCACAAGGGCAGCGTAGCCCTGTGGCTATCGACTTAAGCCCTCGTACTGCGTCAAGGTGTCCACCCTTCACGAGGGCTTTATAAAATACAATTGACGCTTTCTAAAATCCAATTGACGCTTCAATTCTGTGGTTGTAAGCGAGATGTGGTTATAAGATAATTTAATTTCAATTTATTTCTAAGTAATATTAGTACAATAATTTTTATCTTTTGTAACTAGTACAAAATTAAATTTGGAAAAAGAAAAGTTTAGACAAATTATAACTAATTTAATAATAATTAATAATAATATTGCAGAAACATATAAAAAACAAAAACAACATATAAACACTCACAACAATCAATAATGGTCCTTAAATAGTAAAATTAAAGCAAAGTAAAAGTAAAAAGTTTATTGACACATGGTCAGATCATCTTAGATAATTATTGCAAAAATAATTTAAAATAGATGTTTTGAAATTTGTTTTGTTAAAACTTGCTCTTATGTTAGCAGGAATGGAATTCCAAAAGCGAATCGCGTTGACAAAGGATAGTCTTGCTGAGGCCAGCGAGCCGAATTGGGGAATTATTAGGTCAGTTACCCGAGCAGATCTAGTAAAAACCAACTTCATATAAAGATAATTGGGGACTGTCAAAGACATCAAGTTAAAGAGAAAAATACAGTTTCTGGCTTTAAGGTAATCTAATACGGCTGATACATTAGCGCAAATTCCGAATTATCTCCGCTTTCGGGAGTTAACTTGAGCATAATCTTCATTATAAACTCCCAAAAATTAAGAAGATTTGAGCAGATATCATAACTACTTGACCGCTACTGTCATCGATAAATAAACAAACATCGCAACGACCACTACCAAAATTACGAGTTCGCCGCTACTGGACACTAGATGTCACCAAGAAATAGCGACATCTATTTTAAACCGCAAGTACTACAACCAAAGCCATCTAGTGCGCTGATTGTTAATCTTCAATTTTGTGTGTATCAGCGTAAAATTTGGATCTGATTAAAGAAGATTTATTGGAGGTAATCTCCGTGTGTGTATCCATAGCATAAAATGTCACAACCCAAAAGACGGTTTTTAAACTCATAAATGTGATCAAAATTTGGAAGGCCATAAACGTGCCGTGTCACGTTGTTAAATAAGAGGGTAATCTTGAGGGCCGAGAGACTATCAAACTTGCTATAAACCAATTCGGAGTATGTTATAATAGGTACGATTAATTACAGGGCAAGCTGCTGCCTGGTTTCAGTTGGAGTATATATTGGAGCACCTACTTTGCGGGTGCTCCGCTGGGTGCTACTATGTTTTACCTTCGGGTGAGACTTGCCTTTTTCTGTGGGTTGCCGGGACTTAGTGCTGCTTGCAGCACAACCTCCGCGACTGACTCTTCGAGTTAACAATTAAATCATTATTTAAATCTTTATTTTTCACACGAGTTTTTAGCTGCTGGTCAAATGTGAGGCCGGAATCAGAATGGCCATTATGAACGACCGACCGGCAGCAGTGGTCGTGCGGGCGTTCATATCGGTCATTCCCTCTAACTCTTTCTCACACAGGTGTCTACATGGGCGATGACACCTGCTACACTCGTCATGCAATTCACCACGCTTACATTCTTGCAAATTATTGCAGGGGTGCATTGCATGACGGGTGGAGCTGCCCTGTAGGAACCTGATGATTACATCAACATTATTTTTATCTACCTTACATCACCCTTCCCAGTGGGAAAAGGTAATATATAGCAATGCATAAAGTAATGTATAGCTCCTATAGACTATACATGAAAACATGCATGAATTTTTCTACAGCGATGTCATAGGAAAAGTAATGTGTCGCTCGCCTACAAAACTAAAGCTACATGTTTACATTACTTTTTATATTACTTTTTATAAATGAAAAGATGCATTACCTTTCAAGAATGAAAATATGCACTACAAGGGATACATTTTATCTTGCATTGCCTTTCTTGAATGAAAAGATGCTTTACAAGGGACATATTTAATTTTGCATAACATTTTATAAATTTCCTTGTGGAGTAACAAGGACATTAAGACACAGTGAGGCTCTACAGCGGGGGAAGAGTTAAGGTCTTATTTTAAATGTTTGAATGACGAGCTCGTCATGGGCTACGACCAAGATCCCAAAAAAAATATAATAAAAAAAAAACCAAAACCAAAAAGGCACCGGCATCAGGATCAAACAGTCCAGTCGACTCTCGACTTCTAAAAAGCCTCACAGCAGCAGAAAAAGTGATGAAGATGTAAGTAACGAGCAGCAGTTTTAAAATGAATTTAAATTGTATTTTTTTATGTTTGAAAGTTGTGTATTTTTTTTTTTGAAGTTTTCAAACTACAAATAAAAATAGAGCTACACATTACTCCCTTCCTTGCTTTTGGTATGATCTTTTCTAACATAAAAATTCGTACATCTTTTCATGTATGAAAAACATTTTTTTTTAACTACAAATCAAAAATTGAGCGACACATTACTCCCTTCCTTGCTTTTGGTGTGATCTTTTCTTATAACAAAATTCATGAATCTTTTCATGCCTACTTTCCCACTGGGTTCCTTCGGAAAAATAGAATTTGACAAATTGATCAGATTGGTCATATTCTTTTTTTCGAATAGAAGCACAATTGTTTGAATGGACGAATATTAGGGTGTTCCTTTCCTTTGCAAATCCGTTCATTCAGACAATTTACAAAAGTTTAGAAATTTGAAAAGTTAAGGGTATGTAAAGCATAAATTTTAATTTAACAATATTTTAAAAATAATATGAAAATCTCTTTAAAATCTTTTGAACTATGACTAATAATATTTTTGGAAAAGTTTGACATTTTTAAACGGTAAATTAAAATTTTTTTTTTGTATATTTTTGTATGTACATAGATATACAAGTCTTTTTCAAAAGCTTTTTATTTTGTGCCTTCTTGGCTGATTCAACGCTTATTTTATAACTATACTGTAATTAACATATTTTTATTTTGTTAGATAATAAAATGAATACATACTAAGTGAACATAATGGATATAAGCTAGCAATAATCTCAACGCAGCTTGGTGTAAGAGGTACACACTGCGGGCTTAGAAATTCCTAATCCCCTTGGTTCTTGGTTCGATGACCAACAAAAGGTGATGAAAAATTTCTAAACACAAAGCCATTTGATAAGTGCCCTTGAGCAAGGCCGAAATTACGTGATCATGGTAGCTTGTAATTGTTGTTACTTTTCCATCTTGTTCACTAATAATAAAAACATAGAATAATTTAAGAAAAATTATTCACAAACGGTCAAAAGTCCACCAAAGTTTCAAAGATTCTCAAATTAATGACCACAAACTCATAACATACATACATATTAATCGCAGGACACAGCGAAAAAAAGCCACCCTGTGAAAATAAGCTGCAGCTGTCAGTAAAATGATCACGGGGTGCACTAAAATCCTTGACACTGCTAGTATAAATGGCGATCGATTGATGTCGCTCTAGTTGTCGATAAGGTAGTATAAAAAAAAAAAAAATAAAAAAAAAAAAAAAAAAAAAAAACAAACAAAATAAAATGAATACATACTAAGTGAACATAATGGATATAAGCTAGCAATAATCTCAACGCAGCTTGGTGTAAGAGGTACACACTGCGGGCTTAGAAATTCCTAATCCCCTTGGTTCTTGGTTCGATGACCAACAAAAGGTGATGAAAAATTTCTAAACACAAAGCCATTTGATAAGTGCCCTTGAGCAAGGCCGAAATTACGTAATCATGGTAGCTTGTAATTGTTGTTACTTTTCCATCTTGTTCACTAATAATAAAAACAGAATAATTTAAGAAAAATTATTCACAAACGGTCAAAAGTCCACCAAAGTTTCAAAGAAAAGTTTAATAATATTTATTTGTACTTATTATTTTTTTTTTGTTTTTTTTCCATATTTCTAATTTAAATTTTGCCTCCTTGGCTATATAGAAAATGCTTATCTTTATAAGTATAATTTTCTTAAAGATATGAGATTTTGGATTTTTTTTTTCTTTTTAATTCTACGCTACTTTAATTAGTCTATTTTTATGGACTACTTTTTCTTTGTTTTGTGTTTTATCGAAAATCGTTGCATTGGGCCCGTCTATTTTTGTTACGGTAAAAGGACCCAAATACACGCTTTCGTGTTTGTGACGAGGATCTTTTTGCAAAAGAACCTTATCATTTAATTGTATAGATAACGGACGTGCCGTTTTATCAAATTGCGACTTAGCTTGGATTTTATGTTTGTTTATTAAAGATTTTGCCAATTCATTCGATTTTTGCATACGAAATTTTACTTCCTTACTATAATCTTCCACATTGTATATCGGGTCAACTTGCTCTTTTTGCAATTCACATGGCATTGTAGCTCTTTTGCCAAATATCAATTCAAAGGAGTAAGTTTATTATCGAATACAGTATTTGTAGTTGTGTTATGGTAAAATGTGAAATATTTTAAATACGTATTCCAATCGGAAAAAGTTTCATCTAAATACGCTCTTAAATATTCATTGAAAGCTCTATGATTTCTTTCAACCGTACCGACTGTCTCATGATGATACGCCGTTGAGAAATCATGTTGAATATTTAAAAGTTTAGTTAGTTCTAAAAATACTTCATTTTTAAATTCGGTCCCTAAATCGGATCTAATTAATTTCATTATACCGTAATTTAATATGAAACCTTCAAAAATTGCTGATGCGACTGTTTTGGCTGATTTGTCTGGTATTGGTGTAATAACTAGGTTTTCTTTTGTTTTAGGTTTTACTTTATTTAAAAGACATTTATTACAATATCTTTGATTTGCACTCCACACCACTTGAAATTCTCCTCACCACCACTAAAACCATCATCACATCCATTGAGGCTCCTGCCTTGCGGTCGCCATATTGGGCACCTACTTTGCGGGTGCTCCGCTGGGTGCTACTATGTTTTACCTTCGGGTGAGACTTGCCTTTTTCTGTGGGTTGCCGGGACTTAGTGCTTGCAGCACAACCTCCTTTTTAGAATCCAATTAAATTTTTAAATATAAGAACGCGACTGACTCTTCGAGTTAACAATTAAATCTTTATTTTTCACACCAGTTTTTAGCTGCTGGTCAAATGTAAAGCCGGAATCAGAATGGCCGTTATGAACGACCGACCGGCAGCAGTGGTCGTGCGGCCGTTCATATCGGTCATTCCCTCTTACTCTTTCTCACACAGGTGTCTACATGGGCGATGACACCTGCTACACTCGTCATGCAATTCACCACGCTTGCATTCTTGCAAATTATTGCAAGGGTGCATTGCATGACGGATGGAGCTGCACTGTAGGAACCTGATGAGTACATCAACATTATTTTTATCTACCTTACATATAAAACCCAGAGTATCTTAGATTTCATAAAGTGGTATATACCTTTCTAACAACAGAATTGACGTGATCACTACATGAAAGAGTAGTAAAACCCAAGTTAGTGACTTTGTTAACTAGCTTCAGAGTTTCACCCACTAAATGTATCGCAGGGAAGATGTTAATCGTTCTAGTTCTTTTACTAACAACCGGAAGAAGGAACGATTTTTTGGAATTTAGTACTAAACCATTAGCAGACGCCCACTGAGAGATTGCCAACAAATCTGAATTCAGATTTTCAGACAGCTGATTAGGTTGGTTTGATGGTCCACACGTATAGAGTTGGATGCCATCAGCATACGCATGAAGCTCCGAATGCTGGCACACGCTAAAAACATCATTTATAAATATGCTGAATAGTAACGGGCCCATTATAGAACCTTGGGGAACCCCACTTATAACCGCTTTCAACTGTGAAAGCTCAGATCCAACTCGGACACGTTGGTAATGACCAGCTAAATAGGTTTGCAAAAGGCTGACTGCACTTCTACTAAAACCGAAATATTTATCAAGCGTGTTGCATAAGAGAGTATGGTTCACTGAATCTTTCGAGAAATCGAGCAGACATAGCAAGGTTAGCTACTTTCTATCAAGATGTATCCTAATATCATCCAGAATTTTAAGCATAGGTTGTATTACAAATATGGTTCTTCCTAAAACCTGACTGCACAGGAGATAGTAGGTTATTCACTTGTAAGAACTGGTATATTTGCTCAGCCATGAGAATTTCAAAAACTTTAGAATGTGCAGAGAGTACACTAATAGGGAGAAAATCTGCAGTAGAACATGCTGATGTTTTTTGGCAATAGGTAGCACTGTAACAAACCTTCCACAAGCTAGGGAAACAGGACGTTGTAATGCCATGGTTAATTATATGAGTAAGTGTACCGACAATACATGCTAATATGATTTTTATAAACTTAAGAGGTAGACCATCAACGCCCTCAGCATTCGAACTTATTTTAAGCACACATCTGCTCACATCAAATTCAGACACAGCAGTGAACTCAAACTTAGGACCGGTAAAACATAATTCATCACGAGCGACAAAAATAGGAATATTGCCACAAATCGACCTTTGATCAAGAAATGCGTTGTTCATAACGTCGGGAACCAGAGTACATTTGTTATGATGTTTTTCTCAAACCCTTAAATGGTTTATATTTCGCCAGAGTACTCGAGATGGGAGTTTAGAGCTGAAATATTTTTTCTTTTCCCGTCTAGTGATAAGTGTAGAATTGTTCCTCGCCGATTTATAAGCTTCCCAATTCTCTTGCGTGGGCAGTCGTTTCCATTTGGAGTGTAGCTTATTACGCAGACGAATAGCCTCTAAGACTGCACTATTAAACCTATGAAAAACTGGCATTTACAGTTGGACGCTCAATATTGACATCCAACGGGCAAAAGATCAAATCATGATCAGAGATAAAACTTATTTGATCAAACTTCAAGGCACCGCTCATATCAGAAACAATGAAATAATCTAAAAGGCTAGGTGCACAATTATTTGCATATCTCGTTGGAAGAGACTGATTCACCAGTGAGAGTCCTATGCCTGCAACACCTTCTAGCAAATTTTCACTGAAACTATCACGAACAAGAAGGTTGACGTTGAAATCTCCACCAATAACAATATCATCATACTCAACTAGATACGTAGATACAACATCAAAGAAGGGGCTCAGGCTAGTAGCCCTCAGTTGATTATAAACACAAACGACAAGAGTTTTAAAGTTTCTACACGACACTTCAACTAACAAAAACTCTGTATTGCTACTATTAGATTTAAGTACAAGTTTCATAGTAAGGTAACTCCTGCAGTAAATTGCAACGCCGCCTATCATTACGCTTAAAGTGTAGTTGCCTATGTTAGTGACAGACCCACACAAGTTATCATTAAACCAAGTCTCAGACACACAAACAACGTCAACTAGCGACTTTTCAAACACATTTCTTACAAAGTCTAATTTATCCGAATTGAGACTGCGGGCATTGAAATGAACAATGTTAAGCCCCTGCTTTGGCTGCAAATAACATTGAGTAGATCAAGACTATTCACGTCATTACTCCGAGATCTGCAAATCATAACCATTAAGAGAGTTTAACAAAACAGATTTAAACACCTTATGTGTAAAAAGAAGAAGAAGAAAAGCTAATGATACATAAAAAATCTTACAAGATAAAACAAAAAAATTATAAAATCATTGTTATTGCAGCTAGCGAAATCGATGTAGGTCAGTGCAGATATTTTAACAGCTGGAGTACTCCGTTCAATGCGAACATAAACCTCTCCTCTCAAAGAGAAAACAGCCTGTAACTTATTTTCCCGCCGGATTTTAATAGCCTCTTGGAGTATTTTTCTCTTTTCCAAAGAGAGACTTTCGAAGATACTAAATTTTCCTTCAATATCTAGTGCAGTAAGAGGGATTGCAGTTTTCAATTTCTTTCTTTGCTCAGAAAATGCACGAAGAGTGCGATCACGGTCACTCACACTATAAAATTTTACAACAATGGCTGATCCACTTATTATATTTACTTAAAAATGGTTCAGATAAGCATAGAAAAATCTCGGAATACATTCTGAAAATTATCACATACATATATGGGTTACATAAATTTACATTTTTAATCTAATTATTTCTGTATTATCCAGCGGAGAATCACTCTTGCCAACAAGTGCTACTTTGGACTGAGTAGGCAATTGAGAAGTAAAGTCCTCTCTCGAAGAACAAAGATCACGCTCTATAAGTCTCTCATCATACCTGTCCTGATGTATGGCTCAGATTCATGGACAATGTCAAGAGAAGATGAGATGGCCCTTGGAGTATTTGAGAGAAAAGTTCTCCGGAAGATTTATGGTCCTTCCCGTGATGCCAACGGCGAGTATCGAAGGAAATTTAACGATGAGCTGTACGAGCTCTACGCAGATCTGACCATAGTCCAGCGAATTAAAGCCCAAAGACTCCGCTGGCTGGGCCATGTTATGCGAATGGACAAAGAAGCTCCAGCACAGAAGGTTTTCCTATCGTCGCCTGAATTCGGCAGCAGAGGAAGGGGGAGGCCTCGACTGAGATGGAAACAACAGGTGGAGGATGACTTGAACTCCCTTGGGGTTTCCAATTGGCGTCGGTTATCGCTAAAAAGGAATGACTGGCGTGCTTTGATACGAAACGGCCAAAATCGCTTAGGCGGTTAAGCGCCAATAAATGATGATGATTTCTGTATTAAATTTTAACAAAAGTGATATATTAAGCTTTAAAACAAAGTTTGAACTACGTATGTACTAGGTAAGAAAATTTTTGAGATTTTAGCCATACCGGAGATTTTGGGATCTGATTGATTGCCTAAGAGTATAAAATGATATAAACCTGGCATTATTTACTATTTAAGGCCCGGTTTTTCAGTGCAAGTTTAAACCACAGACAAAGTTGACTAGAGTTTATCCAGTACGAATTGGCAGTTTAAACTGAGTTTAAACTTGCACTGAAAAACCAGGCCTAAGCAAAGCTTTTTTCCCTTAGCTCAAACAATTTTGAAGAAAATCGTTCAATATGAGCAGAATTTATCACTTTCTATGTGTGATGGAGTACTCAAAAAGTCCTTTAAGCCGAAAGTATAGGGTTTATTCGAGATTATTTCATACCACGTTTTTGTATTTATGTGTATACAAAAGAACTGAGATATATTTTTCCATATCAAAATAGCAGCCCCCTATGAAACTCTTCTATATCTGCGAATATATAAAAATATCGATTTTTTTCCACATGTCGCACTTTTTTGTAGGACAGTTTAACGGCCGTTTTTTAGTCCTTATTCCTTAAGATAAAAACTTTAAGGTTGTTATTAATAAAAAAAAATGTTGACACCAAATTGATCACTTTGGGGCGGAGGACTGGCTGCATGTCGCACTTTTTTTGTAGGACAATAATGCCAGAATAATGTCCATCACTGACAACGAACTGTGAAAAAACTATCTTGATGTTAATAAATAAAAAAAAAAAAAACTAATGGCGGCGATATACCTACAGGTTATCATCATAACCTCTAACGAGATTTTTAGCCGAGCTTCTCTTTCCAACTTGTGGTGTGTTGCTTTTTTTTGAGTTTTTCCTACAAGTTGGCGGGACCTACAGTTTTTTGCCGACTCCGAACGGCACTTGCAAAGCAAATGAATTTTTTGCTGAGAAGCTTCTCATGGCAGAAATACACCCGGAGAGTTTGCCAGACTACTGCCGAGGGGCGACCCCGTTTTAGAAAAATTCTTTTTCTAAATAATTTTTGATGTTACTTTTGCCGGGCATCGAACCGCCACGACTTGGTGTAGAAGGCCGAACACTTAACCGCTACGCCACGGCGTTAATAAATATTTTGACATATTTGGGCTGTCGGACCCACTTTTTGACGCACCCAATTTGTAGGACGCATATATTCCTGACAGAGCTGGGTAAAATCAATACCATTACAATTACAATTACATTCCTCAGTAATTGAAAAATGTAACCAATTCCTTTCATGAAAAGAAAAGGAATTACTTACATTTCAATTCCTAAAAAAAATACCAAAAGTATTTGATCGTTTTGAGGCTCAAGTACAAAATGTAATTGCCGCGCCATTACTTTTGAAAGGAATTGAAAATGTAAATGATTTTTTTTCAATTACATTACAAGGAATGGAAAATGTACTTGAGAATTTCCAATTACATTCCTTAAAGGAATTGGAAAAGTAATTGAAATGCTAAATGTTAATTGGTGTATAAAAACGTATGCTCACTATTGTTTCATCAGAACAGCGCTTTTAAGGAATAACTAGTGACAACACATACAAGGTTCTTTCAAGTGTGCGAGAAATAAAAGTCCACCGCCAACGAGCTGATTGGACCTTATCAGTGTGGTTCCAGGCATGGTAAGTCCACAATCGACCAGATCTTCGCAACAGGGCAGCCCTTGGAAAATACCCGAGGAATGACAATCCGCTATTTGGTTTCCGTTTACATATACGGCTATGCCCAAAGTTCCTGGGTAATACCAAACGCTCCGTTTCAGACAAGGCGAATACCTATCGTGCGATTTCTTTAACTCGATGTTAGACAAGAAAGTCCAGCAGCGGTACCGTACCCGTTATTTTGATTTGAAAAAGAACGCAGTCGAAACCGTTTCAAAGGCCGGAACCGATTCCAAACGGTTTTGAATTATTTATCGAAATATTTCG
Source organism: Campiglossa producta (assembly GCA_964058755.1). Classification (NCBI taxonomy): domain Eukaryota; kingdom Metazoa; phylum Arthropoda; class Insecta; order Diptera; family Tephritidae; genus Campiglossa; species Campiglossa producta. Next base: position 80,813,896 of record CAXKVI010000003.1, on the reverse strand, counting down.
AATCCACGTGAAACCTGGGGCCTTTCCCTTTCGTGTGATACCCTTATTGTATGGAAACTTTAAGGTGTTTGGGCAATCACATTTTCACCGATAACTCAGTTATTGATACATTTATCGAAATATATCGAAGTCCAAATATAACCTGGGTCCTTCCGTTTAATACCCATATTGTATGAAAATTTTAAGGTTTTCGGGCAACCACATTTTGACCGATCACTCAGTTATAGATAAATTTATCGAAATATATCGAAGTCTCGTTGAGTGCGGACGTGTTTTTTGATCGCTCTTTAAAATTCGTTCTTTTGCCTTTTTGTTGGCCTCAATATCCTAAATATTACAATTAATAGTGCCTCCCGTGCAAAACGCATAGGTCCTACATAATAAATAGTTACAAAGTTGTGCAATTTTTGATAATAAAGTGCATTAATTATCACATATTGACATTTTCCGACCTTATACATATTTGTTTGTGTGTTACTATTTGCTAATTCACTTTGCTTTTTTTTACTGCTTTGCGTGCTCATTCTGTCTGTGTTCACAGCTTGCTGACCGCGCAATTAGTTGTCTTAGCAGTGCTGAGTTCCAGCATAACTCTTTTTATTTTTTTGATTGCCTGCTTGTTGTACAATACTTATAAATTCTTCATAAGAAATAAGTGACAAGTAGTGCAATTCTTAATAATAAAGTGCTTTCCTTTTTATAAATTACTCTGCTTGTGTTTACTGCTTTCCGCGCCGTTTCTGCCTGTGTTCACTGTTTGTCGACCGTGCAATCGTTGGCTTAGGTGTGCAGAGTTCCAGAATAACACTTTTCCACTAAATATTTTGATTGCCTGCTGTTTATTATTTTTTATCATGGATGACTACTGTGGAAAGTGTGATACAAATTTTGGAAGATCTGAATCTCTAATGGTACCATGTAGTGGTCTTTACAAAAAACGGTACCATCGATCCTGTTGTGAAGGCCCAATGGCGGAAATGGATATTAAATTTTTGAAATTAAATACCAATGTTCGTTATTTCTGCCCTGACCGTGTTAATGGTCTGGATAAAGTTTCGAGGGTGCTAGACTCGGTCGTCGACTCTCAAAAGCTTGGTCTCGAGGCAATCATGACTGCTTTTGAGATTAGATTCAAAGATTTTGCCTCTCAAATCAGCGATCTCAAGAACATCATTATAAAATCTGATGGAAGTGGATCCACAAACACTAGCAAAGTTGGTGTAAAAGAGAAAGCAGAAGAAAAAGTCAAGGTAAAGAACAAAGGCAGTGCCAAAGAGAATAAGAAAATAATTAATAACTTGGCAGCGGAAATTAATGCCCTAAAAACTGCTGTTGTTAGCTCCGGTCCTTCACCCACTACCAACAAAGGTTCCTCTACCGAAACCGATCTCTTTTCTTTTTCGCCGCTACCTAGTGGTTCGGGTTCCCTCTTTTCTGTCCCTCCTCCCCGTAAGTCTACTGATGGTGCTGTTACACCCATTATACCTTCGCTTGTGCTTTCTCCAGCCGATTGCACTCGTTCATCTACGGCGGATAACTCTGCTATTTCTGCTGTTGATAACAACATTTTGCCGCAACCTCAATCCGATAATACAGCTGAAGTCAACAACATTGTGCCGACCACTCAATCCGCTATTACTGTAAATGGTGAGTGGCAAACTGTACCGTTAAGAAACGGGCGCAGTCGTGATAGAAACGACTCCAACAATCCCGGTGAATTGAATTCGGCCGCAAGTCTTGAGTCTACGTCTGGTCGTTCGCTAAACCCGGCCCCGCAAACTGATGTTATCAGGATGGTCACTGGAGTTCCACCGCGTAGGGCCATTTTCGTTTCAAGACTGCTTGCGTCGTTGACTCACGCAGATATTAGGACGTATGTTTGTTCCAAACTTGGCGTTGCCCCTACTAGCAACATTCGTGTGTATAAATTTAATTTTAAATATGAAAGAGACATTTCATCTTTCAGGGTCTCAGTGACGGACTCATTTTTCGATAGGGTACTTGACCCTTCATTTTGGCCGCAACACTCTGTAGTACATTTGTACACAGATAAACAGAAAACCGATACTGCTTCAAAAAACTGAATAAGTTAACTTCCTTTTCAACTATTCTTATTCATTACCAAACTGTCCGTGGCCTTCGTTCCAAATTGAATCACCTTTATCTAAATAGCCTGACTTTTACTGCACATGCAATCGCTTTCACAGAGACTTGGTTAAAACCTGATAATTTCAATTCTGAGATTTTCTGCAGTAATTACGTCGTTTATCGGCGTGATCGAGAAACCAGGGCAGGTGGTGTCCTTATAGCTGTTGACTCACGTCTTCCATCCGGGTTGGTCGACTTGGGCAATGTGTCCGATATTGAAGTCATAGCAGTGAAGCTCTCAATGACTGGATTCAGCCTATTTATCTCCTGCTCGTACATACCGCCTCATTCGAATCTGCTTGTATATAATCAGCAACTCCGTTATTAGGACTTTATATTCTCAGTTGAGAGATAAAGATCGCCTTTTAGTTCTTGGTGATTTTAACTTACCCTTGGTTAGTTGGGTCGGCACAAATGACTCAAGCATTTTAACCCCTACTACACAGCATGATTTCCTCCTTGACCTTTCTGCCACATCTCTTGTACAAATTAACAACGTACAAAACTGTAAAAATAAATTACTGGATTTGGTATTCGTTGACGATTCTGTAGGGGTTGCTCTGAATCGAATTACTCCGCTATCTATTTCTGAAGACACACTACACCCTACGCTTGAGATAGCTTTGGACGTTGTGCACCTTGGGGGGCTTGGTGCCACGAATGGAAGACTACGGTCCCGCACACGATGGTTCTATAAAACTAACTTTGTCAAGCTCAATGAGTTGTTTGCCACCCACGCCTGGTCAGATCTCTATGCTTGTAATGACATCGAGTCTGCAACCTCAATATTTTATACTTCCCTTAACGCTTTTTTCGACAGTTGTGTCCCGTTTCGCTATATTAGTGCTGGTACGGCTAAGCCGCCTTGGTGGTCTAAACAGCTTGTGAGACTTGGCAATATTAAATCCAGGCTATACAAGCGTTTTAAGAGAACAGGTGTATCTGCTGAATATTCTAAATATTTAGTAGCGCGCTCCAACCTCCAGTTGCTGAATCAACAGTGCTCCCTTTGACCCTAAACTAAGTTTTAATATACATATTTCATCTATAGCTAACAAAGCCATGGGTGTGCTTGGTTTTGTTAAAAGATGGGCTAAAGAATTTGATGATCCGTACCTCACGAAAATCCTTAACACATCGCTAGTTCGCCCAATACTTGAGTATTGCTCGTGTGTCTGGTGCCCCTTATATCAAGTTCATATACAGCGGATTGAGTCAGTACAAAGGCAATTCTTGATTTTTGCTCTGCGTGGTCTTAATTGGAATCCAAATATCCATATGCCCCCTTATAGAAATAGGCTTTTTCTCTTAAATGTGCCTTCTCTGGAAAATCGTAGGATTTTACTAGGTGTAATGTTCCTCCATAAGCTAATTATTGGTGAAGTCGACTCGACTGACCTTGTTAGTCGAATGTGCTTTGCTGTTCCTGCTAGGACATCCAGGCACTATGTGCCCTTTCAATTACCCAATTGTCGTCTAAACTTTGCAAAAAACAATCCTCTGAATGTTTGGTGTTCATACTACAACGTCTTATATAGCTGCATCAGCTTTCAATGCTCGTCTGCCGCACTACAAAATACAATACTTTCATATTTGCTAACTGCTGACTAATTACACGACAGTCTTGCACCCAACCAGTTAGATTGATATACACAACTACAAAAAGCCGGCAGACACCTCTAACTTTAATCTTACGCTGCGTGGAATCGCGTCCATTCCACCGGCTCCATAATTAATATCCTAAAATATCTCCGAAACCAATTTGGAATATTTCAATTACCTAATAAACAGTCAACTGGAAACAAAGTTTGCCAATATACTATCAGATGCTGCGCGGAATCGCGTCCATTCCGTTAGAAAATCTCACATCGCTCCCAGGACTGCGGAAGTATGTTGCTCGGAATCGCGTCCATTCCGACAATATATACGAATATCAAGTTTGGTTCCTAACGATTTCTACCCACAACTTTAAAGCACGGCCTCTACAACTTTGCTGCTAGCTGCACATAATACTATAAATAAATGAATTTAGGCTTTGCTTAATTTCTGTTAATTATACTTTTATTATATGGGTAAAGCAATGTGAAGTGTGCACAAAATTTTGGTTTTTTTTTCAAAACCCCGCCGATTTTGAAACTTGTCATTTAATTGGATAGTGGGCCAGACTCAAACCTCGTGCTAAAAATCATCATCATCATCATTTATTGGCGCTTAACCGCCTAAGCGATTTTGGCCGTCGCCTATCAAAGCACGCCAGTCATTCCTTTTTAGCGATAACTGACGCCAATTGGAAACCCCAAGGGAGTTCAAGTCATCCTCCACCTGTTGTTTCCATCTCAGTCGAGGCCTCCCCCTTCCTCTGCTGCCGAATTCGGGTGACGATTGGAAAACCTTCTGGGCTGGAGCTTCTTTGTCCATTCGCATGACGTGACCCAGCCAGCGGAGCCTTTGGGCTTTAATTCGCTGGACTATGGTCAGATCTGCGTAAAGCTCGTACAGCTCATCGTTAAATCTCCTTCGATACTCGCCGTCGGCATCACGGGAAGGACCATAAATCTTCCGGAGAACTTTTCTCTCAAATACTCCAAGGGCCATCTCATCTTCTCTTGACATTGTCCATGAATCTGAGCCATACATCAGGACAGGTATGATGAGAGACTTATAGAGCGTGATCTTTGTTCTTCGAGAGAGGACTTTACTTCTCAATTGCCTACTCAGTCCAAAGTAGCACTTGTTCGCAAGAGTGATTCTCCGTTGGATTTCTAGACTGATATTATTTTCGGTGTTAATGCTGGTTCCCAAATAGACGAAGTCCCTCACAGTTTCAAATTTGTAACTATCAACAGTGACGTGGCTGCCAAGGCGCAGGTGCGCCGATTCTTTCTTTGATGACAGCAAATACTTCGTCTTGTCCTCGTTGACCGCAAGACCCACTTTTTTCGCTTCTTTATCCAGTCCAGAGAAGGCAGCGCTTACGGCGCGGTTGTTAAGGCCAATGATATCAATATCATCGGCATACGCCAGCAATTGCACGCTCTTGTAATAGATTGTACCATTGCGGTTTAGCTCTGCTGCTCGAATTATCTTCTCCAGCATCAGGTTGAAGAAATCGCACGAAAGGGAGTCGCCCTGTCTGAAGCCTCGTTTGGTTTCAAATGGCTCAGAGAGGTCCTTCCCGACTCTGACGGAGCTGTTAGTATTGCTCAACGTCATTTGGCAAAGCCGTATAAGCTTTGCAGGGAAGTCAAATTCAGACATGGCGGCATACAGGCAACTCCTTTTTGCGCTGTCAAAAGCGGCTTTGAAATCGACAAAGAGATGGTGTGTGTCGATTCTTTTATCATGGGTCTTCTCCAGGATTTGGCGTATCGTGAAAATCTGGTCGATGGTAGACTTACCAGGTCTAAAGCCACACTGATAAGGTCCAATCAGCTTGTCTACGATGGGCTTCAGTCTTTCACACAATACGCTAGAAAGAACCTTATATGCGATATTAAGAAGGCTGATTCCGCGGTAGTTGGTGCGGTTAGCGGGATCGCCTTTCTTGTGGATTGGGCAGAGCACACTTAAATTCCAATCTGGAGGCATGCACTCGTCTGACCATATTCTGCATAAGAGCTGATGCATGCTTTTTACCAGCTCTTCGCCTCCGTGTTTGAACAGCTCGGCGGGTAGTCCGTCTTTTCCAGGCGCTTTGTTGTTTTTGAGCCGGGATATAGCTATCCTCACTTCATCATAGTCAGGTGGTGGGACGACTTTTCCATCGTCAGGGATTGGGGTACCGGGTTCGACGTCTCCCTCGCAATTTAGCAGTGAGGAGAAGTGCTCCCTCCATAATTTAAGTACACTCTGTACGTCGGTTACCAGGTCGCCATTATTGTCCTTACAGGAACTTGCCCCGGTCTTAAAACCTTCCGTCATCCGCCGGATCTTTTCATAGAATTTTCGGGCATCATTCCTGTCAGCCAGCATCTCAAGCTCCTCACACTCACGCCTTTCGGCCTCACGTTTCTTTTTTCTGAAAAGGCGTCTCTCTTCCTTCTTTGCCTCACGATAGCGTTGCCATACACTGCGGGTTGCGCCCGTTCGCAACGTCTCCCTGTAGGCAGCGTCCTTTTTGTCCGAGGCAGTGCTGCATTCCTCATCGTACCAGTTGTTTTTGCGGGCTCGCTGGAACCCTATAGTGGCCTCAGCGGCAGTACGTAATGAGTGAGAGATATGCTTCCATTGCTCGGTTGCATCGTTAGGTCGAGGATTGCTCTCCGATAGCAGGTGTGAGAGTCGAGTGGAGAAATTGTCAGCTGTCTGTGTCGTGCGCAGCTTCTCGACGTCAAACTTTCCTTCCGTTACTGTGCGCACTTTCTTTGCTACACAGAGGCGTGTGCGTATCTTGGCTGCAACAAGATAATGGTCCGAGTCGATATTGGGACCACGAAGGGTACGCACGTCCAGAACGGTGGAGCTATGTCTGCCGTCGATCATGACATGATCAATCTGGTTTCTTGTTCTTTGATCAGGAGACAGCCATGTGGCTTGGTGTATTCGTTTATGCTGGAACCTGGTACTACTGATGACCATATTGCGAGCAGCGGCGAAATCAATCAACCTAGTGCCGATGGGGGATGTTATATCATGGAGACTAAATTTTCCAACTGTTGGACCAAAGACTCCTTCCTTGCCCACCTTCGCATTAAAGTCGCCGAGCACGATTTTGATATCATGTTGGGGGCAGCGCTCATAAGTCTGTTCAAGTTTATCGTAGAAGGAGTCCTTCTCTGCGTCGTCCGTCTCCTCAGTCGGCGCATAGGCGCAGATAAATGTTATGTTGAAAAATTTCGCTTTGATGCGGATCGCAGCGAGACGCTCGTCCACGGGGGTGAACGCTAGTACTTGGCGGCGAAGTCTCTTTCCCACCACGAATCCTACACCACGCGCTTTGCCGCGTGTCTGGCCACTGTAGTATACGTCACAAGGTCCGATGGTCGTCTTTCCTTGTCCCGTCCATCGCATTTCCTGCAGGGCGGTGATGTCAGCCTTTGCGTTAACGAGGACATCAACCAGTCGGGCAGCGGTACCATCCCTTGAAAGGGTCCGGACATTCCAGGTACATGCCCTAATATCCTTCTCGTGGTCCTTATTTCGTTTTGCCGGGTCGTCAACATTAAAGGGGGTTCTCATCCGAGGCTTTTCTTTGCTTTTCATTGGAATAAAGTTTTTCCGTGGCGGGTCCCAAACCCAGCGCACAACCCGTCTCCGGGATTTTGATAAAAATATTCACACATTTATATAGCGAGCCGCTTGCTAAAAGACAGACACCCGCTTGCAGCCGCACCATGTGGTGAACAGACGCTGCGAAAAAGACCTCGGTGAGCCCTTAAACCAAGTATGTCAGAGTGGCCCCACCGGGGCTCCCTCTCTTTCTGCCGCGAGCCTAGGTAGCTCACGTTGCCCAGAGTGCACGAACGAGGACGCAAGAGTCGGGATTGAGCAAGGTCACTCAGCAACCACACTCCATTACACTCCTCGTGCTAAAAATATTTTGTCAAAATTCATGTCTTTGTTTTTGTTATTGGAGGTTGAATTTTTGATAATTTTCAGATCATGATAATATTGAAAAATTATTTTCTCATAAACTACTGCAGATAAATCAATGAATTTTTTTTACTTACAGATAATTGTTTTTGCTATATTATATGTATTTTTATGCGATCTTATTGTTTAAACAATTATACTTTAAATCAGTTTTTTTTAAACAAATAATTTTTGTCCATTCATACCATTCCAAAGATATTGCATTTTTTTGTCACCCCTTGCGATTAAATTGTTAAAATAATTACTTTAAAAAAGAGCACACAGAAAAGTTTGCAAAAATACCTACACCTTAGCTAGCACTAGCGCCTGTAAAACGCTGGACAACGTCATCACTTCATTGTCTTTGGGTTCAACAAAACGTATGCGCTCAAGTCGTGTATCATCGTCCAACAATAAAAGTTGTGGTAAATTTGTCTTGCCATTTGACGCTTGTGCAAAAGGTACACGCGTACACAACTGTTCAAGTACATATATGTATCATTGGATTTTTGCGCACGATGAAATAGTAAATAACTGTTGGCCACCACGAGATAGAGCAATGCTTGCAATTCACGCTCCTCCACTTTATCCACATTCTTCAACAAGTTTTCCGCAACTACTTTCAATTGTTCATATAAATTGCTGGTCAATTCATCAATGATTTGTTGTTGTATGCATATCACACGCATGTACCACCAGTTAAGATACTGAAAGCAAAGAAATTGAAGAGGAATTAATGCTGACTCATTATATGTAAAAATGTATAAACGCTTACCAAAGAATCTCGAAAACTTTGTCGTAATAAGATCAGCATAGCCTGGCAGAACTATGCATCCGCAGCTTTCATATTTGGTGCCGTATGGTTATTGGCTTGCCAGCTATCTAAAGTCTTTTGAAGTCTTTCCGTAGTCCAATTGCAGCTCCATAGCTGACGCCGTGATTCGGTCTGTAGATCTGTAAGCACGAAAAGCGTCCTTCTTAGCAAGTCTTATGTACTTAAATCAACAGCGTACTTACCTTCCACACAATAAGTTCATTAAAGTTGCATAGATGTTGTTTACTAAATGGTTCAACACTCATTTAGTTGTTTCTTCTCAAAATTTAATTTTGTATACAATTTGATACAATTCAATTTAATTTTTCTTTTATTTACTTTGTTTACGTACGAAGTACGATCGGGATGTGCTAACGAAGTTGCTACTACAAAGCGCATTGTTGCATTTTGCAGTACTTTTTTAAATCTTTAAAATTTTTAAGAAAAAGTAGCAAAACTTGTTTAAAGAGGAACTGCTAACCGTTCAAAATGTAAAATAAACTTTATAAATTCAAGGTAAACTCTATTATTTACATTTCTAAGAACTTTTCAACCATTTTTTTCCGTATTTTTTATAAATTTAGAAAACAAGTATACCTTTGTTTGCTACTAATTTTTTATAGACATTTGAATGCAACTCAGCGCTAAATAGATGGCTCCTACACCAAAAAACAACTCTAATCGTCAGGTGTAAAACTCATTTTGGAATTTTGACGTCTATGCCGAAGAGTTTACACTTGTATAGGTACACAATGATAGGAAATAATAAAAAGGGATAACGTTTTTAAGTCTATATTTTATATCTTTATTAGTTGTAAGATATTAGGAAAAAGGGTAATTGTTTCACAATACGTAAACCTACATATTCAATACATAGGTACATACATACATATTTAACCCTAGAACACACACCCAGAAAATACCACGAAAAGACACACCCGGGATACGTTTGTACCCGGGACCTTATTTTACGTTTTTTTTTTAATGCTTATTCAACCGATTTCTATGATTTTGCTTTTAAATGTATTTCTTAATATATAACAAGTATTTTGTATTTTGTTTCATTCGAATATTCCTACTGGTTCCAGCGATGTGGGCAAATAGTTGACTCAAGGGATAGGCCGTGGTGGAACTTACTCGAACTACTCACGATTTACTGGGAATCCAAGAGTCAGGTCAATCCGGGCGGTGTTGCTATCCTCGTACCGGGTGAAGTTGCTTACAAGCAAAAATGGGGTTACACGGTCAACGTTGCAATTGAGTAGAAAGCAAACACACTTATATAATACTGTATACAATGTATTTCAAAAGGAAAATTCACTTTAAATAATGGTTTTTCACAAGCTTATATTTTGCCGGCAACACCAAGAAAAAAATACAAAAAAGAATAATAATAAATCAGCCGGTTTGAATGCGGCGAATTCGACTTGGGGGATTTATGCGGGTGGTGTTACCACACGTCCAAACCAAAAATAATCATGAAAGATTATTTTATAAGTCATGACTGATGAACTAAATTATAAAATAATGAATAATTACTAGATAAAAGCGTAATATGAATATTTACAAGATGGAATAATAAATATATACATTGAATGGAATGGAATGGATTTGGACGTGTGGTACCGCGTAAACATCCTGCCCCGCCTAGGCGCACTATGCGCCTAAGGTATGCTGCAATTCAGTTAAGGCCCGAACTGCTTCCTGGATCAGTATCCGTCCCACCTGGTTTTGGTATACGGCTGTGCGTAAGCCCGTTGCGGTGCATCGGAGGCTGCGGTCGCCGATGCTGCGTGGTTGGGTTATTTGGCGTTCCCTTGGAATGCGACCATTAGGTTGCGATTGCGGAGGGCGACGCGGAACTGTTGCTCGACGGTGTGACTGTTGGGGGCGTGGTTGCTGACGAACCTCCTGTTCTGGCAGACCGGTGTGCGACGGCTGACGGCCTCGGGGTTCGCGGTGAAGCAGAGTATGGTGGTGTTGCCCGCAGACCCGACAGTTCCCCGATGAGGTGCACTCGTTAGTGCGGTGAGACAGCGCCAAACAGTTGGTACAGTACTGATGTGCTCTAGCAATTAACGCGCGTTGTTGCGGCTGCATAGCCGTGAAGACAGGGCCCATCAGAAGCGCGTGATGACGCATGCACAATCGGCACTTCCGGTAATCTGGTACTGCTTCATTGCGTCGCGGGCGGGCCACGGGCATGACCACTTGCGATGACAACAGCCGACGGGGTGCTGGAACCGGAGGGCGTTGACGATCCATCTGTATGGAGAAACAAACACATGTATAGGGATTCAGTTGAATGCGTTCGTTTGCGTGAGGCAGGAATACGTTGGACAGAGAATGTGTAGAGAGATTAGTATTGTGAGCCGGATTTGGGAATGTTTAAAGAATTTTTGGGGTGATTTCGATAGCGCGAGCGCAGCGGACTATAGTTGTTTCGGAGGATTCAGTGGAGCAATGACAGTCTGAGTCCTGCTCAACCGGTGGAAGAAAACATAATTTTGTGACCGGCCGGGTGAGAACACCATTCTGAGTGCGTACGTCGACCACGCGGATGTGGCCGTCTCGTCCTGGATGTGTGCGCTCAATGCGACCTAGTCGCCATTGTGTTGGGGGTAAATTATCCTCTTTTATTATGACGAGGTCGCCCAATTTAGGAGGGTTTTGGGGGGTTTTCCAGCGGTAACGCTTCTGGAGATCGGTGAGATAGTCAGTTTTCCAGCGTTTGCTGAACTGGTGATGCAAGACTTTTAATCTTTCCCACCGATTTAGCATAGAGAGGTTTTCGTGATTCGGTTTGGGAAGAGAGAGAAGGGGTGCGCCACGAAGAAAATGACCCGGGGTAAGGGCGGTGAGGTCATTTGGATCTTGAGAAAGCTGGGAGATAGGGCGAGAGTTAAGTACGGCCTCTATCCTGATCAATAGAGTAGAGAACTCTTCGAAAGTGAAGGTATGAGTTCCGGAGATCTTTTCAAGTGGGTTTTAAAACTTTTGACAGCGGATTCCCATAATCCGTCCATGTAGGGTGCACCGGGGGGTATAAATTTCCAGTTAATGCCTTGCGGGGCATACTTTTGGACAACATCTGATGAGACCTCCTGCAGGAAAGAGATGAATTCCTTCTCGGCAGCACGTTTGGCTCCAATGAAAGTTTTGCCATTGTCGCTCATCATCTGGTTCGGATATCCGCGGCGTCCTACGAAGCGGGCAAAGGCGGCGAGAAATGCTTTACTGGTGAGGTCCGAGCACAATTCCAAATGGACCGCCTTTGTGGTGAAGCACACGAATACAGCTACGTATCCTTTGACAAGCGTGGGAGATCGTAGCATGGAGGCCTTTATTTGAAAAGGGCCAGCGAAGTCGACACCTGTCGTGGTGAAGGGAGGAGCAAACGTGCATCGTTCGGGGGGTAAGGCTGCCATGATTTGCGTGCGTGTTTGTTGCCTATGGGTGATGCATACTCTGCAATGGAATATACATTTTTTGATGAGGGGTTTGAGACGGGCAATATAGAACTCTTGCCGTATAACTTGCGGCATGAGGCGAGCTTCCGCATGCAAAAATAGCTCATGGATGTATTGAATATAGAGCGTAGCGAGGTGAGATTTTTCGGGAATAATGATGGGATGCCGCTCGTTGTAGCTGAGGGCTGCATGTTCTAGTCGACTGTTGATCCGAATGACTCCGCTTTTATCCAGGAAGGGATTAAGTGGTAACAGGGACTCCGCTTTCCAATGGGGTTTGAATTCTCTAGGCAAACTCTTTCAGGAGCATAGTTACGGGTTTGGGTCATGGTGATTAGTCGATGTTTTGCTCTTTTGAGTTCGGCATGTGATAACGAGGGTTCGACGGGGTCATGGATCCCCACGGCTGAGTCTTTGGCCCGGCGTATAAACCGGAGAACGTACGCTATCACTCTTAAGGCGCGGGCGTAGGAGGAGAACCTAATGAGTAGATCCTCGGTGTCTTCGGTGGCGTGAAATGCCTCTATTCGGCGAAGCTCGGGAGGCTCGATGTTTCGGATCATTGGTGGTGGCCAATCTTCGGGGGGTTTGGGGAGCCACTCTGGACCATTCCACCAGAGATGGGAGTTAGCGAGCTCGACGGGCGTACAGCCTCTGGTTCCCATATCTGAGGGGTTATCCTTACTGCGCACGTGTCGCCAGGGAACATTACCTACGAGATCTATGATCTGGGCTGTTCGGTTGGAGACATATGTTTTCCAGGAGTGAGGAGGCTTTTCGAACCATGCTAACACAATTTCCGAGTCAGACCACATGGTTAATTTCTTTTTACCGAGATTGAGATGGGATAGAACGACTGCGACTAGTTTGGCCAGTAGGAGAGCTCCACAGAGTTCCAGGCGTGGCAGGCTAATTGTTTTGAGAGGAGCCACTTTGCCTTTGGAGACTAGGAGGTGGAAGAAAACTTGAGTGCCGACAGTAGTTCTTAAATAGAGATTCGCGCAATAAGCCTTCTCAGAGGCGTCGCAAAATCCATGGAGCTCGACATGTAGATCGGGGGCGAAATTAATCCATCGGGGTATTTGAATGGCTGAGATGGTCTCGAGGTTTTTGGCGAATTGCGCCCGTTTGACAAGGCGTATGGGCTTGACCTGTTCATCCCAGGCGGTTCCGTCTAGCCATAGTTCCTGCATGAGTATTTTCGGTTGTATCATAATGGGCGAAGCCACCCTGCGGGGTCAAAAAGTTTCGCAATGGAGGAGAGTATTTGTCTCTTGGTAGAGGCTGAGGAGGCGGGATTTGAGTCGACCGTATAGGAGAATGTGTCTGAGAGCGCATTCTATTGAATTCCAAGTGTTTTAGCGGTACTACTTTTTTCGAATTCTAGAAAGTCTGTTTCAAGTAAGTCCGCTTGAGGAAAATTTTGGATAATTACCGGGTGGTTTGCGGTGATCTTTTTTAATGGGAAGCCAGCAGAGTTCAGAGATTCTATAACTTCATATAGGGCCTGCTCGGCTGATTGAAGATCATGGCTACCCGATAGTATGTCGTCCACATAAGTTTCTGACATAAGTATAGGGGCTGCATTTGGGTAGGATTGGGTTACGTCTTTTGCGAGCTCGTGCAGAGTACGGATAGCCAAGAATGGCGCACAATTGACCCCGAAAGTAACCGATTTTAACCCTTCTGTTACATTCCGGTGACCTTTTTTTGTGGAATTTTATCATATCTGCTAATATTAACAACATTTCACAATTTCCTTTCATAACTTTGTGTACTGACATAAATCCAATAGAAAAAGCATACCAAAAATGATTTTGATTTAATAACCAGGTGGTAACATTAAAACTTACGTGCGCGCACCTTCGGGTCATTCGGTGACCACCAGCTGTTTTACATATAAAGTTTATATTTCGCGCCTTTTTTGTGGTTAAGTTTTTGCTGCAAAATCTTGTATTTCTTAAATTCTTATAAAATTCCAAGCTTATGTAAGTATTTTTATTATAATATTTAATTATTATTGGTGTGTTTATTTATGAAAATTTGGTTTAGAGGCCAAATCGTCTCACTCAAAGCCAAATAGAGCAGATCTTTGACAATGATGAGGATTTGGGTGAGTGTAGTGAATTATATAGTGGAACAATTTGAATCAGAAGGATCTTCTGACGAATATTTAGATTCTGATAACGATGTAGAAATGGTACCTGCGTTGGAAAATGAAAGTAGTGTTCCTACGTATTATTGCAAGGATAGAGCTATTGAGTGGTCAATGGAGCCAGTTGGGCACAATAGGGGCAGGGCCAGAATAGAAAATATAATCCAGGAAGACAGGGACTTACTGCATATGCTGCATGGTTTGCAAAAAACCTGTGTGTTCACAACATCGTTCGACGGTTACGGTTTCAAAAATCTATTGTTTGGAGCATTCAAATTAAAAAAAAATGTATCTAATGTATTTAAATATGTATATATAACAGCTAAATAATCAATAAAACTAATGAATTTTAAAAACTTCTATTAAAATTTTAAACTTTTATACTGATATCTAAGCAAAACACAGGTGGGGTCATTTCGTGACCCGAATATCACATGTGTAAGTTTTTCTGAATGTAACAGAAGGGTTAATTTAAAGTCCTTGAGTGGGCCGTTTTCGGGAGTTCGAAATATAATTCTTTGGAAGTCTCGGTCATCGGGGTGTAGGACAATTTGGCGGTACATTTTTTCCACATCGCCATTAAACACGTATTTATACGTTCGCCATTTCAGAAGCATGACTCTGAGATCGGGCTGGAGGGTTGGTCCGGTGCATAGAACGTCATTTAGGGAGTGACCGGAACCGGATTTCTTAGAGGCGTTAAATACTACTCGGACTTTTGTCGTTTTCTTCTCGGGTTTTACGACCGCATGGTGGGGGAGATAGAAGGAGTAGTATTTACCCTGAGATTCTATTTCGCTGGGACTACATTCTTCCATATGGCCGAGGGACAGGTATTCTTGGAGAACCCGGTCGTATTGGGGTTTGAGATCGCCCTTTTGTCGGAGGGTGCGTTCCATGCCGACATATTGTCGTAGGGCTGCAGTTCGGGAATGACCTAATCCGATATCGTTCGGGAATGATGGTTTGAATGGGAGACGAACCATATATCGACCGTCAGCAGTTCGGGTGGTTGTGGTTTTGTAAAAATCTTCGCACATTTGATCTTCGGGAGTTTCCAATCGAGGTCTGGGTACCTCTTCGATTTCCCAAAACTGCTTTAGTTGTTCATCAAGCTGGGCATTGGAGATTTCATACGCTTGGGTTGAGTAAGCGGTTACTTTTTCGGGGGTTTGACCACTTACAATCCAGCCAAATATAGTGTTTTGGGCTAGCAGTGTGGGGGAGATTTTCTCAATGCCATTAATCATTATTTGCGGGATGAGATCGCTGCCTAGTACTAAGTCAATTTGGGATGGGTTCTGACAGTCTTGGTCCGCCAGCTTAAGATGAGACCATTTTTGACTTTGCTCATAGTTCAACTTGAGCGTTGGGAGAAGTCTAGTGAGGCGAGGTAACACTATGGCTTGGGCTTTAATTTTAATTTGACTGTCATTTGAGACGAGTGTTAGGGCACAGAGCTTATTTGAGGTTTGAACGACTCCGCCTCCCATGCCCGATATTTCAAATAGGGAGTGGGTATAGGGAAGGCCTAACTTGCTCTGGGCTTTGGACGATATGAAACTTCTTTCAGACCCTTGGTCCACAAGGGCTCTCAGCTTGAATATTTCTCCTTTGTGTTCCACCGAGACTATTGCTGTAGGAAGGATTGTGGTGCTGTCATTCTCTGAGTGCAGTGACTGTATCTGCTCTGCGTTTGAAATTGAAGGGTTCTCTTCAGGAGATGAGGCGCTGTTGGGGTCCTGTCCACTGTTTCTTCCGATAATTGCCACTTGGGATGCGGTTCTGCTTACTCCGGCTGTGTTATTTGGGCTGCGTTATCGTGCAGGGTGGAGTTATGTCGACCTTGGCAATGGAGACACGTTCTGGGACTGGTGCAATTTTCTAAGAGGTGGGATTGGGATAGACAATTCTCGCATAAATTATTTTCTCTCACGTATTTTTTACGTTCTGGGATTGAGAGTTTTTTGTACCGCAAACAGCTTTGGAGAGTGTGGGACGACTGTTTGCATAGTTTGCAAGCATACATTTTTTGGTGCTCTGTGGCATGAGCATTTGTTCGCGTTAGGGAGTTGTTGCTGTGGTTCGTTTGGGATTGACCTGGCCTGAACTGGGCTTTATTCTGACTTTGGGGCGGCCTTGAGTAGTTTTGGGGTGTTGGAGTGAAACGGGGTTTGGCTGGGCGGCATTGGTCCACCCTCTCCACTATCTCATACCGAGTGGTCAGAAATTGGTCCATTTGGGACCAGTTAGGGAGGTCTCTTCTGGAGCAACTGTGCTTTCAGGGAGTTTTGAGGTCACTATGTAAATTAATATGGGATCCCAGCTCTCTGTGGAGACGTGTTGAGTTGCTAGTATTTGCAGACAGTTATTTACTGAGGACTGCAGTCTTTGGATGTCCTCACTGTTTTCCGCTGGAATTGCCTTTAAGTTCATGAGAACGCGGATTTGGTTATCTACTAGAAATCTCTTGTTCTCATATCAGGACTTTAGTGCTTCCCAAGCTAGGGAAAAGTTGTCGTCACTTAAAGGGAATTGTTCCACTATTTGATGTGCCTTTCCTTTAGTCTTGTGTCGGAGGTGATATAGTTTCTGGGTACTGGAGAGTTTCGAGTGGTTGATATAGACCGCAGTGAACATGTCACGGAAAGATGGCCATTCATTATACCCTCCATAAAAAATTTCAGTATCACATTGGGGGACTTTGAGGTTCGTGTTGGACGACTCATGTGCGGGTTGGATTTGTTGTTGGGACGGGGGGTTGTTCAATTCTTTGAGCTGGAGTTGATCGCCTATTTTTGCTTTTGTGTCCTCATATGATATAAGGCAAGCTCGGTATTTCCCGAAAGCTGCGGACTTAAAGTCATCGGGAAGGTCCTGGTCATCTGATTCTACCACCGTGTCATAGGCACTCTGTACCCTTGCCCAGAATACGTCTATATTTTTATCTTTTATTTTCAGGGCTGCCTCGGTATTATCTTGAATCTGAGTTGCGCCGAACCGGGCACAATAATCCGTGAAGATATCTGTTTCGGATATAAATTTATTTTCGACCGCGGTAGCCATTCTAAAGAGGGACTAGCTGCTGCTTTATTAGAGAATCACAAAGAAATTTTTTTGACTGGTCCAAAAGGGAGTAGTCAGGGATTAGTTGGCCGAACGAGAAAAATTTACTACTGGGGTATTTCAACTTTTGCTGAACGAGGCAAGTTTACTGCTGGGTTGTCGCAAATCATATAAACGTATGTATATATGTCGCAATTATACCGCAAGGGACACAGGTTTATAAAAGGGCAATGTTTTAGCTTTGTGAGAAAATATATATGTAAATATGTATGTAACTTATGGGATTTGCCTTTAACTTTCTTGATACTTTTGGCGGGAAAAATTATACTTTTGGCGGGAATGAATATATTAAAACTGGGATTTTCAATAACCTTTTGCGATTTTTAAGGGATTCGCTTTATGTATATTGAGGAGTTTTCCGAATTTAAATACCCTGATTTTGAGGGAAAAGCTAATTTTGTATGGGATTTTAAATAGTGTGATGGTTAGGAGCTAGTTCTTCGAAGGCGAAGAAGGACCAATAGTTGACTCAAGGGATAGGCTGTGGTGGAACTTACTCGAACTACTGACGATTTACTGGGAATCCAAGAGTCAGGTCAATCCGGGCGGTGTTGCTATCCTCGTACCGGGTGAAGTTGCTTACAAGCAAAAATGGGGTTACACGGTCAACGTTGCGATTGAGTAGAAAGCAAACACACTTATATAATAATGTATACAATGTATTTCAAAAGGAAAATTCACTTTAAATAATGGGTTTTCACAAGCTTATATTTTGCCGGCAACACCAAGAAAAAAATACAAAAAAGAATAATAATAAATCAGCCGGTTTGAAAGGTAGCGATCCTGCCAGATCGCTACCTTTTGAATGCGGCGAATTCGACTTGGGGGATTTATGCGGGTGGTGTTACCACACGTCCAAACCAAAAATAATCATGAAAGATTATTTTATAAGTCATGACTGATGAACTAAATTACAAAATAATGAATAATTACTAGATAAAAGCGTAATATGAATATTTACAAGATGGAATAATAAATATATACATTGAATGGAATGGAATGGATTTGGACGTGTGGTACCGCGTATACAACATGCAACAGTGGATTTTTGTTTTTTTTTGTTTTTGTTGTTGTCCTGATAAATGCAAAACAAAATAATATAATTTATAATAATATACTTGTAGAGTAACAACGAATACACATTTTGGTTTTTATTTCATTGAAATATTCTACCTGGTTCACAAGATATGTGCAAAAAGGTCGCGCAAGGTATGGGTACGTAGGTAGCAAATACACTGGTATAACTGGGTTTTGTATTTTATATGCAGCTGCAAGGGTTGTTTTCACACGAGGTGTTGTTATAAATGCTGCCTGTTGATATTTTCATTATTGTTGTGATGCTCAAAAGTGTAAGAACTGAAAATATAAGTGAAAATAAATACAACTGATACTATAAATAACTGGATAAGAAATGGCTTCAAGAAGAAACGAATATTTATCAATTGCAGCATATAGAAGGTAAAAAATGTTAAATAAGCAACAATGTAAACATAAACTAATTTTTTTATTATGCAGGCTAACTGAGGAACAGCGAATCATATATACAATCTTTATTTGATCAAATTTGTGACGATGACGCTCCCTATGATTTTGACTCAGAAGATGAAGAAGAAATTCAAATCAATGACATTGAAATTGATGATGACGATGCTGAAGTTTCGCAAAGTGCCGCAGAAGTATTACCTGATTATTCGGACTATGAGGATGATGAAGAAGAAGAAGTAGAAGAAAATAATGAATTACCTGCTAGTGACAAAAAATTTGTTGCACGTGATGGTACTGAGTGGATGAAAGAACCAAATGTAAGTCGTCAGGTACTCAGACAAAATATTATAAGAGAACGTTCTGGACCAGCTAGATGCACTGAAATGTTGTCAATAGAGCAAACATTCAAATGTTTCATGAACGTTCAAATGGCTGATATAATTATGCGCCACACAAATAAGTTATCAAAAGAAACTTATGATGCTTACAACAATGCGCATTTTTTGGCATACTTATCATGACTGGTGCGAACCATAGCAATGGAGAACATGTTCGAGATTTATGGAGCGTCAAAAACTATCCTTTATATCGCGCCACGATGGGAGTCAACCGTTTCTGTTCGATATTGCGGTTCCTAAGATTTGACGATAAAAACACTCGTGCAACACGCTTACTAACTGATAAAGCAGCACCGATCAGTGAGTTGTGGACGATGATGAACAATAATCTTGCTGCACATTACAAGCCCAGCTCATGCTTGACGATTGATAAACAATTATTTCCTTACCGTGGACGCACACGGTTTACGCAGTACATACCGTCAAAACCTGCTAAATATGGTATCAAGGTTTGGTCGATTTGCCACAAATGCATATCCACTGCATGGACAAATATATACTGGCCAAGCAGAAACAGGTAGGGAAACGAACCAAGGCGAACGAGTGGTGAAGGATTTGTCTGCCAAATACCAAGGAAGTGGCCGAAACATTACAATGGACAATTTGTTTACGACCTTGCCAGTTGCAGAACTGCTTCTCACCTGGAAACTCACGATCGTTGGAACTTTGCGCAAAAACAAATCATATATTCCTCAAGAAATGAAGCCGAACAAAAACAGGACAATTGGTTCAACGACATTTGGCTTCAAAAATAATGTGACAATGTGCTCTCATGTTCCCAAAAAAAATAAAACAGCAATTTTGCTTTCGACCATGCATAATGATGCTGAAATAGCTGACAGTGGGAAACCTGAAATAATTGAATATTATAATCGTACCAAAGGTGGTGTTGATCTAATGGACCAAATGTTTGCGGAATATCCAACACAAAGACAAACAAAACGATGGCCACTAGCGATGTTCAGCCTACATTGTCTACGATTTGAATAACCCTATGTTGCCTTGGAGATCAAACAAGCGTAAGCTGATCCTGTGCAGCTTGGCTGAAGCATTGTGTATGCCCATTATTGAAGCCAGAGCCATAAATCGTCAAGTGACGCGAAATTTTTCGACTAAAATTGCTATTGAAGCATATTTCAACCGACCGGTGGAATCAATGGTGTCAACAGCAGCATCAAAATCTGCCGCAGCGCGCACGCCAAAACGTGTGTGCGGATCTTGCTATTTATGTTACGCACAAGAGGAAAAACGCCGTAGAAAAACCAGAAAGCTGTGCGCCAAATGTAAGAAGCCAATGTGTCTTGAACATTCGGTCACATCAACAAATTGCTCTATTTGCCATGATTTTCCTTAGATATAAGATGCATTTTTATAATTTTTATAATAAAATTCAATAATCTAATGTGTGAAATGAATATTTTTAATTTTTCAAATAAAGAAATAATATAAAAAATGTTTTTTTTTGATTATTATGAGGATTTTTACTATTGGGGTACAAACGTATCCCGGGTGTGTTTTTACGTATATAATGTGTTTGGAAGGCTGTAGCTCCTGAACCAATGGTCCGATCTGGTTCAAATTTTGAATTTGAACTCAAAAATAAATAATCTTCCTAGATCCGAGTATAGAGGTATAGCGGTTCAAAAGTTACAACACTTCAAAGTTGAAAGTGGATACATTTGTACCCGGGTGTGTGTTCTAGGGTTAACAATATGTTTGCTACAAATTAACCTGACATATTCCACCATAACTTGTACAAAATGGATTCAAAATTGTTCAGAGTAATTTTTTGTTTTACGTTGCCTGCATGTAGGCAGGGGAGTGATGCCGAAGTTGGCAGTCCTTGGCCAGATATGAACCCGGTACCCTGCTGTACTGCCCGACTGTCGTGGTACCGATTTGGTATGACCAGTGGAACCTTCTAGGTCATGTCATCCCTCCATCCATGAGGAAAGAGAAGATAGGTAATGAGAGGTGAGAGGCATCATATCCGTAGATCAACTATCGAGTTAGCACGTCATTACCTAAGTGTATATTTGTCGCGCCTTACTACCGGTATGCCTACCTCGGGCATATTCTAAACCCCTAACCCGCAGGGGCACTGGAGAAACCACTACCTGGAGAAAACCCTCACATGGAATGCTCATTTGGAGGCTACCATAAACAAACGAGATAGTCAAGAACTACATAAACAGTCCTATATTGCAAGTAAGTAATGCAATCGTAGGAGTTGATCAGGATCACGGGAAACGGAAGCTCCGTCGGAATAGCTGATAGACCCCAATATTAAATAATATATAGTATGGCGACAAACAACCACCCTTTTAATCGCAAATTATTGTGTACGCACATGAACCTTCATTAGTTTTTCAATTACTTTTGCAATTCCTTTGAGGAATTGGAAATTTTCAAGTACATTTTCCATTCCTTGTAATGTAATTGAAAAAATTTCAATTACATTTTCAATTCCTTTCAAAAGTAATGGCGCGGCAATTACATTTTGTACTTGAGCCTCAAAACGATCAAATACTTTTGGTATTTTTTTTAGGAATTGAATGTAATCAATTCCTTTTCTTTTCAGACTTTGCCCAATTACATGTAATGGGGAATTGGAAGTAATTTAATTCCTAAAGTAATGATTACTACCCAGCTCTGATTCCTGAGTTGGTTACCACAGTGGCAATTAATAAAAAAAAAACTAAACTGTTATTAATAAAAAATTTGCTGCGTCAAATTGACATGTTTGACGCCCCCTACCTCCCAGGGGTCGCACTTACCAGATTTTTCGAAGGAACAAAGGGTGGGCGTCTCGGGGAAAGGAAGCGGCTCAGAAAAATTTAGCTTGTTATTAATCAACATTTTTTCCTTATGGGGGCTCTCCTACTATAAAGTTAAGTCTAAATTTGAAACCGTCGCACAGTGCCACGACTCCACACAAAAGATGGACAAAAATAGAAGGAGTAGGCCGAAGTGGCTGAAATTTCACACCTTAAAATATTATGCCACACTTATTTCAAAAATGAAGTCGGGTTTTCTGTACTGGTTACTGATATCGAGAACACCGAGATTTTCTTGCATTTTTGTATGAAAATAGTCTTGTGGACATGTGTTTACATATATAAGTAGAATGAGTCGTCAGAATGGGCCGAAACTTTACACCTCAAAGAACTATATCACGCCAATTTCAGAAAAAAAATCCGTTTTTTAATTCTGGTTACCAATTAATTTAAAACAATTTTTTTTTACAATATGATAAAAAGCTAACATAAGCCATAATCATCGTAGACATATGTTTATAGAAAGCGAAGTACTCGCAAGAACTGGTAAAGACTTTACACTTAAAAGTACTAAGTCATCCTGATTTCAAAATCGAAATCAATTTCTCTCCACTAAAAAAAATAATTTTTTTTTCACATTGCTATATGAAAGACAAATAAGGCATAATCGTTACTGATTGTGGTGTTTACTAAAACATGAAGGGGTTTCCAGAAGTTATTAAGACTTAACATCTATAGCCCTCGTGAAGGGTGGATACCTTGCCGCGGTACGAGGGCTTAAGTCGATAGCCACAGGGCTACGCTGCCCTTGTGATCATAGCTCCGTACGGCACTTCATCACAAGAGAAGCCTAGCCTCTCTGGCGCGACGACAAAGATCTTCCCCCTCCCAATCCAGGGTGTTATGCGACCACGTGCCCATTGGACGTTTGCAGCCGGGAGGCAAATCGTGGCTGTATTTGAACGGAGCGTCTCTGATACCGGGTCGCCTCAGATAGTAAGCATGGCCTTACCGCGGTACGGGGCTCTGCCGCGGCGGACGACACATTTTCCCCTACTCTTCCCTTGACCCTAAGCTGGCCTTGTCCGGCGATGGGTCGTACGAACAAGATGAACTCAAATAACGCAAATAAAAACGAAAAACCCAAAAAACAAACAACGCCAAATTTCACTCCTCAGCAAAGGAGAGCTATGGAGGAGCAGGCGAGAAAGCAACAACAACGCCGGAGGACAACCTCCGTTCCACAATCAAGGGGGGGATCGACAGCGATGGCAACTACGAGTCGGTCAACCAACCCTCCATCGAGTAAGATTGACTTGATGGGAGCTAGCACCAGTGCGGTTGCCAACGCAGCTAAGCGGACAACGGCGGATGCTAAACTCCCATCAACCTCTGATATGAAAACCAGTATCTTTACGTCTGTGGCAGCGGTCTCACGACCTGGCCTCGGAGTTTCGAAGGGGAAGGAAGCTGCAACTGAGATTTCGGCAAGGGGAGCGACCGCGATGGCAACTACGGGTCTGCACTCCCGGGAGACATCTCCCCGCCGCTTCACATATCACGAGAAAAGATTGGCTGCAAAGATCCTGAAGAGGTATGAAGGGGTACCGCAGGAGTCGCTGTCGCCGAATTCCAGTAAATCGGTAGAGCTAGCGAAAGCTGTGATACCGGATTTCCAAAAATCTTACATGCAAAAGAGGTTAAAAGTTAACCCTTTCAAGCGCCAGAGATCGGACCTGGAGTTAAATCCCCCTCCCAAGCGGCATCAGAATACCTCTGGAGCGGGCAAACTAAGCTTTGCTGAGGTAACCAAGGACAGGATCCTTATAGGCGTCCTTGACCGAGGCAATGACCGCCATCCCCAAGGACCGGTGGCGTTACGTGCGAAATGAACTCGGCAACATTCTTCTCAACGTTGCTCCGGAGTTTCCGGGTAGTTCGGCGCGAGTAACGGATGCGGGCTGGCACCAGGGTCAGATCAAATTACTCGCATGCGAGGATGCAAAAACCGTAGCACTGTATAAGGCAGCAGCTGCTAAACTGGGTGAAGTCTACAAGGGCGCAAAGATAGAGGTCGTCGACTGGAAGGACATTCCAGCTCGTCCAAGGGCAAGGGCGTGGATTCCGGCCATCCCTGACGAACCCGATAGAATTCTCGGGATGCTACGGCTAATGAATCCGTCCCTCCCAACGCATGACTGGAATGTCAATCTGGTCGGGGATGCGGTGGGGCCCGACAGACAGGTGGTGTTCACCATGAATAAAGAGTCAATCGAGCCCCTCAAAAGGTGCAATGGCCTAGTACACTACAGCGTAGGCCAGATCGTTATCCACGTATATCGTGGTGATGCTCAGCGCGCTGCCTTCTCGGCTGCTCCGGGGGAGCCGGAAAACGAACTACCAGAAGAGGAAGCGGAGGATTCCGAAAGCATGTTATCCGCCACGTCCCTTGCCGATATTGCTGTGAACAACTCGGAGATGGAGGACAGCCTACAGGACGAGGAAGTCCTCGACGTAACGGTGGTAGCATCCAACGCTGAGCGATTAACATATAACGCTACAGGCAGCAGGACTCCTGCAACGCCATATCGGGCAGTTAATCGGAACAACTCGTCGTTGATAGGCAACCTCCGGGATGGGGCAAACCTCGACGACATGGGGACGGCAGGGAAGTCTGTGCGCTCTCATGTTGGTGGTGCTTCAGATTAATCTGCACAAATCTAAAGTGGCTTCGGCTGCTTTAATTAGTCGTCTTTCTAAAGGCGACGTGGATGTGGTCCTCATCCAAGAAACATGGGTCAATAGCTCGAGAATCTGCGGATTGGGGACTAAGGGCTTCAAGCTCCTTCGAGCCAGCGAGGAGAGCAAAGTCCGAACGTGTATTTTGGTCAAGTCTGAGTTGAACTCCTTTCTCCTACCTAACTACTCCAATGGTGATATTACCGCTATCAGTCTAACGGTCGACAGCACCCGCCTGACGGTGGCGTCGGTCTATATGCCCTACGACGCCGAAGAACCCCCACCACAAACGGAGGTGAAAGACCTGGTGTCAAATTTCTGCACGGGTAATCTTATTATTGGAGCGGACGCTAATGCTCACCATGTCCAATGGGGGAGTTCCGATATCAATGCCAGGGGCGAGTCTCTGTTTGATTTCCTCTTAACAACGAATCTGGTAATTTGCAACGTGGGTAAAGAGACTACTTTTATCACTAAGACCCGTAGGGAGGTCATAGACCTCACTATCTGTAGTGAAGGCGCTTATGGGTGGGTCAGAAAATGGCGGGTTCTGGAAGAACATTCATTCTCCGACCAGCGTTACATAGAAATGGTTTTAGACTTTATTGTAGAACAACCAATCATGAAGCGCAATCCACGTAACACAAATTGGCAGTTACACAATGAAATATTAGACAGAGACCTCCCAGTACTTCCCTCACAAGCCCCCTCATCAGTAGAGGAGCTGGAGGATCTTGTTACTACATTTACATCGGCGCTCTCAAATGCTCTAGGACAGGCTTGTCCAGTGCCAAAACCACGGGGTAAACACAGGCCACATTGGTGGTCCTACGATTTGGACTCGTTCCGCAAATCATGCCGGAAACAATTTAACAAGGCCAATAGCCTCGGCTCTGAGCCTCATTGGCACGAATATAAAGCTAAACTTAGGACCTACAAAAAAGCTCTGAGACAGGCGAAGAGAACTTCGTGGAGAAATTTCTGCACTGGCGTCGAAAAAGTCGACGACACAGCGAGACTTAGACGAGTCCTCTCGAAAAGTCAAACAGCCATCAGCTATTTGCGAAAAACTGACGGATCCTGGACCAGCACGGAAGAGGAAACCCTTGAGCTGCTCTTGAATACACATTTTCCGGGGAATCTGCATGACGCACCACTAGTACCTGCAACAAACCTGGCAGTAAAAATACCCATAACTGAGGAAAGGGTAAGGTGGGCAGTTAAGAGCTTTGAACCGTATAAGGCTGCCGGGCCGGACGGGATTATCCCCGCGCAACTTATAAACACGTTGGAGACATCAGCCAAATGGCTGGTATTTCTCTTCACAGCCTGCCTGGCTCTCAACCACATTCCGGGCTCCTGGAGAAGCGCCACGGTACTGTTTATCCCTAAGGCTGGGAAGGCATCCCACTACGAGCCAAAAGACTACAGACCGATCAGTCTCTCGTCCTTTGTATTCAAAACCTTTGAGAGGATACTAAGCGACTACCTCTCAACGACTATTGATAGCAACCTAATCTCTAGCTATCAGCATGCATACACCAAGGGTAAATCAACAGAAACCGCTCTGCACAGCCTAGTATCTGTCATTGAGAAATCGCTGTGTGAAAAGGACTACTGTCTCGTGGCCTTCCTAGACATTGAGGGGGCTTTCAACAATATAAGCCCGGAGGCTATCAACTCCGCTCTAACTAATCTGGGCGTAGATAGACCCCTAACTGGTTTAATTGACCAACTTTTAATGGGAAGGAAAATAGCTTCCGCACTTGGTACGGTTGAGTTATCACGCTATGTCATAAGGGGAACACCCCAGGGTGGTGTTCTTTCCCCGCTTTTATGGAACCTCACAGTCAACTCGTTGCTACGTGACACAAGCTGGGGGGGCGGGAAGATAGTGGCATACGCAGACGATTTAGCTATTGCATTCAGAGGCAAGTTCCCACAAACTCTGTGTGACCTGATGCAAGTAGCACTGCCAGAAGTTTCGACGTGGTCCTCTCGCTGCGGACTTAGTATCAACCCGGGGAAAGTGGAACTTGTCCTCTTCACCAACCGGTACAAAATACCGCCACTAAGCCTACCAGAACTGGATGGCACGCGCATGGGCTTGTCGGATAAGGCCAAGTTTCTAGGCATAGTTCTGAACAGGAAACTGAATTGAAAGGAGAATGTTCTTCAGCGCCAGAAGAAAGCTTGCATCGCTCTTTACACATGCAAAAGAGCCATTGGCAAAAAATGGGGGCTCAGCCCTAGAGTATGCAGTTGGATCTACATGGCCATCATTCGTCCAATCATGCTATATGGAGTCGTCGTATGGTGGCCTGCGCTGAGCAAGGCAACATACCTGAATCTGTTGCGGAAAGTCCATAGATCCAATATGATCTGTATAAGCGGTGCGCTAAGGACAACGCCCAAAGAAGCCCTCCAGGTCATTCTGGGCATTTTGCCACTTGATCTGGAAGGGTTTCGGTCAGCAGCGGCATCAGCTCTGCGCCTAAGAGAAACCTCCAGTTGGGGTGCGGGTACTATTGGACACTCCAGTATTCTGGAATCTTACAGCTTTCTCCCTCTAAGCACAGATCGTTGTGCGACCACTACAGTCGGCGATAGCTGTTTCAAAATAAACATTCCCAGCAGAGAAGACTGGGAGAGGACGGATTGGTGTCCCGAAACAAATAGTGGCACTTCCATATACACCGACGGCTCGAAGTTGGACGGCAGAGTTGGAGGAGGGGTTTATTCAAGGGATTTGGACCTTGAGCTCTCCTTCAGACTACCTGATCATTGTAGCGTCTTCCAGGCGGAAGTCTCGGCAATCCTGGACGCCGCGGCCTGGTTAAGCAAACGTGTTATCGGAGAAGATATCGCTATTTTCAGCGATAGCCAGGCGGCCATCAAATCCCTTGGCTCATACACGTTCTACTCTGAACTGACGCTCAGCTGTCGTCGATCTCTTCAGGAGATGGCCCAACAGAACCGCGTAAACCTCATATGGGTCCCGGGACATAGGGACATTGAAGGAAACTGTAAGGCAGACGAGCTTGCCAGGCAGGGCACGACCAAGCAGGTTCTTCAGGATAAAGAGCGCTTAGGTATGCCGTTTGCCACATGCAAACTAATGCTGAAGGAGCACACACTCCGTCAAGCCAACGAAAGATGGCTGCAATCCCCAGGGTGTCGGATATCGAAACAAACCTGGCCAAAATGGGATCTTAAAAGGTCTAGACGCATTTATGCCCTAACTAGGAGGGAAATCTGCATATTGATAGGGGTATTAACCGGTCACTGCCTCATTGGTAGGCATGCAGAAAGGCTAAGTGTGCCCTACCGACGATGCTGCAGGAGTTGCAAAGATGATGAGGAGGAGGAAACAGTGGAACACCTCATCTGCAACTTTCCGGCTTTAAGCGGCGCGACAACACGCTTTTTGGGAGCTCCGTTCCTGGATAGCCTAACCCAGATCGCGTAACTGGACATAAAGGACTTGATGGCCTTCATAGAGTCATCTAAGTGGTTCGAGGAGGAGTAACGGTGTCGGTTTAGGAGTGTCAGTCCCGGGATTCTGCTATGTGGAAAATCCCAACAACTCAGGGATTTTCCATTTGGCTGGGTCCCGGGACTGACTTTCCTTGTGTTGGTGGTATCACAACGGGCCTTTCAAAACTGGCCTAAGTCTGCCTCTGCGGCAGCCACTTGAACCTACCTATCGAGAATCGCTAGTTGTCAAAGTTAAAATAGAAAATGCCTGGCAAAGAGCGAAAAATCACAAGTTCACATAGGTACACATATATGTAATCATGTAACTACATATCACTTTTCATATGTTCCTTAAAGTACTCGAATGAACACAGAGCCAAAATTGCCTAAAAAATTAAAAAGATTGTCTTCATGAGCGGGTTTTGGGCTGAGGGGTAGTCGAAACGACGGAAACGAAAAAAAAACTATACGCAAATCTATTTGGTTTAATGAGGAAATTCTTATTGATATTATTAAGTGCAATTTCTTCTTATTTCTTTTCGATTTCTTTTTATATGTGTTATTAATAAGAAAATCTTTTCAAGATTTCCTTAAAAATATGAAAAAAGATGAAAAAGTAAAAACTTCTTATTTTAATAATATGATCTTAGGGTTCCTAACAAGAAGATTTGACTTATTAATGTTTTCAAAGGGAAATCTTGCAGAAAACGAAATGATTTCTTAGGGTTCTTTTTAATAAGATGATATTAGGGTTCCTAACAAGAAGATTTGACTTATTAATGTTTTCAAAGGGAAATCTTGCAGAAAACGAAATGATTTCTTAGGGTGCTTTTTAATAAGATGATCTTAGGGTTCCTAACAAGAAGATTTGACTTATTAATGTTTTCAAATGGGAATCTTGCAGAAAACGAAATGATTTCTTAGGGTTCTTTTTAATAAGATGATCTTAGGGTTCCTAACAAGAAGATTTGACTTATTAATGTTTTCAAAGGGAAATCTTGCAGAAAACGAAATGATTTCTTCGGGTTCTTTTTAATAAGATGATCTTAGGGTTCCTAACAAGAAGATTTGACTTATTAATGTTTTCAAAGGGAAATCTTGCAGAAAACGAAATGATTTCTTAGGGTTCTTTTTAATAAGATGATCTTAGGGTTCCTAACAAGAAGATATGACTTATTAACTGATTTCCGCATAATTGTATGTGTTAATAAGATGATCTTAGGGTTCCCTACAAAAAGATTTGACTTATTAATGGTTTCAATGGGAAATCTTGCACAAAACGAAATGATTTCTTAGGGTTCTTTTTAATAAGATGATCTTAAAGTTCCTAACAAGAAGATATGACTTATTAACTGATTTCCGCATAATTGTATGGGTTAATAAGATGATCTTAGGGTTCCTAACAAAAAGATTTGACTTATTAATGTTTTCAAAGGGAAATCTTGCAGAAAACGAAATGATTTCTTAAGGTTCTTTTTAATAAGATGATCTTAGGGTTCCTAACAAGAAGATATGACTTATTAACTGATTTCCGCATAATTGTATGTCTTAATAAGATGATCTTAGGGTTCCTAACAAGAATATTTGACTTATTAATATTTTCAAAGGGAAATCTTGCATCATCATCAGCAGACATCATGTAGAACAATTATACGCTGAGAAGCAGAAGTAGCCGATGGTAAGCACCTGTGTTCAGCATTCAATATGTGGTTAGTTCGATTCGCGGTGGAGGCAATATGGCAAGTGTGGAAGGCAATGTAAGGAAGAGTGCGGTGAGATAGCTTGAAGGAAATATAAAAGGGCAACATAACAAGGTAAATGCAATACAAGAGAAATCTAAAACTGAATCGTAACTGATAATCTGAAGTTCTCGAACACAATATAAGAACTCTGAAATATAATTATATTTTTTTTTAATTTGAAATATTAAAAAGAAGATCTTCTCAATAATATGTGATTTCATTTTGAAAACATTAATAAGTCGAATCTTCTTGTTAGGAACCCTAAGAAATCAATTCATTTTCTGCAAGATTTCCCTTTGAAAACATTAATAAGTCAAATCTTTTTGTTAGGAACCCTAAGATCATCTTATTAACACATACAATTATGCGGAAATCAGTTAATAAGTCATATCTTCTTGTTAGGAACCGTAACATCATCTTATTAAAAAGAACCCTAAGAAATCAATTCATTTTCTGCAAGATTTCTCTTTGAAAACATTAATAAGTCAAATCTTCTTGTTAGGAAGCCTAAGATCATCTTATTAATACATACAATTATGCGGAAATCAGTTAATAAGTCAAATCTTCTTGTTAGGAACTCTAAGAAATCGGTTTGTTTTTTGCAAGATTTCCCTTTGTAAACATTAATAAGATTTTCTTCTTCAAATTTAAAAAGAACTTCTTCTTGAAGAAAATCTATAGAGATCACATATGACTTTTGTTCTATTTTATTAGGCATTGTTGGCTCTGTGAAGGTACTTAAGCGGATTCTATTAAGTGCGGTGCCCCCCATAAATTCAGACAGAAAAAATTTAGAAATACAATTTATCGGAAATATTTATCATTCATTTTTCAGAAATCAAAAGTTAGAAGGAAAAATTCAGAAAACTTTTTTCAAAAACCAAAAATTCAGAAAGATATTTTTCCAGAAATTTTTTTTTCAGAAAGTGAAAATTCAGAAAGTGAAAATTCAGAAAGTCCAAATTCAGAACATATCATGGCTTACGTATATTACTTGTATATCTCAGCAGCTGATTAGATTTTTTTTATTTTCAGAGTTATTAAGAGTCAAAGTTCATTTGAAGCGTTTTTTGAAATCAAAACTTCTCAAAAACTAATGAACCGATTTTCAATTTTTTTCTTTGGGTAGGTAATTGAATTACCTTTCATTTGGTGTATTATTGTTTTGGGTGCAAAACCGTGTAAGTGCAAAATTTAAAGTTATTTTAAAATCAGAAGGCCTACGCCTACGCAGAACGGCGTACTACGCAGAAGGACTTGGCATTACATTAGTTTCGTACCGTGGCATGTTGCCACGATTCAGGCAACTACCCGCACTTGGTATGGCGTAGCCCAGGGTTATTTATCATCAGCGCAGAAAGACTTGGCATGGTGTAGGCCAATATTGCACATACGCGGTTTCGCACCGGTTTTGATTGAAGCAAGGATATTTTATAGTATTTCAAATGAAAGCTTAAAATATTTCCCATGTTACTAAATTATCTTTACTCATCGTTAATATAGCAATTAAAAAAAAAACTGGAGATATTTTTAAGAAAATTGGATTATTTTAGGAAACTCTTTGCAGCTACAAATTTAAGACATATATCAAATGAAAGGTATTGAAATTACTTATCCAACGACGCCAAAATCTTGGAAATCGGTTCAGTACTTTAGGAGGAATTTAGATTTTATGAACTTTGACCTTCAATAACTTCTGTTGTTGTTGTTTGCTCAAAAAAATGTTCGTTATAAAAATACCTATCGATCCCAATATTTTGTTTTTTTATAGTTGGAGCTATACTGCATTTGTTGCGAAAAATTAACCAATGCTTCGTGAAACGAGTTTTTCACTTATTTCAAAGCCATTATCTTCTATCTACACATTCAGAAAGTAAAAATTCAGAAAGTGAAATTTAGATCTACCGACGATGCTGTAGGAGTTGCACCTCATCTGCGGGTCAGGTCACGGACCTGGCGTAGGCTAACCAGGAATGGCACTCCCAAAAAGCGCATTCTCGCGCCACTTAAAACCGGGCAGTTGCAGATGAGAGCTCCACCGTTAAATGTGTCTTTATCTTTTATGATCCCAGGTTTCTTTGGATATCCGTCATCCTGGAGATTGCAGCCATCTTTCGTTGGCTTGGCGGAGTTTGTACTCTTTCAGCATTAGCTTGCATTGGTCGTGCCCTGCCTTGCAAGTTCGTCTGCCCTATAATTTCACTCATTTGATAAGTCAAAATTCGAAGGGAAAACTCAGAATTTAAAATTCAAAAGTAAAATTTCGGAAAGTAAAAATTCAGAATGTAAAAATTCTGAGAGTAAAAATTGAGAAAGTGAACAAATTTTGCGCAAAATTTAACTTTTTTCTGCCGTCTCATTACTTTCTGAATTTTTAGATCTGAATTTCACTTTCTGAATTTTTACTTTCTGAATGTTTAGATAGAAGATAATGGCTTTGAAATAAGTGAAAAACTCGTTTCACGAAGCATTGGTTCATTTTTCGGGACAAATGCAGAATAGCTCCAACTCTAAAAAAAACAAAATATTGGGATCGATAGGTATTTTTATAACGAACATTTTTTGGGGCAAACAACAACAACAGAAGTTATTCAAGGTCAAAGTTCATAAAATCTAAATTCCTCCTAAAGTACTGAACCGATTTCCAAGATTTTGGCGTCGTTGGATAAGTAATTTCAATACCTTTCATTTGATATATGTCTTAAATTTGTAGCTGCAAAGAGTTTCCTAAAATAATCCAATTTTCTTAAAAATATCTCCAGTTTTTAAGAAACTTTTTTTATTTTAATTGCTATATTAACTATGTGTAAAGATAATTTAGTAACATGGGAAATATTTTAAGCTTTCATTTGAAATACTATAAAATATCCTTGCTTCAATCAAAACCGGTGCGAAACCGCGTATGTGCAATATTGGCCTACACCATGCCAAGTCCTCCTGCGTAGGCGGCCTTCGGCCGCGCTTATGATAAATAACCCTGGGCTACGCCATACCAAGTGCGGGTGGTTGCCTGAATCGTGGCAACATGCGGTACGAAACTAATGTAATGCCAAGTCCTTCTGCGTAGTACGCCGTTCTGCATAGGCGTAGGCTTTCTGATTTGAAAAATTTGAAACTTTAAATTTTGCACTTACACGGTTTTGCACCCAAAACAATAATACACCAAATGAAAGGTAATTCAATTACCTACCCAGTAAAAAAATTGAAAATAGGTTAATTAGTTTTTGAGAAATTTTGATTTCAAAAAACGCTTCAAATGAACTTTGACCCTTAATAACTCTGAAAATAAAAAAAATCTAATCAGCTGCTGAGATATACAAGTAATATACGTAAGCCATGATATGTTCTGAATTTGGACTTTCTGAATTTTCACTTTCTGAAAAAATATCTTTCTGAATTTTTGGTTTTTGAAAAAAGTTTTCTGAATTTTTCCTTCTAACTTTTGATTTCTGAAAAATGATTTCTGAATAAATTTTTCCGATAAATTGTATTTCTGAATTTTTTCTGTCTGAATTTATGGGTGGGCACCGCACTTAATAGAATCCGCTTAAGTACCTTCATCGAGTACTTTAGGGAACATATGAAAAGTGATATGTAGTTACATGATTACATATATATGTACATATGTGAACTTGTGATTTTTCGCTCTTTGCCAGGCATTTTTCTATTTTAACTTTGACAACTAGCGATTCTCGATAAATTAGTGCTGTAAATCAAATCAAAAATCGATTTTATAGGGCTACCATTGAGCTCCAAAATATGCAAGTGCCAAGTAGGTACTTGAGTGGGGAAAATTATATGAGAAATGGATATCTATTAGTTCCCGAAAAATTGGGTCACTTAAGCGGGTTGGGAAATAAAGCGGGGAAATACTTAAGAGGGGGATTTTCTTCCCATTTCTTACAAAAAGCAGAGTGCCCAAGAATTTTGGTTACTTAAGCGGGTTAGGAACTTAAGCGGGGTTTACTGTAACATTATTATAAAGCCATAAAACCAAATTCTTCGGAAAGCCCAGTAAATCGAGCTTCTGAATCAGAAGTTCGTGATTTACTGAATAAAAGGCTTTACTGAAATCCATATAAATCACATCTGTTTGCTTTTTAGCCAAAAAACCATCCCGAACTAAAGAAGTAAACTCAAGTAGGTTTGTGGTGGTTGATCTACTTCTCACAAAACCATGCTGACATGGTGATAATATGGAAATACACGTATGTTGAAGTTGGCTGGTAATTATTTGTTCACAGATTTTAGGAATAGCTGAAAGCTTAGCAATTCTCAACAAAATCGTGCTGATTGACAGGAGTCAAAAAGTTCGAATCATCATTATTGATCCAATTGACAAATGGCAAATAAAAATCCCCAAGAACCACTAGACGATCGTTATCACGTAAACGAGAATGCAGACTGTAAATAGCTGCACCATGGCAATCATAAACCTACATTTCCGACGGAGGCGGTATATAGGAACAAGAAATATATAAGAAAAAATTGGGTAACAAGAGCTTTACAGCTATAAATTCAATGTCAAGCACGTTGTCAAGAACTCAGCAGAAATACTAGACAATACAGCGATCAGGACACCGCCTGCTCTCGACTGACGGTCACACCGAAAAACAACGTAGTCATTTGAAAATAACTCAGTATGTAAGTTATCTTATTTTAACCAAGTCTCAGTAAACGCAATCACTTGCGCTGTAAAATCAAAGCTGTTAAGATAGAAAGCATTCAGCTTAGAACGTAAACCGCGCACATTCTGATAATGAATGGTTACCTTTGACTCCCCTGCAGCGAAAGCAACTAGTTGAAAACTACTTTACAAGTAGTTGGTACACCGGACCCAACTAGTCAGTGTTCTGTCCGTTTTCCATATAAGCAACTGGTATTTTTTACGTGTTGATGTCCTACGAGATGTCAATTGTCAGATTTCGACCAGAATTTGCCAGTTATCTACTAGTCAGGAAACACCAGTTTCATACTAGTTGTAAAATACCAGTTCCATACTAGTTCAACCTGGACTAGTCAGTGTATAATTTCCCTAAATGAACTAGTCCACATACTAGTCCAAAAAGGACTTGTATGAAATAGGCTAGTCCCATACCAGTCCAAAAATCATTGAACCTGGACTAGTATGATTTCAACCAGAATTTTCCTGGCTTACCCTTTATTTTATCAATTGACTTTATTTTCATGTCTATTCTTAAGAAAGCAGCGGCTATTTGTTTTAACCCTATCACGAAAAAGCATCTATGAATTATAAGAGAAAACGAAACGAATGAATTTTGTATTTTTTAACTGGTAGAATTTCATCCAGAAAAATCTAGTTGTATACTAGTATGGAATGGATATTTCCTGACTAGTATCTATGAGTTCTGCCAAAAAATTATAGTTGTATACTGGTATAAAATGGATATTTCCTGACTAGTACGAATTCAGCCAGAAAATTCTAGTTGTATACTGGTATGAAATGGATATTTCCTGACTAGTATGAGTTCTGCCAGAAAATTCTAGTTGTATACTGGTATGAAATGGATATTTCCTAACTAGTATGAGTTCTGCCAAAAAATTATAGTTGTATACTAGTATGAAATGGATATTTCCTGACTAGTATGAATTCAGACAGAAAATTGTAGTTGTATACTTGTATGAAATGGATATTTCCTGACTAGTATGAGTTCTGCCAGAAAATTCTAATTGTATACTAGTATGAAATGGATATTTCCTGACTAGTACGAATTCAACCAGAAAATTCTAGTTGTATACTGTTATGAAATGGATATTTCCTGACTAGTATGAGTTCTACCAGAAAGTTATAGTTGTATACTAGTATGAAATGGATATTTCCTGACTAGTATGAGTTCTGCCAGAAAATTATAGTTGTATACTAGTTTTTTTCTGACTAGTTTGAGGTTTCGCTGCAGGTTCGTAGTGACAGGGTTGGTAACAAAGTTTTTTTAACCTGTACGTACTGACTTTGTGGTGTACAAATACACCAACGAATGAACAGGCCAAAAAGATTTTTCAAGAACCATGTCGATATACTTGTCTGGAACTGATACCTTAAAAGATGAAAAATCCCTCTCAAACTTAAAAACAAATTTTTGTACTCTAATGTTAATAGAACTAGTAAGACTAAGCTTAACTAAAATATAATTAACCATATCAGCCTCCTACAAAGTTGGATGCAACCGAGAAACAAAAATTGCACGACGAGGCCGGACAGCAGTAACCAACCTAGGACCAACTGAATTCGAGTCAATATCACCCGAATTACCAGCAACATCACCAATTTCAACATTACTAGCATTGTTAACAGCATCATCATTTTCGGGCACAGCAGACAAATTAATGACATTTTCAACTATGTCACCCGAAATTCCAGCATTAACAATAGCCTCAGCGGCCATATTCGAACAACCAGCCTGGTTAATTGCCAAATCAATAGCATTGGTACATTGTGTATCAGTACAAGTGTGAACTCTTCTTTTGACAACACACATTAAAATGTCGGTTTGTTTACATCCTGCACATATTAAAATGTCGCCAGCACCGAATAACAGAAAAGCAATGGCGCTGTTTAACATCCTGCACACATCAACATGGCGGTCTCCTATATTTTACCTAATGGTAGAAAGAGATGGGAAGATGGAAAGAAGTGAGACAAAAAAGGAAATTAAAACAGGTGACTAAACTCACTTTGAAGTTTTCACGACTTAGACATAGTCGTTATTGTTATTAACCACAATCTCAAACAGGTGTTAAACTCATTTTGGAATTTTGACGTTGATGCAGAAGAGTTTACACTTGTATTGATACACAATGCATTGGTAACAGCATTCGCCTTAGTAGGCAATTTTTTGCTGTTAGGATTACTGAAGAACCTGCTTTGTCGTGCCCTGCCTCGCAAGTTCGTCTGCCCTACAATTTCCCTCAATGTCCATATGCTCCGGGACCCATGTGAGGTTCACGCGGTTCTGTTGGGCCATCTCTTGTAGAGATCGACGACAGCTGAGAGTCAGTTCAGAGTTGAACGAGTAAGAGCCAAGGGATTTGATGGCCGCTTGGCTGTCGCTGAGAATAAAAATATCCTGTCCGATAGTGTGTTGGCCTATCCAAACCGCGGCGTTCATGATTGCTGAAATCGGTATAAATGGAAGTGCCGCCATCTTCCCTGCTGGGAATGTTTATTTTAAAACTGCTATCTCCGACTGTTGAGGTCGCACAACGATCTGTGCTCAGCGGAAGAAAGCTATAGGATCCCAAAATACTGGCGTGTCCAGTAGTGTTTGCGCCCCAGCCGGAAGTTTCCCTTAGACGCAGAGCCGATGCTGCTGCTACCCGGTGCCCTTCCAGATCGAGTGGCAAAATGCCAAGAATAGCATGGAATGCTTCATTGGGCGTTGTTCTTAACGCACCGCTTATACAGATCATACAAAATCTGTGTACTTTACCTAAATCTATGTACCAACTTCGCGTTTCACGTGAAACAGCTGTCAAAATCTATACAAAATTTCTTGTCGTGAAATAGCTGTGAAATTTCTTTTGCACTTCACGGTAAAGTAGTACTAAGTTCACGACCTGAAAATATTGCGCAATATGGCATTAGCAACATTTTTTCACGATGTTTTTAATTGTACATGTCATTTAAAACCGTGCGAAAAGTGACGTTTGTTGACATTGAGCCTTGAAATTGGAAAAATAATAGAACAGAGATAAATAAACAAAGAATTAATGAAATAACAAAAAGAAAATTGCTAGAAACTTTTCATGACAAGCCAACTACATGTTGCCGGCGAAATTTCACAGCTTTGATGATAGTACTTGCCGATAGTACTTGCCTTAACAGATTAAGGTTTGTTGTCTTGCTCAGCGCAGGGGCTGAGCCCCCATTATTTCCAATGGCTCTTTTGCACGTATAGATACGCTCTTTCTTCTTGCGCTGAAGAACACTCTCCTTCCAGGTTAGTTTCCTATCCAGAACTCTGCCTAAGAATTTGGCTTTGTCAGCCAAGTTCAGGCGCATGTCATTCAGTTTTGGTAGTATTAACGGTGGTATCTTAGAGCGGTTGGTGAACAGGACCAGTTCTACTTTCCCCGGGTTGATGCACAGTCCGCAGGAAACCTCTCGCAGTGCTACTTGCATCAAGTCGCACAGGGTCGACAGATCGGCCTGTAGTCCTTGGGCTCGTAATGAGACGCCTTCCCCGCCTTAGGAATAAATACTACAGTGGCCAGGCAGGCTGTATAGAGAAATACTACCCATTTGCCTGATGTCTCCAGCGGGTTTATGAGTTGTGCGGGAATAATCCCGTCTGGCCCGGCAGCCTTGAACGGTTCGACGCTTTTGACCGCCCACCTAACCTTTTCCTCCATGTTGGGTATGTATACATCCAGGTTTGTTGTAGGTGGTAAGGGTTCCTCATGCAAGTTCCCTGGGAAGTGCGTATTCAAGAGCAGCTCTAGGGTTTCCGCTCCGTGCTGGTCCAGGATCCGTCAGGTTTGCGCAAATAGCTTGTGGCTGTTTGAGTTTTTGAGAGCAGTCGTCTAAGTCTTGCTGTATCGTCGACATTTTCGACCCCAGTGCAGAAATTTCTCCAATTTATATATTTGCTAAATAACTAAAACTCTTTTTAGAAATTCATTTAAAATTAAATTTTTTAACTCTGCATCGTTTTCAGCAACCAATTTTCTGTGCGCTCTTAGCATGAATTAGGAATTCCAATTTCCGGGATTTCTAGCCTCTCGGGATTTTCGGGATTTGAAAGTTTTTGCTAAAAATGGCACCCCATATCTATGTAATAAAGTAGACTAAATTATAGTTATTCATTTAAGTATGTGTATGTATTTATTAAGGCAGTCATTTTTATAACGAACGAAAATTAACATTAAATTTGTAACTCAAAGTTACTATTCAGCAACTTTAAACATAAGTTGTTTGTGCTACTGGTAAACATAGCCAAATATACGTACATATTTGATTAAAACGACTTGCATATGATCCGTTAAAAGCAAAAGTGGTATACGTCCAGTTTTCGTTATTTTTAGTTAGGCACGAACGTATGTGGGGGAAAATGTTTTCTATATTACACGCTAACAGGGTAACTCCTAGCTCCTATAGAAAGTAGCAGAACTAACTTGTGAAATCAGGGGTACCCCCTATTTGTTAACAACACAAAACCTTCAATATCTCAGTTTGAGAAAAGGTGGACTTATACCTTTTGTGCTTTAAGGGGTTCATATGTAAGAACAAAAAAAATTAAAATTGTAAATAAAATATATGTACTAAAGAATTTGGTGCATTTTTTGTACCACAGGTACAAATAGCATATTTGATACATTAATAACGACTTATGTATCTATGTATGTATATAAATGACTAAAAACTCTTAAGCGATAGTGGCAAAAACTACGTACATAGTTATTTTTTTTTATACCTTTCATGAACATGAAATGGTATTATAACTTTGGTCCGATGTTTGTAAATATGAGAAGAAGAAGAGATAGACCCATCAATAAGTATACCGAATTGATCAGGATGACGAGATGAGTTGATTTAGCCATGTCCGTCTGTCCGTCTGTCTGTTTGAACGCAAACTAGTCCTTCAATTTTTGAGATATCTGGCTGAAATTTTGTATGTGGCCACCATTTTGTAATATAGGAATCATTTGTCGGAACTGACAAGATCGGACCAGTATAACATATAGCCCCCATACAACCGATTGTTCAGATATAAGGTTTTTTGGCCAAAACTTCCGCAATTAAAAAGTTAGGAACGTAAAATTTTGCAACTCGAGTAATTTCTATTTATGTAGTGTATATAGTGAAAATCAACGAGATCGGGCAAATGTAACATATAGCCCCCATACAACCGATTGTTCAGATATAAGAATTTTTGGCCAAAACTTCTGCAATTAAAAAGTTAGGAACGTAAAATTTTGCAACTCGAGTACTTTCTATTTATGTAGTGTATATAGTGAAAATCAACAAGATCGGGCAAATGTAACATATAGCCCCCATACAACCGATTGTTCAGATATAAGGTTTTTTGGCCAAAACTTCTGCAATTAAAAAGTTAGGACCGTAAAATTTTGCAACTCGAGTACTTTCTATTTATGTAGTGTATATAGTGAAAATCAACAAGATCGGGCATATGTAACATATAGCACCCATACAACCGATTGTTCAGATATAAGGTTTTTTGACCAAAACTTCTGCAATTAAAAAGTTAGGAACGTAAAATTTTGCAACTCGAGTACTTTCTATTTATGTAGTGTATATAGTGAAAATCAACAAGATCGGGCAAATGTAGCATATAGCCCCCATACAACCGATTGTTCAGATATAAGGTTTCTTGGCCAAAACTTCTGCAATTAAAAAGTTAGCAACGTAAAATTTTGCATCTCGAGTACTTTCTATTTATGTAGTGTATATAGTGAAAATCAAAAAGATCGGGCAAATGTAACATATAGCCCCCATACAACCGATTGTTCAGATATAAGGTTTTTTGGCCAAAACTTCTGCAATTAAAAAGTTAGGAACATAAAATTTTGCAACTTGAGTACTTTCAATTTATGTAGTGTGAGAAGATGTAAGAAGATCGGGTAAATATAACATATAGCCCCATACAACCGGTTGTTCCGATATAAGGTTTTTTGGCCAATACTTCCGCATTTAAAAAGTTAGGAACGTAAAATATTGCACCTTTAGTACTTTCTACATATGTAATGTGTATAGTGTAAGTCATTACAATTGAACACGTATAATATATAGCCTCCATACAATCGATTGTTCCGATAACTCGGATCCTATTATTTTGTAAGTTTTTTTAAATTATAACAAAGATGTGTAATGTGTATAGTAAATATAGTTAAATTGACACAGGCTGTACTGGGTATCGAACAGTGAAAATCGTGACGCTTATTCTTGAAAGGTATATAGCCTTCGGCACAGCCGAAGATAGCTTTCCTTACTTGTTTTTAATTAAATTTTTTCCATTTGGTCTCCGACAATTCAGGTATGCATAGTAATAATAAAAATTTCATTGTAGATAAAAATAAAAAGGAATTTCATTTGACATAGAGAAAAATTACTTTTACTTTTACTGAAGTTTGAAGTGTGATCTTAAAGAAATTATTGCATTAAAATTAAGCCGACACGAATCGCGGAGGAGTTTTTAAAAATAACCCGCTTTGATTGGTGGTTGAACAAAATATAAATCTCTTTATTTATTAACCCTCTTTTATAACTTTCACAATTTACTTCTTACATTCAAGCTTAGCTTATTCTATATCTTAATTCTATGGAAGTCGGACCATAGGTGTTAGCTGATGGCCGCCCCGTCACACCAAAATCGACGCGGAAGTTTATCAAATTTGTGTAAACTGCGTCCCATACTAATTTTGACAGTTCATTTACACACTTGATAAATTTGTACGTTTACACGCTTTATAAGGTGTTTATAAGCTTTGATGAGTCCCCCTAATGTTAAAAAACTACTTTTCTTATTTTCTACTTGTATCAACATATAACATTTACTTAGTTCAATTGGCTTGGTCTAACGGTTATTTGAATTAAAATTTTGAAAAATATTATTGGTCAGTTCATGGTAGAAGAATATAGAGGTAGTTCTACTTCTTCTTCTTGGTCGCCATTGCCCTCATTTGACATAAACCGTGTTAGTGACGTTTCCTTTTGAAAATGAGCTACCGTATTTTCATACCAAAAAATAACCGATTTAAACTTCAAACGGAAAAATTTTTGAAGTTTATTGAAATAATTTATTAAATTTCACAATGTAGTGTGTATCTAGAAAAAATATTTTTCTAAAACAAAGCGAAGGTAAGTAAAATACAAGTCTAGTTTTTGCATTTTTCCACAGATACTAATAACGCGTTTATTTATTTTCATACATAGATGAGCTGCCAAAAAAGTCACTTATTTTATAATGGATGAAACCAATACCGATCGATAGTCCTCCCCGAATCTAGAAAGAATGTGAAAATTTCAAAACAGTATTTGACGTAGATTACTACCCCGCGTCAGCATCAAGTGTAGTTAGACCCGTACCAGTGACAAGGCTCCAGCCAGACACCCACAATTCGCGGATTTTCCTATTTTTTTGTAGAATACTACCCTCAAGTAGTATCAGGAATTTTTAGACTTCGTCCCATGGCAAATACTTCAGCCAGACACCTGAAAACTCGGGAAATTTCATGAAAAGAAAAATGAAAATGCATCCAAAAATAATTTAAAAAAAAAAAATGACAACATAAATACTAAAAAATGTATTTTAAGTGTTGTTATTTGGTGCTTTTGCTGATGGTAAGTTATATCCGATTTCACAATCTACGCTTGACGCAAAGTGGGATTTAATTGACGTATTTTTTACGGTTACTGTCAAATTAATCGCAATTAGCGCTAGCCGGCTTTTCGAAAACGGTCCTTAATCTCTCAACACTTAAATCGAAAGGTTTTGTCGCATTAGTACGACGTAAAAGGGGTTTAAACGTTATTTTTAGGTAAATATGGTTTCTAATACGCATTTTTGAAGCAGAGATATTTTTTGAACCATTTACAAATTTTAACGCAGCTATATGGATCCTATTTTGTGAGTATTTTTACTTTACAAACCATGTTTTTTTCCTACATAAAAAATTCCCCAAAATTAAAAAAAAACAAGTAAGGAAAGCTGTCTTCGGCTGTGCCGAAGGCTAAATACCTTTCATGAATAAGCGTCACGATTTTCACTGTTTGATCCCAGTACAGCCTGTGTGAATTTAACTTAAGCTCATACCGAAAATATCGGAACTATCGATTATATGGGGGAGATGTGTTATATTGGTCCAATCTCATTGATTTTTGACACCGACATTCCACATTCTAAAATAGCAATAGTTACAAAATTTCACGTTCTTACCTATATAACTACAGGAGTTATTTACAAAATCCGTTTATTGGAACAATCGATTGTAGGGGGCTATGTGAAATATTTATCCCATTTCGATGATTTTCAACATCGATATTTCAGATATAAAAATAGCAATACGTCTAAAATTTCATGTTCCTACGTGTTTAATTACAGGAGTTATAGCCCAAAATCCGTTTATCGGAACAATCGATTGTATGGGAGCTATGTGAAATATTTATACCATCTCGATGATTTCCAACATCGATATTTCACATATAAAAATAGCAATACGTCCAAAATTTCACGTTCCTACGTGTTTAATTACAGGAGTTATAGCCCAAAATCCGTTTATCGGAACAATCGATTGTGTGGGAGCTATGTGAAATATTTATACCATCTCGATGATTTCCAACATCGATATTTCACATATAAAAATAGCAATTCGTCCAAAATTTCACGTTCCTACGTGTTTATTTACAGGAGTTATAGCCCAAAATCCGTTTATAGGAACAATCGATTGTATGGGAGCTATGTGAAATATTTATCCCATCTCGATGATTTTCAGCATCGATATTTCACATATGAAAATAGCAATACGTCCAAAATTTCACGTCCTACGTGTTTAATTACAGGAGTTATAGCCCAAAATCCATTTATCGGAACAATCGATTGTATGGGAGCTATATGTAATATCGGTCCGATCTTGCTAGTTCCGACAAATGATTCCTATATTGGAAAATGGTGGCCGCATACAAAATTTCAGCCAAATATCTCAAAAACTGAGGGACTAGTTTGCGTTCAAACAGACAGACAGACAGACAGACAGACAGACAGACAGACAGACAGACAGACAGACAGACGGACATGGCTAAATCAACTCATCTCGTCATCCTGATCATTTCGGTATACTTATTGATGTGTCTATCTCTTCTTCTTCTCATACTTACAAACATCGGACCAAAGTTATAATACCATTTCATGTTCATGAAAGGTAT
Organism: Campiglossa producta; assembly: GCA_964058755.1. Lineage (NCBI taxonomy): Eukaryota > Metazoa > Arthropoda > Insecta > Diptera > Tephritidae > Campiglossa > Campiglossa producta. Next base: position 80,770,094 of record CAXKVI010000003.1, on the reverse strand, counting down.
AAAAATTATCAAAAAAATTATTTGTTGAGGTGGCAGCGCTCTGTGATCAACTGGCAAAAGATACGAATGACAACTAACACAGTTTATGTCAAAGTGAAAATACCTTTATTTTTTTATATCATGGGTCAGTTCGTAAAATATACGTGAATTAAATAAACGTTTTGTGCATTTTCATATTTTTTCTTGTGTTGGAAAAATCTCTGCGAACATTTAATAACCCTGCAGTGAAAGCAACTAGTTGAAAACTACTTTACAACTAGTTGGTGCACCGGCCCTAACTAGTCAGTGTTCTGTCTTTTTTTCATATAAGCAACTGGTATTTTTTACGTGTTGATGTCCTACGAGATGTCAATTGTCAGTTTTCGACCAGAATATACCAGTTATCTACTAATCAGGAAATACCAGTTTCATACTAGTTGTAAAATACCAGTCCCATACTAGTTCAACCTGGACTAGTATACTTTCCATGAAATGAACTAGTCCACATACTAGCCCAAAAAGGACTAGTATGAAATATACTAACCCTATCACGAAAAAGCATCTATGAATTATAAGAGAAAACAAAACGAATGAATTTTGTATTTTCTAACTGGTATAATTTCATCCAGAAAAATCTAGTTGTATACTAGTATGGAATGGATATTTACTGACTAGTATGGGTTCAGCCAGAAAATTGTAGTTGTATACTGGTATGAAATGGATATTCCTGACTAGTATGAGTTCTGCCAGAAAGTTATAGTTGTATACTAGTATTGTTGTGGAGAGATCTGGCAGCATTAGAATAAGTACCAAATTTTGCGACCCTTGGTGACTTAAAATACATGTAAAATTAAATAAGGTAACACTGTTATGTATCTGTCAAAACTAGAGCGCGAATTTATTTATTGTAAAAGAAACGAGCGCGAGGACACACGAAAGTGTGAAACATTAAATTTCAATCTATACATACTTATTTTTATTTCATACTAATCCATATTGCAGGAAAATAAACACCAACAAATACATTGTTCATTCATTCATATTACCACCTTTAAATATTGGCGTTTTATTTTGTTTCCTCGCAACCATACAAGTATGAAATGGATATTTCCTAACTAGTATGAATTCAGACAGAAAATTCTAGTTGTATACTGGTATGAAATGGATATTTCCTGACTAGTATGAGTTCTGCCAGAAAATTATAGTTGTATACTAGTATTTTTCTGACTACTTTGAGGTTTCGCTGCAGGGAAGCAACAGGACTAGCTTAACTTGTGTAAAGGTAAGGTAAGCGACCTAGCAGACATTGTTTATCTAGTAAAGTGTAATACGTCCTAGGTTTGAATATAAGTCATTACATAATCTCCCTAGTTCTAATGTGGTAACAACAATTTGTTTACCGGCAAACAAAGAATCTGTCAACTTTTACACCCTACTACTTTTACAGCCAACTAAAGTTGCCGACAAGGTGTAAAAGTAGGTCGCCTCCCAGTTGGTGCACCCTGGGTAACGCTTAATGACCTACATAGCCTACACGGCTAGTTTCTTGTATTGCCGGTTCTACGAGAACGGTACCAGTACTTGTGCTGTACCCATCGTGCCGAAACGACCCGGGCCGTTTTCTTATATCGACCCGGCCAAGAGCAATACACTCGGGGTGACCCTGTCTGACATTTAGGCAGGGCTACACCTCGCTACAACAACAACAACAACAAGTTTCGTACCCACCAAAGTAGGTGGTAACGTCACGTAACCATGAAAAAAGCACGCGTTTTGTAAATACTTTTTTGGCACTTGTTTGCACGAAATGTCGTTTGCATTTTCATTTTATTCACTTTTGCACACTTATAATTTTTGACAGCGTTTCCATGCACGATAGAATCGCGGTTACATGGACTACATTACCGACGGTTACGATACTCGGTTAGATAATCTTCTAGGTACAAAATGTCCGGTTACGCTTAGAATCGATCCGAATAAGGTAAGATGTGTGATAAACGCAACAACTTTCGGTATACCTGCGGTTTATTTGTCGATAGACAAATATGGCAGTAATTGAAGCGTTCAACCTTTTTTTCAAATGCTCCTACGTGGAAAGCGCTTGGTTTGAACCCGAGGTTGTATGTTTGACGTGCTCTATGCACCTCAAAAAATGGAAATCCGGTACACATAATGACCAGGGTTTACCATTTGTGGCTCCTATGGAAAGGTTTCTGAATCCATCCCTCAATTTTCAAACAAGCGAGTTGACCAACCGTATATTCCAACTGGGGCAAGAGGAACGGAGTGTCATTTTGTGACCTATCAGGACTATTGTGATCTTGTGCGGGACTTGGATTTGTCTATAAGGCAAACAGAGAAGTTGGCCTCTCGATTGAAGCAGTGGAATTTGGTAGGAAATGACTTCAAAGTTACACTTGGCCGTGATAAAGAACTAACATGTGAGAGAACAAAAATCGAGTAAGTATAATTCGAAAATTAATTCCCAATTCACTAATATCATAGGCTTGAAAGCAGTATTGTTGCACAACAACAATCAGCTACCACCTGTTCCCTTAGCATACGCCACTGATATGAAAGAAACATACCAAACAATGGAGAAGATCCTTCGATTAATAAATTACAATAAGAATCAGTGGCAGATTTTTTCGAATCTTAAAGTCCTGACAATTCTATTCGGAATGCAAGGAGGCTACACCAAAAATCCATGTTACTTTTGTGAATGGGACAGTCGTGCCAAAAATCATTATATGTGTAAAGATTGGCCATCGAGACAGTTTTTCCAACTAGGCAGGAAAAACGTTCTCAACGTTCCATTTGTTATGGTTTGCCTTCGATTAAGTCATTTTTGGTTTAGGGTGATTGGGCATTACTCGCGGGTTTTAGTTGACAGTTTAGATTCACGCTCCGGTTCGACTTTTTATCGATGGTTTTCTTGAGTTGGTATGGTTGTGCACAGCTGGCAACACTAAATTTTCCCATGGATTGGGAAGGCACCAATAACGGAACTTTTAATTTCCATGAAAATAAATATGTGGTGTGTTCCTGGAATGGCAAGGGTAAACTGCGGGTAAAATTATGGACAACTGCGGGCGCCCGTGAACGTGTCAGCAAAGGGGGAATAGACCTATTGGTGTTATCATTTTTGTGTTTGAATTTAGTTATGTATGCGCAAAATGTATTGGGCAGGGTATGATTGACAGTTGAATACGATTCTTTTGTAAGGGACTGGTATGTCAAACGAATGTAAACAAATTAATTAACCCTATGGTATACCACATGTTCATGGGTTACCATTTTATTTCTTCACTATTAACAATAAATTAACCCTATAACATCCGCAATTTTAGTAAAAAAAGTTTTGTTCGGTTACAGTTTTCTTACCTCAGCACACGAAATAGCTGAATTCCAATCATTCTCCACTGGCACCGAAATTTACTTACTATCAATAAAATACTTATAAATTTGATACAGAATTAACTATCATTTTGGTTGGTCATTGAATTAAAGATAAAATACAAATAGTGAAAATTTAATACAAAAGTAAATTAACCTATCTTTTTTTGCAAAAGTTTTCAACTCGGTCAAATACTTTCAGTTTGACATTATACTCTGCTTTCGAATGAGAGCAACCTCAAATTCAATCACACTTTGTTCTCCAGAATTCATGTTAGTAGCAGCTGGCGATCATTGCTAGTTAATCCTATCCCCAATCCAGCAACTTCGGGTTACCCAGGCCACCCAGGGAACACACCATCCACAGTGTTCGGACGGCTAAAATTTTGCGCGCGCAAACAAGTGCGTGCCTCAGGACTCGAATCCTAATACGATAGCAGTAAAATTTACTACTTAATATGCCTTACCCAAAATCTACTACTTTTTTTATGGAAATACTGCGTCCAAAAACAGAACAGAACATAGGGCACAGCGTAATAGACTTATTTTTCTTCTTGGACCCAAAGCATTGAAGAAAAGTTAAATTATCCAATTAATTTCTTAAGAATTGAATTCCACAACAAAAAGTAGTAAATAATTCTCAGTACTAAATTTAACTTTGTTCTCATTAATTTGCCTTAAGACAAAACCAGTAATAAAACTGGTTCTTTATTTTCATCGAATTCCGGATTTTATAATTATGCATCACTTAATTCCAATAATACAGTTTTACCTTTTAATATAACCCATTTCTTTATATTATATACTACATGGTTACGAAATTGGTACCTTTAAGAAAGAAAGTAGGTTCGAGACCTGATGGCACTAACCGTTTGCATCGCGCAACATGGCAACCCACATATCATGTCATACCCAAAACAAACGGGATCCTTCCAAGTTAAAAGTGCCGCTATCTGGAATGCCCCAACACTAGGTGTTCTATCGAACGCTATGGGGTTTTATGGTTTTACTCAGGCAGAATCGCCTTGAGTGTATTATGTAAAAAAAAGTATCTTAGGTAGAAGCACCTTAAGATCATATGCTTTCAAAAGAAGTTAATTCGTTTCTGCATGTTGTTCTTTATTTCGCACAAACCTTTTATACAAATAAAGTGCTTACACTAACATAAATATCTTAAGCTATAACTATAAGGAAAAGGTGCATGATTGACAGTAAATTAATGATTGGTAATAATTATTGACGGAAATTGAATTTGTGCTTATATTGCGTATTTTGTTTTATTGTGTAATTTTGTTTACGTATGGAAATATGTAGGTCAGTATTTTTTATTCTTTGTTTATTTATATGTAATGTTAAGGTTGCACTATGTGAGCGCGTGTTTGAACTTAATTATGTATTAACATTCTCCGCCGCGTTGAGTGGTTAGCGAAACCAAATTTGACCTTAAACTTCTGAAATGTGAAGACGAGGCATTGGTTGTGGAGGAGTTGTATGCGGGTGCACTGACTGCGGTGATACCTTGAATTTCTTACATTTCTTCCTAAATCGTTCGATTATGAGGCAGATGCCTATAAATAGCGATATTAGTAGTGCCATAATGCCCATGTATTGTTGTTGCAGTGGTGAGTACTCCCCTTTGCTTGGATGGTATTTGATGTCTTTAAGTTGTTGTTGGATATTGGAGAGGTATTTTAAATTGGTATTAGCTTCAATATTTGGTTCCAATAGTTTCTTGATATTAGTGGGGTTCCCGATCTCGTCAATATTGCGGTTTAATGCCCGCATCAAGGCCTTCTGATTTCGAAGAACCTTTTTTATCAACTCGGGACTTGATTCCTTTTTGCTTTCCGTTGCGCCACTACCATCATGATGCTCAATCCGAGGGATCTCAGTAGCTCGCAAGATTTTAAGCATTTTGGACTCAAAATGTTCTCTGTACTTCAACGTCGTATTCGAAATGCGCAAATACTGATCCGTGAAGTATTAATGTTGCATTGGTAAGTCAGGGAGACACCGGATTTGCTTGTCGGTACTCTCGAACTTCGACCACGCAGTTTCGAGGCGCTGCAGACGCTCTTCATAATAACCATGAGTTTTTCTTGAAACGGAGTCCTTTTTAAAGTTCCGGACAAGGGCCTCGATCTCGTCTGCTGTACTCTGCTGGTCAGCGACAAGCCTTTCGAAAGTGCTCATGACGAAGTGACAAGAATTACGAAATTCGTGTTCAAGTAACCACTATGAGGTGGTTGATGACAATTGTTTATTTAGTGGAATGATGCAGGGCCACAAAATTACCACTATGAGGTATGGACAACAAGGGTGGTCTGCTGATGTGATCCTGTGCCTTGTTACAGGATCAATGTGTTTTATAGCTTCACGACAATGTCTGTTGCCGACAATTGTACTGTGATCCTGTGCCTTGTTACAGGATCAAAATATACCAGTATGTGGTCGTTGATCGATTGGACAATTGACTCGTCCTATAATGTTATCCTGTGTCTTATAACAGGACCCAATTACCAATATAATGTGGTTTTATTGCTTGACGTTCCTTGTTGAGGATACTGCGTCTTCAAGTGTGATCCTGTTTCTTGTTTCAGGATCACGTCGGGGTCACCAAAAATGTTCGGAATGGTAGAACACCTATCGAACGCTATGGGGTTAAATTTGGCACGTTAAATTTGAAATGGATTTTGTTTAACCCATCTAAAGGATAGGAAAATAAGGATAGGGGGTTAGAGTAAATAATAAGAAAATAAAGATGTTTTGGGAATAAAATTTTGATTAGATTAGAGAAATATGTAAGTACGGTATAGGTATGGTGACCATTTTTCTGTTTTTGGCAGAACAGTTCTGTTTTTAAGGAGCTTGTTCTGCGTATTTTTTTTTCTAAGGAAAATAACAGAAATGTTCTGTTTTTAAGCAAATGTTCTGTTTTTGTTCTGCTTCTTGTGCCGGCAACCTTTTTTAACAAATGTAATGAGTAGCTCTGTAAAAATAGTTTGCTCAATAATTTCAAAACTTTATGAAAAATTTGAAATCTTTCAAAATATTTCAAAAATAATTTAGTTTATGTTTAACGCGGTCAAGTGCTTCAGCGAAATCAAAAATTGTGTACGTTAAAATGCAAAAACGTACCAAATTTGGAAGTTCCGTACCCGGAAAAAAATTCATACCAAAAATGGTACATTTCGGCCAAACGGCAACCGTGGTTATGGTAGGTTTTAAATTAACAAGGAAATTTCTCTCGGCATCAAGAAATACTATTCACAAAAAGGAAAAATATACTTAAAAAATAACTTTCAATTGATGCACTTTGGTTGAAATTATTTGAGATTGCAATTTCAATATTTCTAAGACGTTGGCAACATTTTTTACTGCAAAGAGATGATTACGCCATGAAAAACACTTTTTTATTCCAAATATTGAGAGTGTAACCCCAAATAGTTTATAGCCGGGTAGCGAAATTTTCACGTGAAGGCAATACCAAGCCTTAAGTAAAAAGAGTTCTGTTTTTTCAAAAAAAATTTATGGTCACCGTAGGTATAGGTGAAAGCACCTAAATTTAAATAAGTTAGGGACATACATATACGTAACTGAAATAAGCATAAAATAGTAAAAGCAAAATAAAATGTAAACATAAGACAGGAAAAGAAGTAAAATTTTGCTGTAAAGAAAACATAAGGGAGTTAATTATAAAATCAAAATAGACATAAGGGGAAAATAATGTTTTGAAACTTCAAAAAAATAATGATAATAATAGAAAAATAAGCAAAATAGTGAAGGGAAGGGAAAAAAAATAAAAACCAAAGCTTAGAAAAAAACAAAACATTAAAATAATAATCATACGTAAACGAAAAGTTTTTTTTTAAATGAAATAAAATAAATAAAACATAATAAAATAAAAGGCCATAAATAAAAGAATGAATATAATAATACGATATTCAAAGAAGTATACTTAAAAAAAATCAATTAACTAAATAAATAGATAACATAATTAAATAAATAACTAAATTAATAAGCAACAAAGTTAGATAAATAAAAACGCAATTAATTAAATAATTAAGGTTATTAAATAAAGTCGACAAAAGTAAGGTTAGTACATGTATAGTTAGGCTAATCATTTTTTTTCTAGTTTGTACCTTTTTTCATTCTGGTTGGTTTCCACCAAAACTTATCATGTAGTTAAGAAAATTAATATATCAGAGCTAAGCGTATAATATGAATTTTGAATAAAATTGTTAATATAAATGGGAATGTTGATTAACTTGATTTAGAAGGTATAGGAAATCCAGGTGCGTCGATGGCCATGGATGAGGGTGGGCCAAGCACCGGGCGCTGCAACAACAGCCGCGGCGCCCCTTTATATTGTTCAGCCTTATTTTTGATTTTACTTTCAGCCGTTGTAGCCGGTCGTTTCCGGCTCCTTTAAATTCAAATTTTTTTTGGTTTTCAGTTATTTTGATTTTCAATTTTAAATTCAAGTTTTGTTTTTCAGTTAGTTTTCGGTTGCCTTTTTTTTTATTTAAACGGTTTTTTTTTTTGCTTTTCTTAACTTATTCAAATTTCAGTTATTTGTCGTTATTTTAAATTTTTGAGTTGCCAGTTAAGTTTTTTTTTTAATTTGAATTTAACCGGCCTCATCTTTTTTGGATTTTTATTTTATTTTTAACGGTTTGTCCGTGGCATCCGGGTTTAACAGGATGTTCGTTTCTATGTTAGTTTCTGCGTTTGACAGGCATGATAGGAATATTTATGTTTATGGCGCAGGATAGTAAAGTTGGCAAGAACCCACCCCAGCCGACAATGACTAGCCACAGTGCACCACTACATCATGCCGACCGCCTTCCTTACTGCTCCATTCTAGATGCGTAAAACCATAACAGATGGCGCCCAACGGGTTTATTGCCCAACGTGGGGCCTGAAGCGCTGACCTCGGTGGTTTTTTTGGTAAGCTTGTGAAGTTTCACCATCTCGTATGTCCCAGGTAGCCAGGCCCAGGATCCGCCACCTGTGTTGCGTTGGGATGATGGGACTGATCAGGTTGTCTAGATTGGTCTTCGTTGTCAGTAGCTAAGGGCTCCACGAGACTTTACGTCATGTCCACCGGAAGTTTTGAATTTCACCCGGCGTGGCAGTGCTAAACGCACTTAGTTTTTTTTGTAGTTAAATTTTTTTTTTGTGTCCCGGGTCTGTTTTCCGATGTCGGCTTCGGGAAATATATATAAACATGTTCGCTAAGTGGGGTTTAGATTTTTTTGTAGGGATTATTTAGTTTTTTTTTGCCGAACATATTTGTCTTTTTGTGTTAGATGTTTTAAAATTTTATTTTTTTTCCAAATATTTTTCAAACTTTTTTTTGCTGACCCCAACTAATCCAACCAGTCTCAGGGTGACTAGTCTCAGGACATTCGACCTGGACGTGGTAAGTCGAGGAACGATGGTGCGTTCCGCCCACACGGCCGTTGCAGAATTGGTACCTGCCGAAGGCGACTTGTCGTTTAATGCCGTGCAACATGTCCTCACGAAAGAGCAACGTGTTGCGTTAGAAAGGGCCAAGGCGTTGTTCCCGTCTTTTGCTGTCTTGGGGTTAGGGAAAACCAACGTGGAGGAACACGTGATTGAGGTTTCGGATGAGAATCTCCCAGTGAAACAGAGACACTATCCAATATCACCAGCGATCCAAAAACATGTTTTTGCTGAGCTAGATCGCATGTTGGGCCTAGGGGTGATTGAGGAGAGCAATAGTAGCTGGAGTTCTCCCGTATCGCTGGTGATAAAGGGTGAAAAGAAGCGGCTCTGTCTCGATGCGAGGAAAGTGAATGAGCGAACTATTAAGGACGCTTATCCACTTCCGAACATCGATGGGATTCTCAGCCGACTCCAAAACATGAGGTTCATTTCGGCCATCGACCTAAAAGATGCCTTTTGGCAAATTCCACTAGAAAAGAAGTCCCGAGAGAAAACCGCGTTTACAGTGCCAGGGCGTCCCCTTTACCATTACACAGTCATGCCGTTTGGACTGTGTAATGCAGCACAAAGAATGTGTAGACTCATGGACAAGGTTATACCCGCTTCTTTACGTGATAGTGTTTTTGTGTATTTAGATGACTTGTTAGTTTGCTCTGTTGATTTCCCGTCCCATTTAGTGTTGTTGGAAAAGGTCGCTAAGTATTTGCGTGAGGCTAAACTTACTATAAATGTTGAGAAAAGTAAGTTTTGTTTCAAGGAAGTTAGGTACCTAGGTTACGTAGTGGGTGATGGGTGCATCCGAACCGATGCGAACAAGGTTGCGGCTGTGAGGGATTTCCCCGAACCAAAAACGCCAAAACAGCTCCGACGGTTCCTAGGGATGTCAGGCTGGTACCGACGTTTTATCCAAGACTACGCAACTATTGCAGCACCGCTGCACGACTGTCTCACAAAGGAAAAAATCGAAAAGTTTACAGATGAAGCAAGGAGTTCATTCAAGCGACTAAAGGAGAGTTTAATCTCCGCTCCCGTACTGGTGCACCCTGACTTTGACAGACGCTTTTACATCCAGTGCGATGCTTCAACCGACGGAGTGGGCGGGGTACTCTTCCAGTTAGACGACGAGAACAACGAAAGACCAATAGCTTACATTTCCACCAAATTGAACAAAGCGCAGCGTAATTACAGTATCACCGAGCTGGAGTGCTACGCTGCGGTGATAAGTGTGAAACGATTTAGGCCGTACGTCGAAGGTTTACCCTTCACCATTATAACTGACCACGCAAGTCTCAAATGGTTGATGAACCAAAAAGACCTCTATGGAAGACTTGCGCGGTGGAGTTTAAAACTTCAGGCGTACGACTTTCAAATCGAGCACAGGAAAGGAGCACTCAATGTTGTACCCGATACGCTGTCGCGAGCGCACATGGAGGAAATGAAGCTATCAGACAGACTAATGGACGTTGACTTAGACTCGGACTACTTTAAAACTGAAGAGTATGACGAACTTCGAAAAACAGTGACCGACAAACAAGATAAACTTCCAGAACTGTGCGTGTCGGACGGCTACGTTTATAAACGGGCGAAGTTTGACAGGGGGGACGAACTTCAGCAGGACCAAGCCTGGAAACTCTTGGTACCGTCCGAGTTGCGTGCAGGGTTGGTGGAATCCTGTCACGGCTCACCTTCGGCCGGTCACGGAGGCATCCATAAAACCTTCGCCCGTATACGCGAAAAATACTATTGGCCTGGTATGGTAACCGATGTCCACAACTTCCTGAAAGAATGTGAAGTTTGCAAGGGAAACAAAACCCAAAACGTCTTTCATAAACCGCCCATGGGAAAGCAACACGTAAACGAAAGACCTTTCCAACGTTTGTTTATCGACTTCATGGGTCCATACCAGGGTTGCCAACTGTCCGGTTTTCGACCGGACAGTTCGGTTTTTGAGGTAAATGTTCGTGTCCGGTTTTGATGTTTACCCGAACATCGAAATGTCCGGTTTTCTGAAAAGAAGTGTCTTTTTGCACATGACTGTATAATTACGGCTGCTCCCGTATTTATACGGATCCGTATACGGTCATGTGCAAATAGCCAAAACCTTATAATGCTTCCCCCTGTGGCAACGCATGCATAATTGTTGTTGCATTTACATGTTACATTTGAGTGAACCGGAGCGATATACCCCACGGAAATTCGCCTAATATATGCTACTAAATTGAAGGTGGTAACCATTGTTTATACAATGGTGGTAACGACGCTCGATCAGCGGTTCAATGTTTCGGTTTTGCTTTGATTTCATTATTTGTAAAATTTATCTAAATATTTGTTGTGATAAAATGAGTGAAATTCCTAAAAAAGTTGCGAGGCGGTATTGCAATTTTAACAATGATTGGCTTTCGAACGAAGATTTTAAGCTTTGGCTCTTAAAAGAAGATGATAAAACAGCATATTGCAAATATTGTAAAACCAAAATTTCTATCAAATTTGATGGTATAAAGGCACTAAAAACCACAAGAAAACTGATCAGCATTCAACAAATTCTAAGTCAGTTGAAGGTTCATCGGTGCTATTAAATTACTTTGTTAAGCCTTGTAGTGATGAAGAAAACAAAATTTCATTTACTGAGCTGTTATCAACTTACCAAGCATCACCACAGCTATCTTTCTCAAGACTGCGGAAATAAATTGCCCCACATCTGTTTCCAGACTCAAAGGTAGCATCGAAGTTTCAATGTGGAAGGACAAAGACTGCGGCAATTGTACGTAACGTGCTAGCCCCACATTCCCTATTCTAGCAGACCTGGGAAGTTCTCCATTTTCAATTTCGTGCGATGCTTCAAATAAAGGCAATTGTAAGCTTTTTCCGATTACTATACGTTATTTTGATCAACATAAGGGACCTCAGATGGCTCTCATTGATTTCTATGAAGATGCTGATGCCAACAATTTAAAAAAAATCGTAGAAGGTCTGAATTTAAATCTACAAAACATAGTAGCATATGGTGCAGACAATTGTTCAGTTAACTATGGCAAAAATAAGTCTGTTTTTGTGCATTTACAAAGTTTTATTGGTCGGCGGCAATTAATTGCTGGGCATTGTCTTATGCACATTTTGCATAACGCTGCAAAATATAGTATGGAGGTATTATCTTACGATGTCGAGTCCTTAGTAATTAAGGTGTTTGGTGAATTTTCATGCAACGCAAAGAGAATATCTCATTTAAAAAGCATTTTCGATTTCCTCGAAACAGAGTATCAGACTTTACTAAGGCATATTACCACAAGTTTTTGTACATTGTTTCCAGCTGTGGACAGATTACTACATAATTGGACTGCGTTAAGAAAATATTTTAAAGAACAACATAAATCTGAAGTCAATCCTCTCATTTTTAAATTTTTATGCGAAGGCAGCATACTTCAACCGTTTACATTACCAGAAGCTTACATATATTTCGTGCATAATTTTATGAGTCTTTTTAATAAAAATATAAAGCTAATGGAAAAAAAAAATATAAATATTTCTGAGGTTTACTCAATTTTTTTACAGTTGAATAATGAATTGAATTATAGATTAGAAAACCCTCGTGAAGGGTGGATACCTTGCCGCGGTACGAGGGCTTAAGTCGATAGCTACAGGGCTATGCTGCCCTTGTGATCATAGCTCCGTACGGCACTTCATCACGAGAGCAGCCTAGCCTCTCTGGCGCGACGACAAAGATCTTCCCCCTCCCAATCCAGGGTGTTATGCGACCACGTGCCCATTGGACGTTTGCAGCCGGGAGGCAAATCGTGGCTGTATTTGAACGGAGCCTCTCTGATACCGGGTCGCCTCAGAGAGTAAGCATGGCCTTACCGCGGTACGGGGCTCTGCCGCGGCGGACGACACATTTTCCCCTACTCTTCCCTTGACCCTAAGCTGGCCTTGTCCGGCGATGGGTCGTACGAACATGATGAACTCAAATAACGCAAATAAAAACGAAAAACCCAAAAAGCAAACAACGCCAAATTTCACTCCTCAGCAAAGGAGAGCTATGGAGGAGCAGGCGAGAAAGCAACAACAACGCCGGAGGACAACCTCCGTTCCACAATCAAGGGGGGGATCGACAGCGATGGCAACTACGAGTCGGTCAACCAACCCTCTATCGAGTAAGATTGACTTGATGGGAGCTAGCACCAGTGCGGTTGCCAACGCAGCTAAGCGGACAACGGCGGATGCTAAACTCCCATCAACCTCTGATATGAAAACCAGTATCTTTACGTCTGTGGCAGCGGTCTCACGACCTGGCCTCGGAGTTTCGAAGGGGAAGGAAGCTGTAACTGAGATTTCGGCAAGGGGAGCGACCGCGATGGCAACTACGGGTCCGCACTCCCGGGAGACATCTCCCCGCCGCTTCACATACCACGAGAAAAGATTAGCTGCAAAGATCCTGAAGAGGTATGAAGGGGTACCGCAGGAGTCGCTGTCGCCGAATTCCAGTAAATCGGTAGAGCTAGCGAAAGCTGTGATACCGGATTTCCAAAAATCTTACATGCCAAAGAGGTTAAAAGTTAACCCTTTCAAGCGCCAGAGACCGTCAGGCCATCCCCAAGGACCGGTGGCGTTACGTGCGAAATGAACTCGGCAACATTCTTCTCAACGTTGCTCCGGAGTTTCCGGGTAGTTCGGCGCGAGTAACGGATGCGGGCACCAGGGTCAGATCAAATTACTCGCATGCGAGGATGCAAAAACCGTAGCACTGTATAAGGCAGCAGCTGCTAAACTGGGTGAAGTCTACAAGGGCGCAAAGATAGAGGTCGTCGACTGGAAGGACATTCCAGCTCGTCCAAGGGCAAGGGCGTGGATTCCGGCCATCCCTGACGAACCCGACAGAATTCTCGGGATGCCACGGCTATTGAATCCGTCTCTCCCAACGCATGACTGGAGTGTTAATCTGGTCGGGGATGCGGTGGGGCCCGACAGACAGGTGGTGTTCACCATGAATAAAGAGTCAATCTAGCCCCTCAAAAGGTGCAATGGCCTAGTACACTACAGCGTAGGCCAGATCGTTATCCACGTATATCGTGGTGACGCTCAGCGCGCTACCTTCTCGGCTGCTCCGGGGGAACCGGAAAACGAATTACCAGAAGAGGAAGCGGAGGATTCCGATGCGGAAAGCATGTTATCCGCCACGTCCCTTGCCGATAGTGCTGTGAACAACTCGGAGATGGAGGACAGCCTACAGGACGAGGAAGTCCTCGACGTCACGGTGGTAGCAGCCAACGCTGAGCGATTAACATCTAACGCTACAAGCAGCAGGACTCCTGCAACGCCATATCGGGCAGTTAATCGGAACAACTCGTCGTTGATAGGCAACCTCCGGGATGGGGCAAACCTCGACGACATGGGAAGTCTGTGCGCTCTCATGTTGGTGGTGCTTCAGATTAATCTGCACAAATCTAAAGTGGCTTCGGCTGCTTTAAGTAGTCGTCTTTCTAAAGGCGACGTGGATGTGGTCCTCATCCAAGAACCCTGGGTCAATAGCTCGAGAATCTGCGGATTGGGGACTAAGGGCTTCAAGCTCATTCGAGCCAGTGAGGAGAGCAAAGTCCGAACGTGTATTTTGGTCAAGTCTGAGTTGAACTCCTTTCTCCTACCTAACTACACCAATGGTGTCGACAGCACCCGCCTGACGGTTGCGTCGGTCTATATGCCCTACGACGCCGAAGAACCCTCACCACAAACGGAGGTGAAAGACCTGGTGTCAAATTTCTGCACGGGTAATCTTATTATTGGAGCGAACGCTAATGCTCAGGCGGCCGCCGTGGTGTAGCGGTTAAGTGTTCGGCCTTCTACACCAAGTCGTGGTGGTTCGATGCCCGACAAAAGTAACATCAAAAATTAGAATTTTTCTAAACGGGGTCGCCCCTCGGCAGTAGTTTGGCAAACTCTCCGGGTGTATTTCTGCCATGAGAAGCTTCTCAGCAAAAAATTCATTTGCTTTGCAAGTGCCGTTCGGAGTCGGCAAAAAACTGTAGGCCCCGCCAACTTGTAGGAAAACTCAAAAGCAACACACCACAAGTTGGAAAGAGAAGCTCGGCTAAAAATCTCGTTAGAGGTTATGATAACCTGTTGGTATTTCGCCGCCATTAGTTAGTTAGTTAGCTAATGCTCACCATGTCCAATGGGGGAGTTCCGATATCAATGCCAGGGGCGAGTCTCTGTTTGATTACCTCTTAACAACCAACCTGGTAATTTGCAACGTGAGTAATGAGCCTACTTTTATCACTAAGACCCGTAGGGAGGTCATAGACCTCACTATCTGTAGTGAAGGCGCTTATGGGTGGGTCAGAAAATGGCGGGTTCTGGAAGAACATTCATTCTCCGACCACCGTTACATAGAAATGGTTTTAGACTTTATTGTAGAACAACCAATCATGAAGCGCAATCCAGTAACACAAATTGGCAGTTACACAATGAAATATTAGGCAGAGACCTCCCAGTACTGCCCTCACAAGCCCCCTCATCAGTAGAGGAGCTGGAGGATCTTGTTACTACATTTACATCGGCGCTCTCAAATGCTCTAGGACAGGCTTGTCCAGTGCCAAAACCACGCGGTAAACACAGGCCACATTGGTGGTCCTACGATTTGGACTCGCTCCGAATATCATGCCGGAAACAATTTAACAAGGCCAAGAGCTTCGGCTCTGAGCCTCATTGGCACGAATATAAAGCTAAACTAAGGGCCTACAAAAAAGCTCTGAGACAGGCGAAGAGAACCTCGTGGAGAAATTTCTGCACTGGCGTCGAAAAGGTCGACGACACAGCGAGACTTAGACGAGTCCTCTCGAAAAGTCAAACAACCATCAGCTATCTGCGAAAACCTGACGGATCCTGGACCAGCACGGAAGAGGAAACCCTTGAGCTGCTCTTGAATACACATTTTCCGGGGAATCTGCATGATGCAGCACTAGCACCTGCAACAAACCTGGCAGTAAATATACCCGTCACTGAGGAAAGAGTAAGGTGGGCAATTAAAAGCTTTGAACCGTATAAGGCTGCCGGGCCGGACGGGATTATCCCCGCGCAACTTATAAACACGTTGGAGACATCAGCTAAATGGCTGGTATTTCCCTTCACAGCCTGCCTGGCTCTCAACCACATTCCGGGCTCCTGGAGAAGCGCCACGGTAGTGTTTATCCCTAAGGCTGGGAAGGCATCCCACTACGAGCCAAAAGACTACAGACCGATCAGTCTCTCGTCCTTTGTACTCAAAACCTTTGAGAGGATACTAAGCGACTACCTCTCAACGACTATTGATAGCAACCTTATTTCTAGCTATCAGCATGCATACACCAAGGGTAAATCAACAGAAACCGCTCTGCACAGCCTAGTATCGGTCATTGAGAAATCGCTGTGTGAAAAGGACTACTGTCTCGTGGCCTTCCTAGACATTGAGGGGGCTTTCAACAATATAAGCCCGGAGGCTATCAACTCCGCTCTAACTAATCTGGGCGTAGATAGACCTCTAACTGGTTTAATTGACCAACTTTTAAGGGGAAGGAAAATAGCTTCTTCACTTGGTACGGTTGAGTTATCACGCTATGTCACAAGGGGAACCCCCCAGGGTGGTGTTCTTTCCCCGCTTTTATGGAATCTCACAGTCAACTCGTTGCTACGTGACGTTACGATTTAGCTATTGCATTCAGAGGCAAGTTCCCACAAACTCTGTGTGACCTGATGCAAGTAGCACTGCGAGAAGTTTCGACGTGGTCCTCTCGCTGCGGACTTAGTATCAACCCGGGGAAAGTGGAACTTGTCCTCTTCACCAACCGGTACAAAATACCGCCACTAAGCCTACCAGAACTAGATGGCACGCGCCTGGGCTTGTCGGATAAGGCCAAGTTTCTAGGCATAGTTCTGGACAGGAAACTGAATTGGAAGGAGAATGTTCTTCAGCGCCAGAAGAAAGCTTGCATCGCTCTTTACACATGCAAAAGAGCCATTGGCAAAAAATGGGGGCTCAGCCCTAGAGTATGCAGTTGGATCTACACGGCCATCATTCGTCCAATCATGCTATATGGAGTCGTCGTATGGTGGCCTGCGCTGAGCAAGGCAACATACCTGAATCTGTTGCGGAAAGTCCATAGATCCAATATGATCTGTATAAGCGGTGCGCTAAGGACAACGCCCAATGAAGCCCTCCAGGTCATTCTGGGCATTTTGCCACTTGATCTGGAAGGGTTTCGGTCAGCAGCGGCATCAGCTCTGCGCCTAAGAGAAACCTCCAGTTGGGGGGCGGGTACTATTGGACACTCCAGTATTCTGGAATCTTACAGCTTTCTCCCTCTAAGCACAGATCGTTGTGCGACCACTACAGTCGGTGATAGCTGTTTCAAAATAAACATTCCCAGCAGAGAAGACTGGGAGAGGACGGATTGGTGTCCCGAAACAAATGGTGGCACTTCCATATACACCGACGGCTCGAAGTTGGACGGCAGAGTTGGAGGAGGGGTTTATTCAAGGGATTTGGACCTTGAGCTCTCCTTCAGACTACCTGATCATTGTAGCGTCTTCCAGGCGGAAGTCTCGGCAATCCTAGACGCCGCGGCCTGGTTAAGCAAACGTGTTATCGGAGAAGATATCGCTATTTTCAGCGATAGCCAAGCGGCCATCAAATCCCTTGGTTCATACACGTTCAACTCTGAACTGACGCTCAGCTGTCGTCGATCTCTTCAGGAGATGGCCCAACAGAACCGCGTAAACCTCATATGGGTCCCGGGACATAGGGACATTGAGGGAAACTGTAAGGCAGACGAGCTTGCCAGGCAGGGCACGACCAAGCAGGTTCTTCAGGATAAAGAGCGCTTAGGTATGCCGTTTGCCACATGCAAACTAATGCTGAAGGAGCACACACTCCGTCAAGCCAACGAAAGATGGCTGCAATCCCCAGGGTGTCGGATATCAAAACAAACCTGGCCAAAATGGGATCTTAAAAGGTCTAGACGCATTTATGCCCTAACTAGGAGGGAAATCTGCATATTGATAGGGGTATTAACCGGTCACTGCCTCATTGGTAGGCATGCAGAAAGGCTAAGTGTGCCCTACCGACGATGCTGCAGGAGTTGCAAAGATGATGAGGAGGAGGAAACAGTGGAACACCTCATCTGCAACTGTCCGGCTTTAAGCGGCGCGAGAACGCGCTTTTTGGGAGTTCCGTTCCTGGATAGCCTAAGCCAGATCGCGGAACTGGACATAAAGGACTTGATGGCCTTCATAAAGTCATCTAAGTGGTTCGAGGAGGAGTAACGGTGTCGGTTTAGGTGTCCCGGGATTCTGCTATGTGGAAAATCCCAACAACTCAGGGATTTTCCATATGGCTGGGTCCCGGGACTGACTTTCCTTGTGTTGGTGGTATCACAACGGGCCTTTCAAAACTGGCCTAAGTGTGCCTCTGCGGCAGCCACTTGAACCTAACCTAACCTAGATTAGAAAAAAGATTTTACGGATTTTATATTTACCAAAATATAAAAAGGCTTACGACAGATGAGCAATCTCTATTTGAAAAAGATGCTTGTGAGGTGTATAAACGAGCAATATTTTATATTGAAAAATGGTTTAACTTCAATGACGATTCTTTTTATAAGATATGCTCACCACTATCTTTGAAAGAGCCTTTAACTTTTGAAAATGTTATACCAATAGTGAAATTTATGGGAATAGAAGTAAACCAAGATGATTTATTCTCTGAAATTTGCTTAATGAAAGACCTTCTTCCATCTTTGAAGGCGCAACTGCCTCAAATGCAAACTGAGCCCAGTACTAGCCAAAATAGTGATTCCATAAACTTTTCTTCGGATCAGTTGTGGACTATGTTTTTTGGGAAAACAGAGGCTTCAAATTTGATAAGTATCATTAAATCAGTTTATTCTGTTCCAGTCTCTAATGCTTACGCAGAGCGAGTGTTCAGCGTTATGAAAAATTTGTGGTCTGACGAACGAAATAAACAGAATATTGATATGGTGAAGTCCGAACTTTTCGTACATTTTAATTATAAAATGTCATGCATGGAATTTTCAGACTTCCTTAAAACTGAGAAGGGAGCTTTACTTTTAAAAAGTGTAAAGTCAGATAAAAAGAATCAATTTCAGTAATACAATCTTGACTTTCATTAAATTAGCCGTTATTTTGGAAAGTGGCAAAAGTCCTAGTTTCTTTTGTAACGAGATATTGAAGGTTTTTTGTTTGAGCTAATTCGGAATTGCATACAAATTCGTTTTATAGCTAAGTTTCTTTTGACTGTATTCTCATAAAAATACACTTTTTTGATTGCCTATGTGCAGATTTAAAATAAGGATGCTTATATCTCACACAAAACTGGACTTGTGCCACTTTCAAAAATAACGGATCAAATATTTATGTATGTTTTTCTACACGTTTTCATATTTTGTATTATTTTAGTTATTTTGTAAAGCAAAATACAATTTTTGTATGTAATGCTACATAAGCAAAGAAGACTGAATTTAAATATTGTTCCATTTTATTTTTGTTTGTTAAAATTGAACTTGTTTTGTAATGTTTTTGTTGGTTACGTTAATAAATTTTTCGTGAGCTCGGTTTCTCTTTACAAATAGTTTTTTACTTCACTATCTAATGGCGTTTTCCTTTCTAGAAAAAATGTTACCCTGTTGCTACCCTCTTAAATTATAACTGCTGATCTTGGTAGCCTAGCTCATTTCCTAGGTAGTCGTGTCGTTTTGCTTACTCGTTAGAAAATATTTTGTGAAACGAACACACAAGCCCAGGATAGAGCTGAGAAAAATCAACAGTGGTACACTTTTTCTAGAAAATTAAATGCAGTAGGTCAAAAATAAACCACCTCTTCCCCATCTCGCTTCTTAACAAGTTTCTTTGTATAATGTCCGGTTTTCGACTGTCACAAAGTTGGCAACCGGGGTCCATACCCACGTACTAGTGATGGTAATGTTTATGTGTTTGTGTGTCTTGATCATTTTTCCAAGTTTGTGTTTTTAAAACCTATGCGTAAAGCCACGTCCTTAGATGTAATTAAATTTTTAGAAAAACAGGTTTTTCACATCTTTGGGGTTCCGGAATACGTGCATTCCGATAACGGAAAATAATTTGTCTCCGACATGTTCTCAAAATTTCTGGAAAGATATGGGGCGAAACACGCTCGAACCGCTTTTTATTCCCCTCAAGGAAATGCAGCGGAGAGAGTCAATTGCTCAGTGCTCCAGATTTTAAGGTCCTTTATTAAGGACAATCAAAAGAATTGGGATAGGTGTATCAGCGATGCGGCCTTTGCCCTGCGCAGTGCTATACACTCATCCATAAACTGCTCCCCATACTATGCCACATTTGGCATGCCCATGATGCAACATGGGGCATCATATGCAATATGCCGCAAATTGGGGGCAGTTAAAATTGGTGGCCGTCCTCTTTTCCTCACCCTCCCTTCTCGACCCCGATATCCCCTAAAACCCCTTATTGCCGTTCTCTCCACCTTTTTCTTTTCTTCTTGTTTCTCGACCACTTTCCTGCTCCACACCCTTCCACACAACTTTTTTATGCAAGTTTTTTTGATAGTTTTTTTTTATTTATCATTCCATTTTTAGTTTTCACTTTCGTTATTTAGTTGCAGTTTCAGTTTTCAATTTACTTCCTGATTAAATTTTTAATTTGCTTTGTTTTAATTTTTAATTTGTTCGCTTGCAAAGCATTTATTAGTTTTTTCTTCATTTATTGGCTATCACAATTTTTGCTTTGATTCGGACGGCCACCGCACGTCCGAATAATTTCCAATTTTGTTTTGATTACCTATCCTACCTACTCGTGAGTAGGTGAAGCCTTCCAAGACAGGAATTCTTATATATGTATGTGTTAGGTTTTATTTCTTTCCAGCTACCCGCTCTCCGCGACGCAGACGCCTCTGTCAACGGGATGATCGGTAAGTGCTAGTGATTAAGAGATTTAAAATATTACCTACATACGTCTATATAAAATTGTTTGCCATATTGGAAGCTAGGGGAGTAGGGCAAGCTATCGGCGCACAGTGGTCGTCCGATAGGCCTTAGTTTTTTTTTTTTTTTTTTATTAATTATTCCCGTTTTGTTTTAATTTTCTTTTATTTAAGATTCAGTTAAACAACGCTTATATTGAAGTGGAGTTTTTTTATTAAGTTATTTTTGAATTTTTTTGGTTTGCTTCATTGAACTAAACGTTCTTTTATTATTATTATTTTTTTTTTTTTCTTCGGTACATTGCTTGTGCTTTTCGTTAGATTTTCATTTCATCTTTCCTTTTCTTTAGTTCTATTTTTTTAATTTTAAGCGCCGTAATTTTAATTGTATCTATAGTTGTAAGTTTTCATTTTTTTATTTTTCTATTATAAATTTTTTTACTAGTTGTAAGTTAATGTATAATTTCGGTTAATTTTTTTTTTGAATTTTGGATTGAGTTAGAAGTTTAATTTTTTTCTTTTGTTTTTCTTAAAACCGTTTCAATTATTTTTTTAGCTATATGAATAAACTAAGCTTGTGATATTTGAAAAGAATTTGTTTTGGTTTGTTTGTTCATAGTTTTTTTTTTTGGTTTATATGGCTGAAAGAAAGATACCATGTCTGGCTAAGTGAGCTGCTGATTGGTGTGAGTGTTGTACTTGTGCATTAGAGGGGACGTGAATGTGAGGCGACTAGGACAGACAGGACGAATTAGGAACATGGGACGATAACTGACGGACGGACATGTGTCAGGCAAAGGGGACTCCACTCGGTGAGCGGAGTCAAAGTAGAGTCCAAGGTCGTTCATGATCTAGGAACGAGAGGGTCGGGATGACTCCACCTGACACGGACAGGCCTCTATCTTTCAACTCTTTTCCTTTCTTATCTATCTATTTAGACTTCACCCAGGCATGAACCTTTTTTTGTTTGTGTAGCTGCAGGTAAGGCGGGTGGGCAAAAACTCACCCCAACCGACGAGCTAGCGAGATGCCACCATGCCACTTGCCACCGTTGCCTTGCCCCAACAGCCAGTTACATTACAATGGCGCCCAACGAAATAGCCCAATTTTCAATTATCAATTTTTTTTATTTTTAATTTTTAAGTTTCAATTTTCATTTTCAAATTTTAACTTGCAATTTTTTTATTGTTTTTTTTCGATTTCAATTCCTAATGTTCTATTCTGTTTTAGTTTTCGTTCATTAAACAACTTTTTTTTGCGATAGTAAATTTCCTTGCTTTTTGCCTTCCTGTCTTTAAAAGACCTCCATGCCTTTCCATAACTTTTTTTGTTTTGCAATAACTGTCCTTTATTTTATAACTTTAGTTTACGCTTTTCTCTTTTACCTTTATTTCAATTTCCAATTTCCTTCTCTGACTGGAATGGACTGTGGTACGGGCAACATCGTTGGGATCAGTCCGACGCGATATGTGCCACTACCACAAAAACAAGGGGGGATACTCGCCTTGCCGTAGAAGTTCCTTGCGAGAGCTGCAACGCTTGCATAAGTGGTATTCTGCGGTAAGACTAGTTTATTGACAAGTAGATGTTTTAGCGTGTAGGTGACTGTCTAAGCTACCGGGTACGTAGTCCAGCACTGCGTACACGTGAGGTTTACAGTCAGCCTACACGGATGAGGAGTTAGCGGTGTGGCAGCCAAGCTTGAGGCCAGAGCTTAGAGGCTTGTTGTGCCACACTGCAGAAACGGACGAATTGGGGAGACATTAGCTGACTAGGACCTAGACTAATTACATACGGACCACTCACTCACATCCACTATGACCTCGCCGAGGTGCAACACCAACACACACCAATAACACACATATATAAATTTTTTATCAACAATACAAATATACAAACATAAAACAACAAACAAGCTTACAACATTTATATACGTATATTATCATAATTAATTATATTCCTTTTTTTTTTAATTGTAATATACACGTATATTTCGTTTTTTTTTATAAATACAACCTAACCCTAAGTGAATTTAAAAATTACCTTTTGCGGGATTGAATTAACAAATCTTTGTTTTTTTTTTACTCAAAACAAAATTTTTTTGCACATTAAATTTTACCTTTTATTTCTCTTAATCCTTATTATAGTTGTTTAAATCTTACCTCTGTTTATCATTATTATTTCGTTGTTGAATTTAGTAGAATACTGTAACATATTTTTGCCCTTTCCTTTTACCATCTTCCACTTGCAATATCAATTGTTTTGAGTTCATTGTATTTAGATTCTTACAACTACACGACCTTAATTAAGAATTTTTTTTGATCAGCCCTATTGAGGCCTAAGCGATACAATTTTTTCTCAGCTTAAATTTTTCAAGTTTTTTGTTTGAAATTTTTTGTTGTATTAAACATTTTGAATTTCCGTTTGGCTTTCTTTAAGTTTGGTCAACATTAGATTGAACGGCTAAACCTCAACTTTCTAAATCTAATTACCTTTCATTGCTTGATTTTCTTTGTAATAGTTTTTTTTTTACCCCATTGAGCTTCAGTTGCCCAATAATTTTGTGGCCCCATCTTTGAAAATTTTATTTTTATCTCGGTTTTTGGATTTGTTTCTTTGGAAGCTTGTTCTTATTTTCTCTTTGGAATCCCCCTCTGTTAGGTGAGATAGCGTTTCGTTTTTTTTTGTTTTGGCAATAATAGCAAGGCTGCACAACAAAATAAACAAAATTTTTTTGAAAGTAACGTTATCAAAAAAAATTATTTAAAAAAATTTCGATTTTGCTAGCATCAAAAACAAAATCAAGAATTTTCGTTTCCATTTCATATTTCGAAGTTTGAGTAATTTTTTGAGCATTTTTTGTATGGAATAATATATGTACTCTGACTCAAACAATCAAAATAAACAAAATTTTTGAGATTTTGATTTTGGTTTCAATGAAATGAAAAACTTTTCGTTGCTCTTAAAACGTTTAAACCAAGGCGAATACATTTACATGGTGCCCGCAAGTGAACAGCTGATTGCTTGTTCTTCTTGTTTTCGCATACATAATAAAACTCGCGAAATTGTGCGCGATGACCACGGTTTAAGTAAATGGTATATATTTAATAGCATTTATTGCCGAAACACGCAATAAATTTACTTTTCTAACAGCAATTGTTTGTAATTGAAAAGAAAACACGTGATTGTTGATATTTTGTATCCTCTTTCACTTTGACATTTTATGTACGGCGAACTGAAGCGAATATTGCCCAATTCGCCGTGCTACCACCATGTATGAATTCGCCTTGGTTTAAACTTTTGAATAACGAATTGAAAACAAAATATTTTTATTTTTTTTGATAAAAATAACGTTATTATGCAGGCGTGAATAATAGTTAACCTTTTTATACCCTAACGGTCTTTAGCCCTTAACCCCTATACCCATTTCCGGTTCCCACAGCGTTTGGCGATCGGAACCTTTTAAATAGTGCGAGAAAGTCTTCCTTGTATGGAGAAGGAGGACGGGCAGGACGAGATTGTCGGAGGATTGGACCTAAACAGGATTATGACACGGAGCAGAACCAGGGCGTTGCGGGACGAAGTTGTCGGATCGGTTTTTACGCAGATCGATACGGGCATACCTCATTCCGATCTGTTACCATCAGACCTTGTTAACAGGTGTGCTTCGCGGGTTTTTAGGTCATCGGGGGAACATATAGTCCAAACAGTCCGTCCGTCTAGCTTTAAAATAACTGAAGCTTTTTCGTTTTCCGCGGGGGAAAGTAGCTTTTCAAGGAAAATCGACGAGCTATTTAATATGTCCGATTCGGAGCAAGAGGGAGTAGTAGGTGGAGCCGTTGGTGGAGCAGTTGGCGGAACAGGCCCCGGGGCTATCCCTAGGCGCAAGGAGCCATCAAAGGACCAGGTTGCTGAGGGTGCGGATCAGCGGCAAGGCGGATCGGGTTCAACGGCCATCAGCATTAATCAGCTGAGCCATATGATGGCGATGATGGCACAACAGAATGAGGTGATGGTGCAGTATATGGACGAGGTCCGCAACATCCGCGACGGCATCGCAAACCTCAGTAACCGAGTCGCAGTGATGGAAACCTCGGTGCAGGGGTTAGGAAACCGGCCTGGTCAGTCATCGACTCCAGACCGAAATGGTAGTCATGAGCCAGCCAACCAGCGGGTCGATCCAAATGCTACGTTGGGGGGTTCAGGTTCATCGAGAAACACCCAGGACCCACCGAAATGGAAGAAGTTGGACCTGGACAAGTGGCTTGTGAAGTTTGACGGCACCAGCAAGGGAATCACGGTGGAGAGCTTCCTTTTTAGGATTGAAAAGTTGCGACAGCAACACAACATCTCGCACTTTCAGCTCTTCACCGACTTCCATTGTCTTGTGACGGGCTCTGCTTTGAAGTGGTACCGGCAGGTCTTCGAGGACCACTCGGACGAACCCGACTTTGGGTACCCCGAGCTAAGGGCGGAGCTGCTAGCCCACTTCAAGACGGCAGAGTCCGATTACGAGATAATCCGCTAGATTATGGAACGCAAACAACAGCCACTGGAAGGGTTCGACGACTTCTACGGTGAGGTCCATAATTTGACTTTCCGGCTCTGGAAAAGCATCCCTGAGAAGGAGCTGGTAGGGATATTTAGGGGGAACCCGAAACCCTACTTGGCAAACTTAACGTTTGCGTCGAAAATCGACACGTTGGCTGAGCTGAAGGCCGAGTGTAGGCGAGCGGAGCGTCTCATGAAAGAGAACAAGAGTAGGGCCAAAGCGGTTAGCGAGTTAGGTTATCCCGAAGAGACACCTGGGAATGAGGAAGTAAACCAGACTCCCGTAGCCGCGATCACTAGCAACAATTTCCCGCGAAAAGCGCCCTTCCAGTAGCAAACGCCTGCAACGCAAGGATCCTCGGCCCAGCCGAAGTCGTCTCTTAGTTCCAATCCCACAACAAATTCGTTCTGTGCGTCCCCTTATCATTTAATGTTGTGTTATGCGTGTGGAATGCCTGTCGACTATTTTGTTAAAAACACGTTAGAATTAAAGAAAGAGAATCATTGAAGTCCCCGTTTCATAACATGATTTGTTTTGCGTGTGGTAAGGATGCGTCTTTTTGTGTTTTCAAACCTGGGAAGGGAAACTTCCAACTGGCGGAGATTGCCGGGAGCTCTCGCCAGGAGATAGTCCACCCGGAATCCAACCCAGGGTCCAAATTTTAAAGAATACTAACGGGACAATGCATAGAGAAAGCGGTGCTAGGGATAGGGACGGTGCAGGAAGAAAGTCGAGCCTAAAAGTCTGCACCAGAGAAAAATAGAATACGACGAAGCTAGACATCGAATATTTAATAAAGAGATTACAACAAAAAAGAAAAGTTTTAATAAAATAAAGAAGATGCCGGAAAAGAGGAGAATGATGAAGAGGATTCACCATAAGATAGCCTCCACTATTGTTACCCTTAAGGGAGATAACTGTTTCTTCGCTAGAACTAAAATAGGAGGAAAAGATGTTCTAGCTTTGTTAGATTCGGGGGCTGGCGCGAATTGTCTAGGTAAGAATCATGAAAAATTGATAGAGGGCAGAGAGGATAGCATCATTAAGGTGTCTAATCAAAATATTCGTACAGCAAACGGCGGTGAAACGCCAGTAATAGGTGCTATCACTCTGCCAGTCTTATGGGAAGAAGAAGTCAAAGACCTAGAGTTTTTAATCGTGCCAGGCCTCCAACAAGAAGTTTATTTTGGGGTAGACTTTTGGCAGGCTTTCGACCTGGACGTGGTAAGTCGAGGAACGATGGTGCGTTCCGCCCACACGGCCGTTGTAGAAATGGTACCTGCCGAAGGCGACTTGTCGTTTGATGCCGTGCAACATGTCCTTACGAAAGAGCAAAGTGTTGTGTTAGAAAGGATCAAGGCGTTGTTCCCGTCTTTTGTATCATCATGTAAATTCTTTTGCCACCCTAATATTAAATTGTTCTGCCCCGCATTTCAATTAGCCTCTACTATAATTTTTATACGAATTTGTTAAATTTAAAGTAATTACGTTTAATTTTTTATACAGTGGTTATGTTTCTTTTCGTTAGAATTTTCCTAAAGTTTAGTTTATTTAGATATTATAAATTTTTATCTTTTTTTGTTTGGATTCCGACCTACCCTAATAGTATTTTTATTTCTAATTGTATTTTTGCTAAGTTAATTTTCTCGGGTTTTTTTTTCAATTCATTTTTTTACTTAGTTATTTTCAATACTGCCTAGTTTTGCTATTTCTTTATTTTCATTTTTTTTAGTTTTCTATAACTACCTTTTCTTTCTTTCGAATTCCCCCTTTTTGTTTGTTTAAGATCAAAAGCCTCCATTTTTTATACCATTTTTTAAAACGGATTTTTGCTCTTTACGTTCATACGTTTTTTTTTCCTTTTTTTTATAAATTTTAATTTCGCTTTGGATTTTAATTTGTCTGCTTATCGAAGCCTTTGCATCCCAATTTTCCTCACCCTCCCTTCTCGACCCCGATATCCCCTAAAACCCCTTATTGCCGTTCTCTCCACTTTTTATACCTTTCATGAACATGAAATGGTATTATAACTTTGGTCCGATGTTTGCAAGTATGAGAAGAAGAAGAGATAGACCCATCAATAAGTATACCGAAATGATTAGGATGACGAGATGAGTTGATTTAGCCATGTCCGTCTGTCCGTCTGTCTGTCTGTCTGTTTGAACGCAAACTAGTCCCTCAGTTTTTGAGATAATTGGCTGAAATTTTGTATGCGGCCACCATTTTCCAATATAGGAATCATTTGTCGGAACCAGCAAGATCGGACCGATATTACATATAGCTCCCGTACAACCGATTATTCCGATAAACGGATTTTGGGCTATAACTCCTGTAATTAAGCACGTAGAAACGTGAAATTTTGGAGGTATTACTATTTTTATATGTGAAATATCGATGTTGAAAATCATCGAAATGGGATAAATATTTCACATAGCCCCATACAATCGCTTGTTCCGATAAACGGATTTTGGGCTATAACTCCTGTAATTAAAGAGGAAGGAGCGTGAAACTTTGTAAGCATCGCTATTTTTATATGCAAAATATCGATGTTGAAAATCATTGGGATGGGATTAATATTTCACATAGCCCCCATACAATCGATTGTTCCGATAAACGGATTTTGGGCTATAACTCCTGTAATTAAAGAGGAAGGAGCGTGAAACTTTGTGAGCATCGCTATTTTTATATGCAAAATATCGATGTTGAAAATCATTGGGATGGGATTAATATTTCACATAGCCCCTATACAATCGATTGTTCCGATAAACGGATTTTGGGCTATAACTCCTATAATTAAAGAGGAAGGAACGTGAAATTTTGTAAGTATAGCGATTTTTATATATGAAATATCGATGTTGAAAATCATTGAGATGGGATATATATTTCACATAGCTCCCATACAATCGATTGTTCCGATAAACGGATTTTGGCCTATAACTCCTGTAATTAAACACGTAGGAACGTGAAATTTTGGAGGTATTACTATTTTTATATGTGAAATATCGATGTTGAAAATCATCGAGATGGGATAAATATTTCACATAGCCCCATACAATCGCTTGTTCCGATAAACGGATTTTGGGCTATAACTCCTGTAATTAAAGAGGAAGGAGCGTGAAACTTTGTGAGCATCGCTATTTTTATATGCAAAATATCGATGTTGAAAATCATTGGGATGGGATTAATATTTCACATAGCCCCCATACAATCGATTGTTCCGATAAACGGATTTTGGGCTATAACTCCTATAATTAAAGAGGAAGGAACGTGAAATTTTGTAAGTATTGTATTTTAATATATGAAATATCGATGTTGAAAATCATTGAGATGGGATATATATTTCACATATCTCTCATGCAATCGATTATTCCGATAAACGGATTTTGGCCTATAACTCCTGTAAATAAACACGTAGGAACGTGAAATTTCGGAGGTATTACTATTTTTATATGTGAAATATCGATGTTGAAAATCATCGAGATGGGATAAATATTTCACATAGCCCCCATACAATCGATTGTTCCGATAAACGGATTTTGGGCTATAACTCCTATAATTAAAAAGGAAGGAACGGGAAATTTTGTAAGTATTGCTATTTTTATCTATGAAATATCGATGTTGAAAATCATTGAGATGGGATATATATTTCACATATCTCTCATGCAATCGATTATTCCGATAAACGGATTTTGGGCTATAACTCCTATAATTAAAGAGGAAGGAACGTGAAATTTTGTAAGTATTGCTTTCACATAGCCCCCATACAATCGATTGTTCCGATAAACGGATTTTGGTAGATAACTCCTGTAATTATATAGGTAGGAACGTGAAATTTCATAACTATTGCTATTTTAGAATGTGGAATGTCGATGTTAAAAATTAATTCGGTATGAGCGGAAGTTAAATTCACACAGGCTGTACTGGGATCAACCCGTGAAAATCGAAAGGTATTTAGCCTTCGGCACAGCCGAAGACAGCTTTCCTTACTTGTTTCTTTTCTTCTTGTTTCTCGACCACTTTCCTGCTCGGCAACCTTCCACACAACTTTTTTATGCAAGTTTTTTTTTTATAGTTTTCCTTATTTATCATTCCATTTTTAGTTTTCACTTTCGTTATTTAGTTGCAGTTTCAGTTTTCAATTTACTTCCCGATAAAATTTTTAATTTGCTTTGTTTTAATTTTTAATTTGTTCGCTTGCAAAGCATTTATTAGTTTTTTCTTCATTTATTTGCTATCACAATTTTTGCTTTGATTCGGACGGCCGCCGCACGTCCGAATAATTTCCAATTTTGTTTTGATTACCTCTCCTACCTACTCGTGAGTAGGTGAAGCCTTCCAAGACAGGAATTCTTATATATGTATGTGTTAGGTTCTATTTCTTTCCAGCTACCCGCTCTCCGCGACTCAGGCGCCTCTGTCAACGGGATGATCGGTAAGTGCCAGTGATTAACAGATTTAAAATATTACCTACATACCTATATAAAATTTTTTGCCATATTGGAAGCTAGGGGAGTAGGGAAAGCTATCGGCACACAGTGGTCGTCCGATAGGCCTTAGTTTTTTTTTTATTAATTATTCCTGTTTTGTTTTAATTTTCTTTTATTTAAGATTCAGCTAAACAACGCTTATGTTGAAGTGGAGTTTTTTTATTAAGTTATTTTTGAATTTTTTTGGTTTGCGTCATTGAACTAAACGTTCTTTCATTATTTTATTTTTTTTTTTTGGTTTTTCTTGGGTACATTGCTTGTGCTTTTCGTTAGATTTTCATTTCATCTTTCCTTTTCTTTAATTCTATTTTTTTAATTTTAAGCGCCGTAATTTTAATTGTATCTATAGTTGTAAGTTCCCTCGTGAAGGGTGGATACCTTGCCGCGGTACGAGGGCTTAAGTCGATAGCCACAGGGCTACGCTGCCCTTGTGATCATAGCTCCGTACGGCACTTCATCACGAGAGCAGCCTAGCCTCTCTGGCGCGACGACAAAGATCTTCCCCCTCCCAATCCAGGGTGTTATGCGAAACCGTGCCCATTGGACGTTTGCAGCCGGGAGGCAAATCGTGGCTGTATTTGAACGGAGCCTCTCTGACACCGGGTCGCCTCAGAGAGTAAGCATGGCCTTACCGCGGTACGGGGCTCTGCCGCGGCGGACGACACATTTTCCCCTACTCTTCCCTTGACCCTAAGCTGGCCTTGTCCGGCGATGGGTCGTACGAACAAGATGAACTCGAATAACCTGAATAAAAACGAAAAATCTAAAAAACAAACAACGCCAAATTTCACTCCTCAGCAAAGGAGAGCTATGGAGGAGCAGGCGAGGAAGCAACAACAACGCCGGAGGACAACCTCCGTTCCACAATCAAGGGGGGGATCGACAGCGATGGCAACTACGAGTCGGTCAACCAACCCTCTATCGAATAAGATTGACTTGATGGGAGCTAGCACCAGTGCGGTTGCCAACGCAGCTAAGCGGACAACGGCGGATGCTAAACTCCCATCAACCGCTGATATGAAAACCAGTATCTTTACGTCTGTGGCAGCGGTCTCACGACCTGGCCTCGGAGTTTCGAAGGAGAAGGAAGCTGCAACTGAGATGTCGGCAAGGAGAGCGACCGCGATGGCAACTACGGGTCCGCACTCCAGGGAGACATCTCCCCGCCGCTTCACATACCACGAGAAAAGATTGGCTGCAAAGATCCTGAAGAGGTATGAAGGGGTACCGCAGGAATCACTGTCGCCGAATTCCAGTAAATCTGTAGAGCTAGCGAAAGCTGTGATACCGGATTTCCAAAATTCGTACATGCCAAAGAGGTTAAAAGTTAACCCTTTCAAGCGCCAGAGATCGGATCTGGAGTTTATTCCCCCTCCCAAGCGGCATCAGAATACCTCTGGAGCGGGCAAACTAAGCTTTGCTGAGGTAACCAAGGACAGGATCCTTATAGGCGTCCTTGACCGAGGCAATGACCGTCTGGCCATCCCCAAGGACCGGTGGCGTTACGTGCGAAATGAACTCGGCAACATTCTTCTCAACGTTGCTCCGGAGTTTCCGGGTAGTTCGGCACGAGTAACGGATGCGGGTTGGCACCAGGGTCAAATTAAATTACTCGCATGCGAGGATGCAAAAACCGTAGCACTGTACAAGGCAGCAGCTGCTAAACTGGGTGAAGTCTACCAGGGCGCAAAGATAGAGGTCGTCGACTGGAAGGACATTCCAGCTCGTCCAAGGGCAAGGGCGTGGATTCCGGCCATCCCTGACGAACCCGAGAGAATACTCGGGATGCTACGGCTAATGAATCCGTCCCTCCCAACGCGTGACTGGAGTGTCAATCTGGTCGGGGATGCGGTAGGGCCCGACAGACAGGTGGTGTTCACCATGAATAAAGAGTCAATCGAGCCCCTCAAAAGGTGCAATGGCCTAGTACACTACAGCGTAGGCCA
Source organism: Campiglossa producta (assembly GCA_964058755.1). Taxonomy (NCBI): domain Eukaryota; kingdom Metazoa; phylum Arthropoda; class Insecta; order Diptera; family Tephritidae; genus Campiglossa; species Campiglossa producta. The sequence continues at coordinate 80,738,303 of CAXKVI010000003.1, read as the reverse complement.
GATCGTTATCCACGTATATCGTGGTGATGCTCAGCGCGCTGCCTTCTCGGCTGCTCCGGGGGAACCGGAAAACTTATTACCAGAAGAGGAAGCGGAGGATTCCGATGCGGAAAGCATGTTATCCGCCACGTCTCTTGGCGATAGTGCTGTGAACAACTCGGAGATGGAGGACAGCCTACAGGACGAGGAAGTCCTCGACGTCACGGTGGTAGCAGCCAACGCTGAGCGACTAACATCTAACGCTACAGGCAGCAGGACTCCTGCAACGCCACATCGGGCAGTTAATCGGAACAACTCGTCGTTGATAGGCAACCTCCGGGATGGAGCAAACCTCGACGATATGGGGACGGCAGGGAAGTCTGTGCGCTCTCATGTTGGTGGTGCTTCAGATTAATTTGCACAAATCTAAAGTGGCTTCGGCTGCTTTAAGTAGTCGTCTTTCTAAAGGCGACGTGGATGTGGTCCTCATCCAAGAACCCTGGGTCAATAGCTCGAGAATCTGCGGATTGGGGACTAAGGGCTTCAAGCTCATTCGAGCCAGCGAGGAGAGCAAAGTCAGAACGTGTATTTTGGTCAAGTCTGAGTTGAACTCCTTTCTCCTACCTAACTACACCAATGGTGATATTACCGCTATCAGTCTAACGGTCGACAGCACCCGCCTGACGGTGGCGTCGGTCTATATGCCCTACGACGCCGAAGAACCCCCACCACAAACGGAGGTGAAAGACCTGGTGTCAAATTTCTGCACGGGTAATCTTATTATTGGAGCGGACGCTAATGCTCACCATGTCCAATGGGGGAGCTCCGACATTAATGCCAGGGGCGAGTCTCTGTTTGATTACCTCTTAACAACCAACCTGGTGATTTGCAACGTGGGTAATGAGCCTACTTTTATCACTAAGACCCGCAGGGAGGTCATAGACCTCACTATCTGTAGTGAAGGCGCTTATGAGTGGGTCAGAAAATGGCGGGTTCTGGAAGAACATTCTTTCTCCGACCACCGTTACATAGAAATGGTTTTAGACTTTATTGTAGAACAACCAATCATGAAGCGCAATCCACGTAACACTGATTGGCAGTTACACAATGAAATATTAGACAGAGACCTACCAGTACTGCCCTCACAAGCCCCCTCATCAGTAGAGGAGCTGGAGGATCTTGTTACTACATTTACATCGGCGCTCTCAAATGCTCTAGGACAGGCTTGTCCAGTGCCAAAACCACGCGGTAAACACAGGCCACATTGGTGGTCCTACGATTTGGACTCGCTCCGAATATCATGCCGGAAACAATTTAACAAGGCCAAGAGCTTCGGCTCTGAGCCTCATTGGCATGAATATAAAGCTAAACTAAGGGCCTACAAAAAAGCTCTGAGACAGGCGAAGAGAACCTCGTGGAGAAATTTCTGCACTGGCGTCGAAAAGGTCGACGACACAGCGAGACTTAGACGAGTCCTCTCGAAAAGTCAAACAACCATCAGCTATTTGCGAAAGCCTAACGGATCCTGGACCAGCACGGAAGAGGAAACCCTTGAGCTGCTCTTGAATACACATTTTCCGGGGAATCTGCATGATGCACCACTAGCACCTGCAACAAACCTGGCAGTAAATATACCCATCACTGAGGAAAGAGTAAGGTGGGCAGTTAAGAGCTTTGAACCGTATAAGGCTGCCGGGCCGGACGGGATTATCCCCGCGCAACTTATAAACACGTTGGAGACATCAGCTAAATGGCTGGTATTTCTCTTCACAGCCTGCTTGGCTCTCAACCACATTCCGGGCTCCTGGAGAAGCGCCACGGTAGTGTTTATCCCTAAGGCTGGGAAGGCATCCCACTACGAGCCAAAAGATTACAGACCGATCAGTCTCTCGTCCTTTGTACTCAAAACCTTTGAGAGGATACTAAGCGACTACCTTTCAACGACTATTGATAGCAACCTTATCTCTAGCTATCAGCATGCATACACCAAGAGTAAATCAACAGAAACTGCTCTGCACAGCCTAGTATCTGTCATTGAGAAATCGCTGTGTGAAAAGGACTACTGTCTCGTGGCCTTCTTAGATATTGAGGGGGCTTTCAACAATATAAGCCCGGAGGCGATCAACTCCGCTCTAACTAATCTGGGCGTAGATAGACCTCTAACTGGTTTAATTGACCAACTTCTAAGAGGAAGGAAAATAGCTTCTTCACTTGGTACGGTCGAGTTATCACGCTATGTCACAAGGGGAACGCCCCAGGGTGGTGTTCTTTCCCCGCTTTTATGGAACCTCACAGTCAACTCGTTGCTACGTGACACAAGCTGGGGGGGCGGGAAGATAGTGGCATACGCAGACGATTTAGCTATTGCATTCAGAGGCAAGTTCCCACAAACTCTGTGTGACCTGATGCAAGTAGCACTGCGAGAGGTTTCGAGGTGGTCCTCTCGCTGCGGACTTAGTATCAACCCGGGGAAAGTGGAACTTGTCCTCTTCACCAACCGGTACAAAATACCGCCACTAAGCCTACCAGAACTAGATGGCACGCGCCTGGGCTTGTCGGATAAGGCCAAGTTTCTAAGCATAGTTCTGGACAGGAAACTGAATTGGAAGGAGAATGTTCTTCAGCGCCAGAAGAAAGCTTGCATCGCTCTTTACACATGCAAAAGAGCCATTGGCAAAAAATGGGGGCTCAGCCCTAGAGTATGCAGTTGGATCTACACGGCCATCATTCGCCCAATCATGCTGTATGGAGTCGTCGTATGGTGGCCGGCACTGAGCAAGACAACATACCTGAATCTGTTGCGGAAAGTCCATAGATCCAATATGATCTGTATAAGCGGTGCGCTAAGGACAACGCCCAACGAAGCCCTCCAGGCCATTCTGGGCATTTTGCCACTTGATCTGGAAGGGTTTCGGTCAGCGGCGGCATCAGCTCTGCGCCTAAGAGAAACCTCCAGTTGGGGTGCGGGTACTATTGGACACTCCAGTATTCTGGAATCTTACAGCTTTCTCCCTCTAAGCACAGATCGTTGTGCGACCACTACAGTCGGGGATAGCTGCTTCAAAATAAACATTCCCAGCAGAGAAGACTGGGAGAGGACGGATTGGTGTCCCGAAACAAATGGTGGCACTTCCATATACACCGACGGCTCGAAGTTGGACGGCAGAGTTGGAGGAGGGGTTTATTCAAGGGATTTGGACCTTGAACTCTCCTTCAGACTACCTGATCATTGTAGCGTCTTCCAGGCGGAAGTCTCGGCAATCCGGGACGCCGCGGCCTGGTTAAGCAAACGTGTTATCGGAGGAGATATCACTATTTTCAGCGATAGCCAGGCGGCAATCAAATCCCTTGGCTCATACACGTTCAACTCTGAACTGACGCTCAGCTGTCGTCGATCTCTTCAGGAGATGGCCCAACAGAACCGCGTAAACCTCATATGGGTCCCGGGACATAGGGACATTGAGGGAAACTGTAAGGCAGACGAGCTTGCCAGGCAGGGCACGACCAAGCAGGTTCTTCGGGATAAAGAGCGCTTAGGTATGCCGTTTGCCACATGCAAACTAATGCTGAAGGAGCACACACTCCGTCAAGCCAACGAAAGATGGCTGCAATCCCCAGGGTGTCGGATATCGAAACAAACCTGGCCAAAATGGGATCTTAAAAGGTCTAGACGCATTTATACCCTAACTAGGAGGGAAATCTGCATATTGATAGGGGCATTAACCGGTCACTGCCTCATTGGTAGGCATGCAGAAAGGCTAAGTGTGCCCTACCGACGATGCTGCAGGAGTTGCAAAGATGATGAGGAGGAGGAAACGGTGGAGCACCTCATCTGCAACTGTCCGGCTTTAAGCGGCGTGAGAACGCGCTTTTTGGGAGTTCCGTTCCTAGATAGTCTAAGCCAGATCGCGGAACTGGACATAAAGGACTTGATGGGCTTCATAAAGTCATCTAAGTGGTTCGAGGAGGAGTAACGGTGTCGGTTTAGGAGTGTCAGTCCCGGGATTCTGCTATGTGGAAAATCCCAACAACTCAGGGATTTTCCATATGGCTGGGTCCCGGGGCTGACTTTCCTTGTGTTGGTGGTATCACAACGGGCCTTCAAAACTGGCCTAAGTGTGCCTCTGCGGCAGCCACTTGAACCTACCTACCATAGTTGTAAGTTTTAATTTTTTTATTTTTCTATTATAAATTTTTTTACTAGTTGTAAGTTAATGTATAATTTCGGTTAATTTTTTTTTTGAATTTTGGATTGAGTTAGAAGTTTAATTTTTTTCTTTTGTTTTTCTTAAAACCGTTTCAATTATTTTTTTAGCTATATGAATAAACTAAGCTTGTGATATTTGAAAAGAATTTGTTTTGGTTTGTTTGTTCATAGTTTTTTTTTTTGGTTTATATGGCTGAAAGAAAGATACCATGTCTGGCTAAGTGAGCAGCTGATTGGTGTGAGTGTTGTACTTGTGCATTAGAGGGGACGTAAATGTGAGGCGACTAGGACAGACAGGACGAATTAGGAACATGGGACGATAACTGACGGACGGACATGTGTCAGGCAAAGGGGACTCCACTCGGTGAGCGGAGTCAAAGTGGAGTCCAAGGTCTTTCATGATCTAGGAACGAGAGGGGCGGGATGACTTCACGGACAGGCCTCTCTCTTTCAACTCTTTCCCTTTCTTATCTATCTATTTAGACTTCACCCAGGCATGAACCTTTTTTTGTTTGTGTAGCTGCAGGCAAGGCTGGTGAGCAAAAACTCACCCCAACCGACGAGCTAGCGGGATGCCACCATGCCACTTGCCACCGTTGCCTTGCCCCAACAGCCAGTTACATTACAACGCCTGGCGACCAGCATTGTCATACGCTGAGCAGCATGTAGCTTTCATGCTTTGCCACTTTCGTGCAGCTGCCGATTCGTGTGCAGCTCTTTATGCAAATATATGTGTTCAGCAACAAAGCGTAAAAAAATCGAATGTAGCGTCTAATACGCGTCTATGACGATTAGCTCCGTGTGTGGACACGCTTACAGTTTTGTTTCTGCTGAAACCGTTTCGGAGTTTTGTTACGGTTTTTGTTACAAAGGAGTTTTGTTTCTGTTTCAGCCCCCTATTCTGGCTCGCAATGATTGACAATTGTTGTAGCTATATTTCAAATTTTCCTATAAATTATAATAGGAAAGTGAAAACAAAGCTATGACAATTGAGTGGCTCAGTGCCATCCTTGCCTAACCCTCGAAATTTTTTATATGGAGTTATTATGCTATACTACTTAGAAATACTCCAAACTGTTCTCATTCTTTAAATATTGTTTTTTTTCGCATAATAAAGATTGTGAGGGTTTGGCATTTCTGGCCTTAGGCTGTTTAATTTTTAATTACCTATTAACTTATTCACTAATTATTAGGAAATTACTAAATTGAGGGTTAGGCAAGGATGGCACCGTGCCACTCAATTGTCAGTCACTGCAAGCCAGAATAGGGGGGTCAGTTTCGTTACTTTGCTGAGTAACAGAAACTAAACTGAAACATACTGAGACAAACCAAATCAACTGTGTCATATAAATTTTTGATAATTTTTATAAACCATAAATTTGTGTAGCTTAAGACAGAACAAAAAACACGTTTAACCTTTTTTCGAAATTCCGCATGGTTTTCAAGATTTTCAATAATATAGAATTTTGCACCATTTTAAGGAAAAATTCATAATTCACGACTCGTTCGACATATATGGACGAAATTTTGGTATTAGGTGAACGTTATCTCTTCACAATAGATATATTTTCAAAATAATTTTCGCAAACAAAATACATTTTTTATAACAATTATTTAAACAAATTCATTTTTGTATACCTTCTATAGATGGGTAAGGCCATCTCAAGTGAGCATCGCATTTACCAAGTGTTCGAATAACCAACAAAAATTTTTTTTTCATATTAAAGCCTTATAAAAGGGTAGGAAATCCTGTTAATTTTTTTCTCGAAATTTTTTTCCTTTACATTTTTATAACCAACTGAATTTTGTCGCAAAAAATCGGTCAAACATTTTTTTCTCAGAAACTATTGAACCGATATTAATTTTTTTTTCAGCGTCCAAAGTCGAGAAAAATCTAAAAAAAAACTTAAAATATGGATCTTTGACCCCGAATAACTTTTTTTGCACACGTGGGATCGATAGGTACTTTTGCAGTTTTCTTTCTGTGGGTGAACCTAAGCTGTTCACAAAAAATTAGCTCTATCGAAGAAGATATCTAAACGTAAACCGCTATAGGATATTGATATTATGAATGGAGTATATTTGGCTCTAGCTAGAGAACTATAGGGTTTACAAAAATAACCATTTTCATCATCGATGAGGAACTTAGTGACGAACAAACGGTAAAGAAAATGTTTCGATACATATAACCGTTTTCGGGAAAAAACCGGAAAAGTCTATACATACGTGGCATTTATGTGAATATAATGTATAGAATTAGTTTTTCAATCGCGATATCTCAGAACTGGTGACTCCCAGAGAAAAACTGTTGGGACCATATTTGTAGAAACTGTTCAGGTCTACAACTTTATCTTAGGTAGTTTTTAGAGAAAATTAACCGTTTTCAAGAAATATGCAAAAAACCTCAAAATTTGACTAAAATTGGTATTTTAAATGAGTTTTTTAAAAAAGAGCTCGGGGAAAAATGCTGAAACTCAACATATCATCTTATTTTAATGCATATTTGAGAAATCAAAAGAAACAAGTAAGGAAAGCTGTCTTCGACTGTGCCGAAGGCTAAATACCTTTCATGAATAAGCGTAACGATTTTCACTGGTTGATCCCAGTACAGCCTGTGTGAATTTAACTTCCGGTCATACCGAAATTATCGGAACTATCGATTATATGGGGGCGATGTGTTATATTGGTCCAATCTCATTGATTTTTAACATCGACATTCCACATTCTAAAATAGCAATAGTTATGAAATTTCACGTTCCTACCTATATATCTACCAAAATCCGTTTATCGGAACAATCGATTGTATGGGGGCTATGTGAAATATTTATCCCATCTCGATGATTTTCAACATCGATATTTCACATATAAAAATAGTGATACCTCCAAAATTTCACGTTCCTACGTGTTTATTTACAGGAGTTATAGGCCAAAATCCGTTTATCGGAATAATCGATTGTATGAGAGATATGTGAAATATATATCCGATCACAATGATTTTCAGCATCGATATTTCATATATAAAAATAGCAATACTTACAAAATTTCACGTTCCTTCCTCTTTAATTACAGGAGTTATAGCCCAAAATCCGTTTATCGGAACAATCGATTGTATGGGGGCTATGTGAAATATTTATCCCATCTCAATGATTTTTAGCATCGATATTTTACATATAAAAAAATAGCGATGCTTCCAAAATTTCACGTTCCTACGTATTTAATTACAGGAGTTATAGCCCAAAATCCGTTTATCGGAATAATCGGTTGTACGGGAGCTATATGTAATATTGGTCCGATCTTGCTGGTTCCGACAAATGATTCCTATATTGGAAAATGGTGGCCGCATACAAAATTTCAGCCAAATATCTCAAAAACTGAGGGACTAGTTTGCGTTCAAACAGACAGACAGACAGACGGACAGACGGACATGGCTAAATCAACTCATCTCGTCATCCTGATCGTTTCGGTATACTTATTGATGGGTCTATCTCTTCTTCTTCTCATACTTACAAACATCGGACCAAAGTTATAATACCATTTCATGTTCATGAAAGGTATAAAAATGTAGGGACAGCCCCTTTTGATAAAACATGCTTAAAACCACCGTGACATATGTATAACGTTATTATAAGGAAACTATTGCTGTGCCGAAGGCTATATACCTTTCATCAATAAGCGTCACGATTTTCACTGTTCCATCCCCAGTACAGCCTGTGTGAATTTAACTTTAGCTCATACCGAAATTATCGGAACTATCGATTATATGGCGGCTATGTGAAATATTTATCCCATCTCGATGATTTTCAACATCGATATTTCACATATAAAAATATCAATACTTACAAAATTTCACGTTTCTACGTGTTTAATTACAGGAGCTATAGCCCAAAATCCGTTTATCGGAACAATCGATTGTATGGGAGCTATATGTAATATCGGTCCGATCTTGCTGGTTCCGACAAATGATTCCTATATTAGAAAATGGTGGTCGAATACAAAATTTTAGCCGAATATCTCAAAAGTTTGCGTTCAAACAGACAGACAGACGGACATGGCTAAATCAACTCATCTCGTCATCCTGATCATTTCAGTATACTTATTGATGGGTCCATCTCTTCTTCTTCTCATACTTACAAACATCGAACCAAAGTTATAATACCATTTCATCTTCATGAAAGGTATACAAATGCTCCGCTAGTGCACCCACCAGCTAATTTATTTGCTGATTTTTTTAAGTCAAATTTTTCTTTGGACGATAGTAATCAACCGCTCGATTTTTCGAACAGTCTGTACTCTGCCTTAATTTTCGGAGCTTAAAAAATTGTCCAGCGTTGGTTTATCCACTTCAACTTATTTTCAATAAATCTTTATCCTCTGGGAATTTTATTGATGATTGGAAGGTTAAATCAAATAGGCAATAAAAATGATGTGCGGAACTACATAACCAACCTGACCACTGTTACCAAAATTGTTGAATATGCAGTCAATAATAAATAGATAAGTTGAGCTTTGCGGTTAAGTCCCTTATTCTTCTTATCAGCATGGTTTCGTTGCAGAGAGGTCGACGATTTCTAACCCTGCTGTTTTTAGCGAGTATTGCATTGACTCTTTTTCTGCTGAGATTGCAAAAGCCTTTGACAGAGTCTCTCACAGAGTCTTAATTAATAAACTGGCATGTCTGGGATTTCATTCTTCCTTTCTATCATGGCTAAGGTCGTATTTATCGAGCAGGCAAAGTGTTGTCGCCGTTGATGGTGAATCTTTATTTCCTCTTCCGGGGTACTCCCCATATTAGGTCCATTGCTATTTAATCTTTGGCATAAGTGCAGAATACGTACATTTCGCAAATGAAAAAAAATGTATATGGATCGATAGCAGTATTTGCGAAAAGTTTAAACGTATAATTTTTTTTTGGTGCAAATAAAAACTTTAGGGGTAATTCCAGATGAAAGGGCCAATCTTTTTTTTTTTTTAAATCGCAGTATCTTTCAAACTAGTTATCGGATTAGAAAATGTTAAATACCAATACAAATAAGGTAATAAAAATACCTTTCATTTGATGTATAACCCTCCCTTATGTAAAACGTTTATATGAAAACCATATTTTTTCTAAAAAAATGTGTGAAAATGAATAAAACTGTTTAAAAAACGAAAAATTGTCCCGTTAACGGTATTATTAGATAGTTAAATATTGTAATCAATTCAATAAGCTTTCATTTTATATATGCACATATTTCTATATGAAAATTGTGTATTTCCATTATAAAAGTTAAACAAGTAATCGGCTCAGGGTTAATTTTTTTTGGAGTAAAGAACAAGGACTAAAAGTGGTTTAGAAAGGTGTTCTGCACATAAATACCTTGGATTCCGCCCAAAGAGTGCGTACCGCACGTTGCCACCACCCGGAGTTGGCATGGCGTAGCCCAGGGTTATTAATCATAAGCGCGGCCGAAGGCCGCCAACGCAGAAAGGTGTTCTGCACATAAATACCATTGATCCCACCCAAAGAGTGCTTACCGTGGCATGTTGCCACGGTTCAGGCAACCACCCGGAGTTGGCATGGCGTAGCCCAGGGTTATTAATCATAAGCGCGGTCGAAGGCCGCCAACGCAGAAAGGTGTTCTGCACATAAATACCATTGATCCCGCCCAAAGAGTGCTTACCGTGGCACGTTGCCACGATTCAGGCAACCACCCGGAGTTGGCATGGCGTAGCCCAGGGTTATTTATCATGGTTCACATAACTTTTAATAACCGTATAAGATGGCCATTCTAAAAGAAAATTAAGTATTTGATCGTTTTTGGGTGAAGTTTGGCTTGCTGTTCGTTTTTCGTACATAGTGTGTTGAAGATAAAATTTAGGAACAAACACCCCTATTAAAAATCCGTTCACCTGTTTGCAAGATATTTTGAAATGGAAAAATTATTTTTTGACCTTTGACATTGAATATTTTTTTAACCCTTCGAGTGCACCAAAAAAGAAAAGTACCGTTAAATTCAGCGTAAAACCCTCTTTCAAGCCCAACTTTTTGTATGTATGTATTCTGCACTTGTTCCATTTTCTCAATTATTAAGACGCCTGATGATGCATTGAATTTAAAAAATGACATTGCCAAGCTCCATCTGTGGTGCCTCAAGTCTCATCTGTCCTTGGACCCATATAAATGCTTTCTTCGCTCTAAATATTGTATATCTGATTGTGAACTTCAATGCCTTAGTGAAATCCAGGCCCTCGGGGTTAAATTTGATAGTAAGTTTTCTTTCAATAATCATATTAGCTACGTAACCTCTAAATCTTAATCTATGCTGGGTTTTGTTAGGCGCAATTCCGCTAAGTTTTGTGATCCATATACTTTTAAACTTTCTCTGCACTTCTTTTGTGAGGTCTAATTTAGAATATGCTGTAATTATCTGGCGACCCAGTACTATGGCAGCTATAAATAGACTGGAGAGAATACAACGCTACAAACGCTTTCTCAAGTATGCCCTTTGGACTTTAAATTTTGAGGAGCACATTCCTTCTTATACTGCTCGTCTTACGCTGATAAGTCTTAAATCCTTGGAGAGTCGCAGATCTATACTCTCTTTGTCTTTTACCTTTAAAATTATCAAGGGCATAATTGACTGCCCATACTTATTGGAAAGAATTCGGTTTAATGTTCCTCAATGGCTTCTTCGTAATTTGTTTCCGTTTTACGGGGGTTATACGAGAACTCAATATGCTTCTAATGCCTCCATAAATCGTGCTTTACGGGAGTTTAAATCACTAAGTGAGGCATCACTTTGGATTTTTCTTTATCAAGTGATGCTTTTTTCTCGATGTTGAACTGTGCTTTATAAGAAGTTTGATTTATGCGCAAAATTATTAGTAATATATAATTTAGTTTAGTTCTTAGTCTGCAAGGATTGTATTCCAAAGACTTATAAATAGATAAGTAAAAAAATAAAGAAATAAATAATTGCGTAAAATGTTCACTGCAATAGTATCTAGCTATAGAAGGCATTTAAAATTTAATTTGTTTAAATAATTGTTATAAAAAATTAATTTTTTTCCACTAATACCAAACAAAAATGTCTTCCATATATGTAAAACGAGTCGTGAGTTATGAATTTTTCTTTAAAATGGTACAAAATTCTATATTATTGAAAATCTTGAAGACCATGCGGAGTTTCGAAAAAGGTTAAAAGTGTTTTTTGTTCTGTCTTAAGCTACACAAATTTTTGGTTTTTAAAAATCATCAAATTTTTTTTGACACAGTTGACATGGTTGTCTCAATGCAAGTCCCTCTTAAAAACATGAAGATTGCACTGAGAGAAATGCATTGAATGTTGTGACAATATCGCTATTGATAGCGACGAGTTTGATGCAATATTCATTCAGAATGAGCGAGTTATCAAATATTATTTGCTCCCAATAAAAAGTAAAATGACATTTCAACCATTTCGAAATTATGTACTATTTTCTATATTTATGGATAGAATGCTAATATATTTGAACGGCACGTCAATATCTATGGTCGTGATATGAATTTCTATTGTCGGTATATCCATATCCATATTTACTGCAGTAGAGACAGCGCATTAATATATATTGGCGAAATGTAAATTTTTCTGTGACGCATAATCATAATAGTTCAACAATTTTTACTATGGATTTTCTAACAATATTACAACTTGTTGGAGCGTTTTTTTTAATTCAAAATTTTTTGAATTTCTTATGATTGAACATTTTTCTAAAAATTTTATAAAATGCCGTAGCCGAATGATAGAATCCTGGGCTAACGTGCCAGAGGAGCAGGGTTCGAGTCTTACTGAAACCAAATGTTAAACTATATAAAATTTTGTTTTTTTAAACTATTCAGAATTTATCAATAGTTTATATGGATACTATTTCAATAGTGATTTATCAAAAAAGCATTGATGAAACATCCATATTCATTGATAGGACAGAATTATAAATTTTTATTTAATGTGATATCAATAATTATGGATGTTCCATCCATAGATTTCCCTCCGTGTGCACTTTATGTTTTAGCTTACAACAATAGCCCTTTGTAAGGTTATACTTAGGAAATAATAAAAATGAGTTGTTAGTAAATAAAAACAAGTAAGGAAAGCTGTCTTCGGCTGTGCCGAAGGCTAAATACCTTTCATGAATAAGCGTCACGATTTTCACTGTTTGATCCCAGTACAGCCTGTGTGAATTTAACTTAAGCTCATACCGAAATTATCGGAACTATCGATTATATGGGGGCGATGTGTTATATTGGTCCAATCTCATTGATTTTTAACACCGACATTCCACATTCTAAAATAGCAATAGTTACGAAATTTCACGTTCCTACCTATATAACTACAGGAGTTATCTACAAAAATCCGTTTATTGGAACAATCGATTGTATGGGGGCTATGTGAAATATTTATCCCATCTCGATGATTTTCAACATCGATATTTCAGATAAAAAAATAGCAATACTTCCAAAATTTCATGTTCGTACGTGTTTAATTACAGGATTTATAGCCCAAAATCCGTTTATCGGAACAATCGATTGTATGGGAGCTATGTGAAATATTTATCCCATCTCGATGAGTTTCAACATCGATATTTCACATATAAAAATAGCAATACGTCCAAAATTTCACGTTCCTACGTGTTTAAATACAGGAGTTATAGCCCAAAATCCGTTTATCGGAACAATTGATTGTATGGGAGCTATATGTAATATCGGTCCGATCTTGCTGGTTCCGACAAATGATTCCTATATTGGAAAATGGTGGCCGCATACAAAATTTCAGCCAAATATCTCAAAAACTGAGGTACTAGTTTGCGTTCAAACAGACAGAAAGACAGACAGACAGACAGACAGACAGACAGACAGACGGACAGACGGACATGGCTAAATCAATTCATCTCGTCATCCTGATTATTTCGGTATACTTATTGATGGGTCTATCTCTTCTTCTTCTCATACTTACAAACATCGGACCAAAGTTATAATACCATTTCATGTTCATGAAAGGTATAAATATCACAGAATTTAGTCAACTTTTTCAGTTCTTATATTCGGCTTCGGTGCTCGGCCGAATATAATATAAAGCCGAATATTTTGCTAATGCTTCGGCCGAACACTAATATTGCGCAGTGCTTGAGTGTAGCGCCTGACTTATTATTTATGAACATCCCTCATGTCATCGAGGAACAAGAACATTACCGTAGCATTGATTTCGCATGCATATAATTTCATTGTAATGAATTTGTTGTTTGATTTTCCTTCATACCAACAACGTGGAACAACTGATAATCAGGTTTATAAGTGGCGATTTAAATATTTACAGAATACTTACATCATATTGTGTTGCCATACAGCTGCATATATTCAATATTAGTGGATACAACGATCCATAAATTATAAAATTAATAGAGTGCTATAGCTATACAAATTTTTTTATATCATGGTATTGGTAGGACCGTCGAAAGGAATTCCTGGCCCGGGGGATCCAAAGAGCAGCTAGCGCAGGAACACGATCTTGTACAGATCACCAACGATGGAAATTCGTTATCCCGGCAAGAACACTAAAACAACGCTGAGCACAGTGGCGTATCCAAGATTTTGCTAAGGTGGGGGGAGGGATCAAAAGTAAAAGTAGGTCACCTCTCAGTTGGTGCACCCTGGGTAACGCTAAATGACCTACATAGCCTACACGGCTAGTTTCTTGTATTGCCGGTTCTACGAGAACGGTGCCAGTACTTGTGCTGTACCCATCGTGCCGAAACGACCCGGGCCGTTTTCTTATATCGACCCGGCCAAGAGCAATACACTCGGGGTGACCCTGTCTGACATTTAGGCAGGGCTACACCTCGCTACAACAACAACAACATCAAAAGTTTTTCGGGTAAAATTATAATTTATTTTGTTAATTTAATTTTTATTTAATAAATTTTTTAATTTTATTTAATTTTATTCAATTTTTTTTATATTATTTAATTTCATGTAATATATTTTTATTTTATTTTGGTTGATATTATTTTGTTTAATTCTATTTTATGTGTGTCTTAAGCTGGTTAGATCTATAATGTTCAATGCAAATAAAACGAAGTTATTTCGCCAATTTTCCTTAGTACTTCAGGGGAGTGGCAGTTTTTTTTATTTATTTAAAATATAGAACAACAAAAAAGAACAAAATTAGATATAAAAAACTTTTTTGGTTAGCAATATGAACATAATATGGATTGCACAAATTAATTACTCACATGATGGTAGATATTATCAACTATAAAAGGTACATGCTATGTGTCAGATAATATACGCTTGGTGGTACTGATGTACACTTTGTTGCAGTTTTCATTGTCGTTTCCTTTGCACTGGATTTCATACACTACATTGCTTCGTTGTTGGGGATCTATTGGTGTTTTTGTTGTTGTAAAGCACGTAGCCAATTTATTTTATTTTTATACCTTTCATGAACATGAAATGGTATTATAACTTTGGTCCGATGTTTGTAAATATGAGAAGAAGAAGAGATAGACCCATCAATAAGTATACCGAAATGATCAGGATGACGAGATGAGTTGATTTAGCCATGTCCGTCTGTCCGTCTGTCTGTCTGTCTGTTTGAACGCAAACTAGTCCCTCAGTTTTTGAGATATTTGGCTGAAATTTGGTATGCGGCCACCATTTTCCAATATAGGAATCATTTGTCGGAACCAGCAAGATCGGACCAATATAACATATAGCTCCCATACAACCGATTATTCCGATAAACGGATTTTGGGCTATAACTCCTGTAATTAAACACGTAGGAACGTGAAATTTTGTAAATATTGCTCTTTTTATATATGAAATATCGATGTTGAAATTCATAGAGATAGGATAAATATTTCACATAGCTCCCATACAATCGATTATTCCGATAAACGGATTTTGGGCTATAACTCCTGTAATTAAACACGTAGGAACGTGAAATTTTGTAAATATTGCCCTTTTTATATGCGAAATATCGATGTTGAAAATCATTGCGATGGCATAAATATTTCACATAGCTCCCATACAATCGATTATTCCGATAAGCGGATTTTGGGCTATAACTCCTGTAATTAAACACGTAGGAACGTGAAATTTTGTAAGTGTTGCTATTTTTATATGTGAAATATCGATGTTGAAACTCATAGAGATTGGATAAATATTTCACATAGCTCCCATACAATCGATTGTTCCGATAAACGGATTTTGGGCTATAACTCCTGTAATTAAACACGTAGGAACGTGAAATTTTGGACGTATTGCTATTTTTATATGTGAAATATCGATGTTGAAAATCATCGAGATTGGATAAATATTTCACATAGCCCCCATACAATCGATTGTTCCGATAAACGGATTTTGGTAGATAACTTCTGTAATTATATCGGTAGGAACGTGAAATTTCGTAAATAATGCTATTTTAGAACGTGGAATGTCGATGCTAAAAATGAATGAGATTGGACCAATATAACACATCGTCCCCATATAATCGATAGCTCCGATAATTTCGGTATGAGCTAAAGTTAAATTCATACAGGCTGTACTGGGGATCAAACCGTGAAAATCGTGACGCTTATTCATGAAAGGTATTTAGCCTTCGGCACAGCCGAAGACAGCTTTCCTTACTTGTTTTTGTTTGATTTTATTTTATTTTATTTTATAATTTTTTATATAATTTTATTCAATTTAACTTTTATTTTATTTTATTTTATTTCATTATTTTCTTATACACAGAGCCAACAATGCCTAATAAAATAGAACAAAAGTCATAAGATATCTGTATAGATTTTCTTCAGAATGATAAACCCAGCTGTTAACCATCAGGCCATCGCTCACTTTTGATTTCTAGCATCTAATTACTGATATGTGTATAGTTGTTAATGTTTAAAAGGAAAATCTCATAAATATAATTGAGAAGATTTCTGTTTAACATTTCTAATTAGGAAAAAAAAAGAGAGAATCGAACTTACAATTTTTCGAATGCTTAACCCAGCTGCTAACCATCCGGCCATCGTATACTAATAATTGCCAGTGTCTAACTACACCTTTGTACCAAATGTATAGTTTTTTAATAAGAATTTCTTCTTAAAACCAAAAAGATTTCCATATAGTTTTTTCTTCGTTTCCACCGTTACGACTACCCCTTTGCCCAAAAACTGATCATGGAGACAATCTTATTAATTTTATTAGGCATTTTTGGCTCTGTGTATTATTTTCAGGGTTCGGAATTATTCATTTATGAAGATTCAAGTACGTTCTTTTGCATTCGCATTCACGAACATGAACATTAAAAAAAAAAATTTGCATTCGCGTTCGTGAATCAGAACGTATAAAAAATCCACACCATTCACGTTCATGAATGCATTCGTGCATCATTCATAAATGCCTTCACGAATCTATATATGCACGTACTTCTTGCCGTTCATCTTCATATACATATGTATGCATATGTGGCGTGAATAATTCACGAAGGCATTTAAGAACGTGCATTGAATGCATATTTTGTATGGCATATTCGCAGAGGATTGTAGTAGAAAATTTGAAAAATGCTATAGTGAGTATACCGACAGAAATGTGAACCAAAAAAAAAAAACTTTTGACGGTACTTCTAGGTTTTATTCAGGGATATGAAGGACCTTCTTAGGGGCCATTTCTATAATTTTTCGGGACCATTTTGGAATTGTTTTCGGGACCATTTCGGGATTATTTTCAGGACTTTTCGGGATTGTCTTCGGGTCTTTTTCGGGATTGTTTTCGGGATTATTCCGGGAATTTTTCGGGATTGGTTTTTAATCATTTCGTCATAATTTTGGGATTGTTTTCGGATTATTGCAGGATTGTTTTTGGAACTTTTCGGGATTGTGTTTGGGACTTTTCCTAACCATTTCGGGATGATTTTTGTGCAAGCATACTACCTTAAATTATCATCATCTGCATTTAAATTCAATCATCATCTGCATGCTTACATATGTACCTACATTAGAGTGTACCACCAAAAAAAAGTCTGCCGTACCTCCCCTCATATGAAGTGTTTTTAAAAGACATTTAAAAAAAGTTGTATTTTTTTTCTGGCAACCCTAGAAGTCGCCCAATTGTATTTTTTTCATATCTTCGACATTTTTTGTCGGATTTTAATGTGTGGTACCACAACGAAACGCATGAGCTCAATGAACTTTCTTGAGAAAAAACCTCCTCTTTGAGACGAAAATATTGCTGTGTCAAACTTTAAACTCCGACAACAAAGGCCAAAGATTTGAAGAAAATGTAATTGGGCGACATCTAGGGTTGCCACAAAAAAAAACATTTTTTTTAAATTTTTTTCAAAAACACTTCGTATGAGGGGAGGTACGGCCGAATTTTTATTTGCCTGTAAGCCCGAGACGCTCTAATGTACATGTTCAAAAATTGTTTACGCGAGATTTTTCGGATACACACACATTCATACCTACCTACATAGAACACATGCTATTGTTCTACTAACTAGCCTTGTGGTTTTCCACAAACAAAAAAAAAGCAGAAATGCGAGCGCTGTAATACATATACATGTATGTGGGTATGTACACGCGTATACCTACACCCCAGCAAAAAACGAGCACCAAAAACTTAAACGTTTGAAAAAATCTATTCTCAACTTTTTCTCAGATTTTGTTTACATAACAGGATGATTTGTTGAACTATAATAATTAAAACATATTATATAAAATTCAACCGCATAAATGAAAACTCGCGTTTTATTAAAATAGGTATTAGTTTTGCATTATTGGCAAATCTGAATAAATATTTCAATGATAGCAACTGGATTTCGTTCCGTTATGCTCAGTTTGAGAAAGGTTTAGAAAACAATATTTCTCAATTTCAAATTAAGGAGATTTCCATATCAAAAATTTGCCCTTTAATTTCAGAATGCAATGTGCGGTTATTTGAGATGATTTTGCTAAAACTAAACTTGTCCCTTTTCAAACTAAAAAAGGGTATGCAATCAATTGTTTAGTCCTTAATGATTTATAATTTTCTGCATTGTTTTTCCTTTGTAATAAATTGTCTACTAATAACCAGTCTTAAAAGATGTTCCTAACTACCTGCATTGTGTTTGCTGTGGGAAGCGGTAAAATAGCACTAAAAATAAGTAGGTAGTTTTAGCTTAGTTTAAATTGCCTGAATGGTTATACCACGTATGTGTGTTTTCCCATGATAATCGTGTCTTTAAAATATTTTCTTCCATTTATGGATAAATATTTTCTTTTGGTACATTTCCGAAGGCCATATAAAAATCTCAGTGAGTGTACAAAAAGCATAAAGAATAAAAAGCCAACAAGCATCAAAAACTTAAACGTTTGAGGAAACATCTATTCTCAACTTTTTCTCAGATTTTGCTTATATAACCAGATTATTTAATTAAAACAAGTAAGGAAGTCTAAGTTCGGGTGAAACCGAACATTACATACCCAGCTGTGCACATAAAGTGGGCGTGATCGTTCACCGATTTTTCTTATTTTCTGTGGTAGTACTCTACATAAACATAACATGCCTGGTACCTAGTTTCGTAAATCTATCTCACACCGTTCTGAAGTTGTTAGCAGTCGAATTTAAAAATTGCTTGACTCATAAGTGGGCGGTGCCACGCCCACTTTCCAAAATTTTGAAAAAATTATGTAAAGAATATGAAAGTTGATGTATGTACCAAATTATATTATTATAGCGAAATCAGTTAATTAGATATGGACTTTTCAATATTTCCACCTCCTTTCAATATAACTTTTATGAAAAAGTAGGCGTGGTCGCGAAGCGATTTCGTTTATTTTCTATAGCTGAATTTACCACAACAATAGTATGTCCTCTACGAAATTTCGTTATACTAGCATAAACTGTTCTGAAGTTATTAAGAGTCAAAATTTTAAAATTTCTTCAAATATACGTGGGCGGTACCACGCCCCCTTTTCAAAAATTTTTATAAAATCGGCCTTAGAACATCTAAATCAATACATATTGCAAATTTTATCATTGTAGCTGCTTCTAATATTGAATTAACCCATTTTATACGTTTTTCGAAATTTTCGATATCGAAAAAGGGGCGTGGTTATGGTCCGATTTTACCCATTTTCAATAGCAATCTATTCTGAACCCAAATAAGTACGCATGCCAAATTTGGTGAAGATATCTCATTATTTGCTCAAGTTATCGTGTTAACGGACAGACGGACGGACGGACGGACGGACGGACGGACGGACGGACGGACGGACGGACATGGCTCAATCAATTTTTTTTTCGATCCTGATCATATTGATATATGGAAGTCTATATCTATCTCGATTCCTTTATACCTGTACAACCAACCGTTATCCTAACAAAGTTATAATACCCCTGTACTAGTACAAGTACAGCTGGGTATAAAAATATTAAATAAAATTTAACTGCATGAATGAAAGTCCGCTCAGTTTGAGAAAAGTTTGAAAATTCTATATTTCTCAATTTCAAAATAAAGGAAAATTCCACATTAAAAATGTTGCCCTTCACTTTGCGGATGTTATCATCGGTTATTTGAGGTGCGCTTCAGATTTGAGAGTAGGATTTATTCTTAAACGCATCTCAAACTGAGATTTCATTAAAATGTTTGTTGGGAGATAATGGCTATTCGCAAGTAATTGCATCCATGCTGCTTTATTGTTACATTAGTACCATATTTGATACATTTTTTCAGTGATAGTACCTAGGTTTTTAGCCAGTTTACCCACAATTAAAGGAAAAGATAAATTATATTAATTTGAAATTAACATCAAAATTGTTTATTGAAATATGTACATAATTCAGGATACAAAAAAAAACACTTGCTTAGTTTTCATCATCCACGTCTATGGTTGAAAAATTCAGGAGATCAAAGTTTAGTTTTGTCATCAACAAATTTTGCAGAGATTTTTTAGAAAGTTTCGTCCTGAGTTTTGTCAAAATTGTAGAAAGAGCACTGAACCCTCTCTCAACAGAAACCTGTGATGCAGGCATCGCCAAAACAACTTCCGTTAGCTGGAATATCTCTGAATTGCAGCGGTAGAATTTACGATAGTAGTCCAATATGTTGCTGTCAAATGGCTCCATTTCCCTATAGCACATTTTATTCAATTGGTCTTTTATAGATATTTCTTCTTGTGGGATTGGTTCTTGAGCAGTTATCAATGAGTTGACATGGAGAGTCAGCAGGTTATATTTGCCTTTGGACGTGGACGGAAGTTCATCTAAAACCGATTGTTGCTGAATATTTGCAGAACCGGAAACCTGCGGGCACTCTGGAGGTTTACTGATTTTAGCGATCATGTCTCTTGTCCTAAGTAAATGATCCTGTAAATTTAGTTAAGAGTATGTATATTAAAAATTAAAAATAATAACAATTTAAAAAATAATTGTATGCTTACCACTGCTGTTTGCTTTTGAGCATGGCTGAGAAGAGGCGTATCCTTGAAATTGAAGCGTGGGTCCAAATATAATGCAGCAATAAACGCATTATTTTGCATCAGTGTTTCCTTTCTCTTTTTCATTGCTTTTAGCAGAGCTTCTGCAAACAAATTGGAAGACGCCAAACTATCAAGCTCTAATTCACAAGTAAGCCAATCTCTAAAAAAGTCTCCAATGATATATTGCTCTTTTTGAAGCTTCAGGGTACAATTGGCTATTGGTTGAAAGGCCACTGTAAAAGTTTCCACAAAGGACCAGTTGACAAAAATTTGTGACGCATTATCCAAATTATCTATGTACTCCCGTAAATTCATAATGGAACTAACCATATAATACGTCGAGTTCCATCTAGTTGCGTTGTCGAGACAAGGCAAAGTTATCTCTCTATTGCCTGATCTTACGGAAGTTCGTAACTTTTTTGCAACTTCTCGGCATTCTTTGATGTCATTGTCAATTGTTTTTAAAACATCATATGCGGCTAATTGTATAAGCTTTGTTTCTTTTCTGCTAATTATGAATAATTATTCCTAGAAAAGTGTTTTGTGAAAAAATTAGCAGCGAATCCAGCAGCTTTTTGACATTTAATTGAGAGAAATAGCGCCAATTCGCTGCAAGTTCGCTGCAAGTTGCTGCTGGAGATTTTTCGTCCAGCAAAAACTAGCAAGTAACAAACAGCTGATTGTGACATTTGGCAAAATAAAAATTGATTGAATATTTTTATGAAATTTAAAATTTATTATGAATATTTTGAAAACTATGAGTTATTTACCAGCAAATGAAGTAAGTACATACAATAAATACCAAATCTTCAATAATTCCGTATATTTGAATAGCAAAGCGCCGAAGCCCAATGTCCATTGACCAACGTAATGTGGCTCGTTTAGGAGGCCAATATAATCCTGCAGCCGCAGTTACAGGAATGGGAAATACTGAAGGTATATAAGGCATTAAATTTTCTTAATATTTTGTAAGGTTTAATCCGATATATACGCAGTAATTGTCCAAAGGCTGAAAAATTCGCAATTTAATGTGCTGCGAAAAAAATTAATTTTCATTTGTCAATTGTCAGAACAGCTGTTCTGCTGGAGAATTTCTGCTGGCTCCTGTTCGGCGAAAAACTAGCAGAAGAGAGATGAAACTAGCAAAAATGAGATTTTGACAGCTTTTTACAAGACTCTCTTCTGCTGACAGTTCTTTGCTGGAGATTTCAAGAAACAAATCTATAGTGTGTGAGGCACAACGTATAACAGAGAAAACAGACGCGATATTCGATTGTATTTTGTCTGTTGCAATATCATCTTTTGCGATATCCTCTTCATTTAAAACATTGTCTTGTTGCATTGCTTGTAACAATTTAGACGTTTTAACCACATTTGCACCGTTATCAGTGGTGTTGGAGTAAATCTGGTTTATGTTAATGCCGTATTCCTTGAGGCATTTCAGTATTTCTTCCTTCAAATTTTCAGGGCTGTGCCGCTTGGTAGTCTGAATCATTCCTGGAAAGACGTTAAAACACGCAATTTTGCCAAATATAATAATTTATATATAAATGCATAAATATTTAACTACACTGAAACAAAAAAGTTCATGTATCCAAAGAAAAAGAACATGGAATTAAAGAATTGCTCATTAAAACCTTTCCAAAGAACTTGTTCATAGAAATTTAAAAATATTTCTTAGATAATAAGAACTTTTTCTTAAAATATCTAAACAAATCCTCAGAAAGCATGAATTCATTCATAAATTGTAAGGTAATTTTCTAAGAATCTATGATTTTTTCCTTTATTCTAAGAAATATCAGCTTGAAATTCTATGAAACTTTGTTCTTAAAAAACATGTACGTTTTTGGTTCAGTGTACAAACATATTGCTACCTTAAAAAGATCATAATGAAAATGTGATGTCTTTACTTACCTATCGTGCTTATATGTATTTTATGGTCTCTGATGAATTGTATGTTGACTCCCAGTACACTTCGCTATATCTATTTTTAATGAAATCATCTTGTTTTTGACAAGCTCTGCAATTTTGGATTTTATTTGGCTGCTAGATGTCTCAAGAGCAGTCACTATATTTTTCGAATTTACATTTGTCCGAAATTTTTGCTCCTAGGGCTCTAGAAGCTTTTTGAAGTAATCCTGATCATCAAATATTCGGAAAGGAATATTTTTCCTTGTAACCAATCCCACGCAGCATCTTAAAAATCCTGCCTTGTCTAGTGTGCAGTTTAATTTGGTTACAGCCGTTCCTTGTTGACTATGTCGTCGTATGTTTGCTGCTGACTTTCCACATAGATCTCGTTGGCAATTTTTCAGTAAGCATCTCCTTTTTTTTGTTTCTTCGTTGTATTTAACATACTCTTCTAAGTTAAACTTCCTTCTGCCCATTTTTTGTATGAATTTGATTTTTATTGATTATTATCTTAAAATGTTTATACAGCAAAAACTGGACTTTCCCCAAGGTCCCGGGTGTAGCTAGATATACGAACTCAATTGTTTGTATGTATGTATGCAAGCATTCGCAAGTAGCAAGAGCGCAACAAGACCGAATCCTTCAAATACTTCACAAGACGATATCAGGTACAGATCATGCTACATACTCGTACATAGAAAGCTGCTCGATCTACCCGAATATGAAATTTTTTTTAATGTCATCTACTGACATTTGCCAGTATTATTATATAGATATAAGTATTTTTATAAGCCTAGTAAAATACTTTTTACAATTATTTTATTACTGCAAAATTAAGTCTAGATCATTAAAATTACCATTTTCTTACGATAGGAACTCTAGTGATACATGAATTTAATTTATTTAAATAAAAAAATAAAATAAAAATACGAATCAGTACTTCGCATGACATTATGGATAATAGCAAATTATCACTGAAAAAATGTACCAAATTTGGTACTAATGTAACTAATATAGCAGCGTGGATGCAATTACTTGCGAATAGCCATTATCTCCCAACAAACATTTTAATGAAATCTCAGTTTGAGATGCGTTTAAGAATAAATCCTACTCTCAAATCTGAAGCGCACCTCAAATAACCGATGATAGCATCCGCAAAGTGAAGGGCAACATTTTTAATGTGGAATTTTCCTTTATTTTGAAATTGAGAAATATAGAATTTTCAAACTTTTCTCAAACTGAGCGGGCTTTCATTCATGCAGTTAAATTTTATTTAATATCTTTTTAATTCAATAATCTGGTTATATAAGCAAAATCTGAGAAAAAGTTGAGAATAGATGTTTCCTCAAACGTTTAAGTTTTTGATGCTTGTTGGCTTTTTATTCTTTATGCTTTTTGTACACTCACTGAGATTTTTGTATGGCCTTCGGAAATGTACCAAAAGAAAATATTTATCCATAAATGGAAGAAAATATTTCAAAGACACGATTATCATGGGAAAACACACATACGTGGTATAACCATTCAGGCAATTTAAACTAAGCTAAAACTACCTACTTATTTTTAGTGCTATTTTACCGCTTCCCACAGCAAACACAATGCAGGTAGTTAGGAACATCTTTTAAGACTGGTTATTAGTAGACAATTTATTACAAAGGAAAAACAATGCAGAAAATTATAAATCATTAAGGACTAAACAATTGATTGCATACCCTTTTTTAGTATGAAAAGGGACAAGTTTAGTTTTAGCAAAATCATCTCAAATAACCGCTCATAGCATTCTGAAATTAAAGGGCAAATTTTTGATATGGAATTCTCCTTTATTTTGAAATTGAGAAATATTGTTTTCTAAACCTTTCTCAACCTGAGCATAACTGAACGAAATCCAGTTGCTATCATTGAAATATTTATTCAGATTTGCCAATAATGCAAAACTAATACCTATTTTAATAAAACGCGAGTTTTCATTTATGCGGTTGAAATTTATATAATATGTTTTAATTATTATAGTTCAACAAATCATCCTGTTATGTAAACAAAATCTGAGAAAAAGTTGAGAATAGATTTTTTCAAACGTTTTAGTTTTTGATGCTCGTTTTTGCTGGGGTGTAGATATATTCGTGTACATACCCACATACATGTATATGTATTACAGCGCTCGCATTTCTGCTTTTTTTTTGTTTGTGGAAAACCACAAGGCTAGTTAGTAGAACAATAGCATGTGTTCTATGTAGGTAGGTATGAATGTGTGTGTATCCGAAAAATCTCGCGTAAACAATTTTTGAACATGTACATTAGAGCGTCTCGGGCTTACAGGCAAAAAAAAAAGTCGGCCGTACCTCCCCTCATACGAAGTGTTTTTGAAAAACATTTAAAAAAAATGTTTTTTTTTTTTGTGGCAACCCTATTGTCGCCCAATTACATTTTCTTCAAATCTTTGGCCTTTGTTGTCGGATTTTAAAGTTTGACACAGCAATATTTTCGTCTCAAAGAGGAGGTTTTTTCTCAAGAAAGTTCATTGAGCTCATGCGTTTCGTTGTGGTACCACACATTAAAATCCGATAAAAAATGTCGAAGATATGAAAAAAATACAATTGGGCGACTTCTAGGGTTGCCAGAAAAAAAATACAACTTTTTTTAAATGTCTTTTAAAAACACTTCATATGAGGGGAGGTACGGCCGACTTTTTTTTGGTGGTACACTCTAATGTAGGTACATATGTAAGCATGCAGATGATGATAATTTAAGGTAGTGTGCTTGCACAAAACTGCATCCCGAAATTTTATCTTGAAATGGTTAAGAACTCTATGAACATGAAATGGCCCGAAAATCATCCCGAAATGGTTAGGAAAAGTCCCAAACACAATCCCGAAAAGTTCCAAAAACAATCCTGCAATAATCCGAAAACAATCCCAAAATTATGACGAAATGATTAAAAACCAATCCCGAAAAATTCCCGGAATAATCCCGAAAACAATCCCGAAAAAGACCCGAAGACAATCCCGAAAAGTCCTGAAAATAATCCCGAAATGGTCCCGAAAACAATTCCAAAATGGTCCCGAAAAATTATAGAAATGGCCCCTAAGAAGGTCCTTCATATCCCTGAATAAAACCTAGAAGTACCGTCAAAAGTTTTTTTTTTTTTGGTTCACATTTCTGTCGGTATACTCACAATAGCATTTTTCAAATTTTCTACTACAATCCTCTGCGAATATGCCATACAAAATATGCATTCAATGCACGTTCTTAAATGCCTTCGTGAATTATTCACGCCACATATGCATACATATATGAAGATGAACGGCAAGAAGTACGTGCATATACATATAGATTCGTTAAGGCATTTATGAATGATGCACGAATGCATTCATGAACGTGAATGGTGTGGATTTTTTATACGTTCTGATTCACGAACGCGAATGCGAATTTTTTTTTTTAATGTTCATGTTCGTGAATGTGAGTGAAGGAGAGTGAATGTTTCCGAACCCTGATTATTTTAATCAATTTAACTTAATTTGTTTTATTTTATTTCATTAATTTTTTATATTATTTTATTCTATTTAATTTAATTTGTTTTATTTTATTATACCTTTCATGAACATGAAATGGTATTATAACTTTGGTCCGATGTTTGTAAGTATGAGAAGAAGAAGAGATGGACCCATCAATAAGTATACCGAAATGATCAGGATGACGAGATGAGTTGATTTAGCCATGTCCGTCTGTCTGTTTGAACGCAAACTAGTCCCTCAGTTTATAAGATATTTGGCTGAAATTTTGTATGCGGCCACAATTTTCTAATATAGGAATCATTTGTCGGAACCAGCAAGATCGGACCGATATTACATATAGCTCCCATACAATCGATTGTTCCGATAAACGGATTTTGGGCTGTAACTCCTGTAATTAAAGAGGAAGTAACGTCAAATTTTGTAAGAATTGCTTTTTTTATATAAGAAATATCGATGTTGAAAATCATTGAGATGGGATGAATATGTCACATAGCCCCCATACAATCGACTGTTCCGATAAACGGATTTTGAGCTATAACTCCTGTAATTAAACAGGTAGGAACGTCAAATTTTGTGAGAATTACTTTTTTTATATAAGAAATGTCGGTATTGAAAATCATTGAGATGGGATAAATATTTCACATAGCCCCCATACAATCGATTGTTCCGATAAACGGATTTTGAGCTAGAACTCCTGTAATTAAATAGGTAGGAACGTCAAATTTTGCGAGAATTGCT
The DNA here is from genome assembly GCA_964058755.1 of Campiglossa producta. Classification (NCBI taxonomy): domain Eukaryota; kingdom Metazoa; phylum Arthropoda; class Insecta; order Diptera; family Tephritidae; genus Campiglossa; species Campiglossa producta. The sequence goes on along the minus strand of CAXKVI010000003.1, from coordinate 80,711,495 downwards.
TTTTTATATAAGAAATATCGATGTTGAAAATGATCGAGATGGGATAAATATTTCACATAGCCCCCATACAATCGATTGTTCCGATAAACGGATTTTGGTAGATAACTACTGTAATTATATAGGTAGGAGAGTGAAATTTTGTAACTATTTCTCCTTTGGAATGTGGAATCTCGATGTTAAAAATCAATGAGATTGGACCACTATAACACATCGCCCCCATATACATAATTGATAGTTCCGATAATTTCGGTATGAGCTAAAGTTAAGTAGGCTGTACTGGGGATCGAACAGTGAAAATCGTGACGCTTATTCATGAAAGGTATATAGCCTTCGACACAGCCGAAGACAGCTTTCCTTACTTGTTTTTATTTTATTTTGTTTTGTTTTGTTCTATTTATTTTATTTTATTTTATTTTATTTTATTATTTTTTATATTATTTTACTCAATTTAATTTATTTTATTCTATTTTGTTAAGTTTTATTTTATTTTAACTTCTTATTATACCTTTCATGAACATGAAATGGTATTATAACTTCGGTCCGTTGTTTGTAAGTATTAGAAGAAGAAGAGATAGACCCATCAATAAGGATACCGAAATGATCAGGATGACGAGATGATTTGATTTAGCCATGCCCGTCTGTCCGTCTGCCCGTCTGTCTGTCTGTCTGTCTGTTTGGACGGAAACTAGTCCCTCAGTTTTTGAGATATTTGCCTGAAATTTTGTATGCGGCCACCATTTTCCAATATAGCTCCCGTACAACCGATTATTCCGATAAACGGATTTTGGGCTATAACTCCTGTAATTAAACACGCAGGAACGTGAAATTTTGGAAGTATCACTATTTTTATATGTGAAATAACGATGTTGAAAATCAGCGAGATGGGATAAATATTTCACATAGCCCCCATACAATCGATTGTTCCGATAAACGGATTTTGGGCTATAACTCCTGCAATTAAAGAGGAAGGAACGTGAAATTTTGTAAGTATTGCTATTTTTATATATGAAATATCGATCTTGAAAATCATTGAGATGGGATATATATTTCACATAGCTCCCATACAATCGATTATACCGATAAACGGATTTTGGCCTATAACTCCTGTAATTAAACACGCAGGAACGTGAAATTTTGGAAGTATCTCTATTTTTATATGCGAAATAACGGTGTTGAAAATCATCGAGATGGGATAAATATTTCACATAGCCCCCATACAATCGATTGTTCCGATAAACGGATTTTGGGCTATAACTCCTGTAATTAAACACGTAGGAACGTGAAATTTTGTGACAATTACTTTTTTTATATAAGAAATGTCGATTTTGAAAATCATTGAGATGGGATAAATATTTCACATAGCCCCCATACAATCGATTGTTCCGATAAACGGATTTTGGGCTATAACTCCTGCAATTAAAGAGGAAGGAACGTGAAATTTTGTAAGTATTGCTATTTTTATATATGAAATATCGATCTTGAAAATCATTGAGATGGGATATATATTTCACATAGCTCCCATACAATCGATTATTCCGATAAACGGATTTTGGCCTATAACTCCTGTAATTAAACACGCAGGAACGTGAAATTTTGGAAGTATCTCTATTTTTATATGCGAAATAACGGTGTTGAAAATCATCGAGATGGGATAAATATTTCACATAGCCCCCATACAATCGATTGTTCCGATAAACGGATTTTGGGCTATAACTCCTGTAATTAAACACGTAGGAACATGAAATTTTGTGACAATTACTTTTTTTATATAAGAAATGTCGATTTTGAAAATCATTGAGATGGGATAAATATTTCACATAGCCCCCATACAATCGATTGTTCCGATAAACGGATTTTGAGCTAGAACTCCTGTAATTAAATAGGTAGGAACGTCAAATTTTGCGAGAATTGCTTTTTTTATATAAGAAATATCGATGTTGAAAATGATCGAGATGGGATAAATATTTCACATAGCCCCCATACAATCGATTGTTCCGATAAACGGATTTTGGTAGATAACTACTGTAATTATATAGTTAGGAGAGTGAAATTTTGTAACTATTTCTCCTTTGGAATGTGGAATCTCGTCAACGTCAAATTTTGTAAGAATTGCTTTTTTATATAAGAAATATCGATGTTGAAAATCATTGAGATGGGATGAATATTTAACATAGCCCCCATACAATCGATTGTTCCGATAAACGGATTTTGGTAGATAACTACTGTAATTATATAGGTAGGAGAGTGAAATTTTGTAACTATTTCTCCTTTGGAATGTGGAATCTCGTCAACGTCAAATTTTGTAAGTGTTACGGTGAGCCCGGGTAGTAGCGGGGTTGCTCGCACGTAATAAAATGACAAGAGAAAGAAGAGGAAATGGCAGCGAGTGAATAAATAATAAAACACTGTATTTCAACTATAGATACAATATAACAAGTGACTTTCTTTATTGAGTAGAATGTACAACCTTAATTATTGGAGAATTAAGGCGTACAAGTAATATTTTATGAAAGTGGATAAATAGTATAAATGAAAAGGAAATATTTTATTAAGTGATTTTACAAAAGTTGGAATTCTACGTTTGGGAATTGGGCTTACCTGGAGTGGCTGCTGGTGAAGTGCTTCGTGATCGACAACAAAGTGAAAGAGCCTTCAGATAAACCGTAGCTCTGTACCGCCGCCGAATGCCTACTTTCGTAGGATTCGAAGGGGTAAGAGCTGTTATCGGGCGAAAAGATAAAAAAAGTCGCGCGAGCAGATACTAGTATCTATTACGAGGGGCGACCGATATATTTAGACCGATAGTCTAAACATGCCGGCCCCCCTTGCGATAAGCAACATTAAAAGAAAAAAAAAAGGGAATCACCAGCAACCAATCCAAACTAAATATTTAAAATGAAAGTATAACTATGTGTCTTCCTCCTGAGCCTTTGCTCTTCCCGTAGCTGCCGGTGGACACCTGTGGAGGACGAGAAAGAATAGTTAGTACATTAACGTGGTTTTTGCCTAGTTCATTGCACCTTTAGTGGAAAAGTTGTCGACAAAAATGACGGGTCGATTTACTGAGGCCCTATTGTGGGTAGGCCCCAGATATAGTCTGGCCGAATATAGTGGCCTGGGCCAGTAGCCCGTTGATGGTGGATGATGGGGTGCCCTGCAGCATAAGGCTGGCGTAGACGTCGGCGCCCAAAGTCAGGCGTACTGGTGACGACCGGAAAAAGTCGGGGTCAGCCAGCTTCATAAATTGAAATGGCGCGGCAACGGTGGCGTCTATATGTGAAGCTGGGTTCGTGTGATGGTAGTTTGCGACGACAGTGGCTTGTGTCGTGACCCTTCTTGCCACCCCATACTCTCCTCTCAAGACGAGTGTGCACCTGATCGGCCGAGTCCCCCCAAATCGCTCTAAGCCGAGCTTGGAAGCGAGCTCGCTGTCAATGACCGATGTGGGTGAACACGAGTCGATCAGGGCACGTACAACGTGTAGTTTGCCGCCGGATTCGATGCACACTGAAGCAGTAGGGGAAATGGCTACAAACGACCTCAAAATAATGCTCTCGGTGGGCGTATTGGCCGCTCTGCCCGACCGGAAAGTGGCAGGCAGATCCCTGTGTCGGACTATAGTGGTGTCGCTGACTGCTGTGTGGGCCGGGTAAGGTGCCGTCCGACCCGCTGTAAGGCGTGATGAGCGGAAAGGACGCGTTTCCGCGTCACCGCGTCTTACCGCAGTGGAACGGCGAGATGGTCGGAAAGGACGCGTTTCCGAGCCACCGGGATTCACCTTACCGGGCCTTTGCTGTGGTCGGAAAGTACGTGTTTCCGAGCCACGCTCTCCTCTGCTCTCCCCGTGGACTGTATCGCGGCTTCTCCACAGCTCGTGTCGTAGTAGCGGTCGGAAAGAACGTGTTTCCGAGCCGCCGAGCTGTGGAGAGCGTATCGGTGGTGACCTGGCCGCCTCCTCTTCCTCTTCTGCTTCGGCTACCTGCTCTGCCCAGGATTTGGTGGTTTCGGTGATGGCGAGCGACAACGCGCCATCGGAGATCTCTCCATCATCGAGTATGTCCACGTTAGGACCGACTTGCTCAGAGGTGCGGACGGCTGCGTCATCGATGTGCAGCGTCGTATGGTGTTTCTCGTCTCACCGGTAGCAGCGGTCCTTGCTCGGACATGTTCCAGGACCGTGGAATGGCGATAGGCAGTTGGGGCAGTACTTATGGATAAGTACCACCCGTAACCGCTCTTCAACCGCCATCCCACGGTATTGTTGGCAAAATCGGATGCCGTGGTTATTGCCACATAAACGGCACGGGATGCTGAAGGGACGGGACCTTCCCTCCGTCTTGACGCGTGTCGCGGTGTAACGAGTCATTCTAAAAATTAATAACCCGTTATTTTATGTGAATTTTTGGATGGTTGGGTGGCTTGTGTCCCTAACGTGGGTTTTGACTTATGGGCTTTGAATTTACGTGGATATTTTCTTAATTTAATTCGACATTGTTATTTTGTCCCCCTTTTTTTTTTTTTAATTTACCAAATTTGGTGCGATGTAAATGTGCGATTACCCTTCATTTGCCAAATTGGGTGCGGTGTAAATGTATTATTACACTTCAGTGAATTTTGGGTAGGTTTGGATATTTATCCCCATCTGGCAGGACCATTCGGATTCTGGCCCCATTTTTCCCATCTGGTATTGTTTGTCATTTGACAATTTCCTACCACTCAAGGAAACAGGAAATAGGTGCGTGAACACTTTATATGTGCTGACACTGCAGAGTACGCACCCTCTGAAGAAGTTCTAAAATTAAGGTTTTTTTTTTTTTGGAGGTTGTAATTTTCGCTCTGATTCCATTTACTTTAGTAATTAGTAATGGTGAGATCTAGATATTTTGCTAAAACCTTAATTTTTCGCATAGCGAGCTTTGGTCTACGTGGTGATTATATGACCAGCTGATCGCGCTGTCGTTGATCACCAGCTAACATTACCCACCCTTAAGTCTCACCAATCGGAGCCCGTACAGCTGACATGCTCCCTCAACAGTCTGTGCTGCCACATCTCGCCGATGGCGACTAGTACTCTTGCGATGTTAAGGCCCAGGCAGATGCTCCACGGCAGCTGCTAATAGTACATTTACACTGTTCACCCCGTCATTGTGGTGACATTTCCCATACCGTGTCACGATTTGGGGTGCCTAATTTAGGGGAATGGTGAACGTTGTTGTACGATTACGACTGTGAAGGTAGTAACTGCCAGAAATGGGTATTTGCCACGATTTAATATTTTATTGGTATTGTATACTTTATGGGTCAACTGCTAATAAGTTAGCTACAATTCTGGGATATAGCTCAAAAGACGGATGTTGGACGCCGTCGGCCGCGCTTATTAAACTGACTCTGGACTACGCCATCCCGATTCCGGATGGTTGCCGGAGCCGTGGCTGACGGCACGCATTTTTTTTGTACAACCTATTTGTTTCCTCAATTATGTTCTCGGTGTTTATTTATGTTAGTACCGAAATATTTATACTGAGGCTAGTATTGACTTTAATTGGTTATATTTCATACCGCGCGATGCAGTAACGCGTTTCCTGTAATAGGGCCTTAAGTGGAGGTTTTAGTACCCGTGCATCCGGTAGCGCGATTTAGTACTAAAAAAAATTGGTAGTGTGGCAGCCATTGTGTATTAATACAAAGTGTAAACCACAGTATAACCAGTATTTGCACTGTGGTGAAAGTTCTCCATGGAGGTGAATTTTTCAGAGTTGAAATCCATGGTAGGATGGAATTTCGCGGACGCATGGTTGCATTTCAGTAACAAAAAAAACTTTAGAAATATTTCAAGAAAAAAAATGAATTTAATGTATATATTCCATGAATTAATATAGTAATATCATGAATTTACTGCACTACAAGAAGTATAAAAAATGTATATTAAAGGCAATATTGTAAAATTTCGTACAAATGCATATTGATGATCGATCGGCTCTTTATGAACGATGCTATTAAATAGTAGTTTTGCGCAAAAAAGCACCCCTGTTAGTTGAGGACATTGAGGTGAATTTGAAATTCTTAGAAATTTTCCAAAACAAAATAAAGAAAATATTTTGCTTGCAGTGTTATATTTATTTATACTATTTATTTAATAGTAATATACGATTATCTGGTAGCTTTAATGTCAAGGTACGGTGTTAATGAACTATGAGTCATCTTGGTATTAGTTTCCTTTAGGGGTCAACTGCTAATAAATTAGCTAAAATTATGGGAGATAGCTCAAAAGACGGGTTTTGGCCTCAGGATCACGAATCCGGAAGCGCTTTTTTAATTTTTTGTTTTAGTGAAAAGTTATGGTCAAAAAACCGAAAAATGACCCGGGTCCGATACCAAAATTGGGGCGGAATCCATGGTATTTATGTGCGAAACACCTTTCTGAGTTGGCGGCCTTCGGCCGCGCTTATAAAAAATAACCCTGGGCTACGCCATCCCCAGTCCGGACGTGTGGCGGTAGCCACGGCGCGACTTTTTTTGCACGTTTTTAGGGACAGTCTAATAAAATTACAACAACCACATGAAAACTTGAAACTTTGATTGCAAATATCTCTGCAGAGAATCAGAGAGAGGCCGAACGACGTCTTTTGAGCTATATCACATAATTTTAGCTAATTTATTAGAAGTTGACCCCTAAAGGAAACTAATACCAAATTTTCATCATTTGCACAACTTTTTTTATTTCCATTTGATTTTCACCACGCGTGATAGGGTTGTGTTTAATCACTCAGGGCTGCATTTTGTTGAAGTATTTGTTAGATAGTGATTTTTTTCTCTAATACTTCACGTTGACCTGCAAACTGGTTTTCCTTTCAGTTTAAAACGGTTAAAACAATTTAGGCATGTTCATAATCGATATAAAGTAGGTACTTAAGTTAGCGTCAACCCTTTGATACCCTTTCCAAGGGTCTATCTGACGCTAAATTTAGTACCTACTTTATTTCGTTCAGATTGTTGGACAGAGACAGATAAATATACAAGACTAAATGGGCTTGCTCAAGAACATCCTACAAATTATGACGGATAACACATAATAATCAAAAAACTAAATTTATAATAGAACTATTTTTTCTACACCTTTTTCACTCGTACTTCAAAAACCGTAAAAATACTTTAGATAAGGTTAAATGCATTTAAGAATAGTGAATGGTAGTCCAAGACCCATACAATTATTTTCAGAATAGTCAATTTTATCTTAAAAACTGTAAAATATGCTTTAGAATAATCAACTGTACTCCAAAAACTATAAATTGTACTTCATAAATTGTAATTTGTACTCGAGACCGTAAATTAGACTTCAGAAGCTTAAAAATGTACTCCAAATCTGCGGATTGGGGACTAAGGGCTTCAAGCTCATTCGAGCCAGCGAGGAGAGCAAAGTCAGAACGTGTATTTTGGTCAAGTCTGAGTTGAACTCCTTTCTCCTACCTAACTACACCAATGGTGATATTACCGCTATCAGTCTAACGGTCGACAGCACCCGCCTGACGGTGGCGTCGGTCTATATGCCCTACGACGCCGAAGAACCCCCACCACAAATCGAGGTGAAAGACCTGGTGTCAAATTTCTGCACGGGTAATCTTATTATTGGAGCGGACGCTAATGCTCACCATGTCCAATGGGGGAGCTCCGACATCAATGCCAGGGGCGAGTCTCTGTTTGATTACCTCTTAACAACCAACCTGGTGATTTGCAACGTGGGTAATGAGCCTACTTTTATCACTAAGACCCGCAGGGAGGTCATAGACCTCACTCTCTGTAGTGAAGGCGCTTATGAGTGGGTCAGAAAATGGCGGGTTCTGGAAGAACATTCTTTCTCCGACCACCGTTACATAGAAATGGTTTTAGACTTTATTGTAGAACAACCAATCATGAAACGCAATCCACGTAACACTGATTGGCAGTTACACAATGAAATATTAGACAGAGACCTCCCAGTACTGCCCTCACAAGCCCCCTCATCAGTAGAGGAGCTGGAGGATCTTGTTACTACATTTACATCGGCGCTCTCAAATGCTCTAGGACAGGCTTGTCCAGTGCCAAAACCACGCGGTAAACACAGGCCACATTGGTGGTCCTACGATTTGGACTCGCTCCGAATATCATGCCGGAAACAATTTAACAAGGCCAAGAGCTTCGGCTCTGAGCCTCATTGGCACGAATATAAAGCTAAACTAAGGGCCTACAAAAAAGCTCTGAGACAGGCGAAGAGAACCTCGTGGAGAAATTTCTGCACTGGCGTCGAAAAGGTCGACGACACAGCGAGACTTAGACGAGTCCTCTCGAAAAGTCAAACAACCATCAGCTATTTGCGAAAGCCTGACGGATCCTGGACCAGCACGGAAGAGGAAACCCTTGAGCTGCTCTTGAATACACATTTTCCGGGGAATCTGCATGATGCACCACTAGCACCTGCAACAAACCTGGCAGTAAATATACCCATCACTGAGGAAAGAGTAAGGTGGGCAGTTAAGAGCTTTGAACCGTATAAGGCTGCCGGGCCGGACGGGATTATCCCCGCGCAACTTATAAACACGTTGGAGACATCAGCTAAATGGCTGGTATTTCTCTTCACAGCCTGCCTGGCTCTCAACCACATTCCGGGCTCCTGGAGAAGCGCCACGGTAGTGTTTATCCCTAAGGCTGGGAAGGCATCCCACTACGAGCCAAAAGACTACAGACCGATCAGTCTCTCGTCCTTTGTACTAAAAACCTTTGAGAGGATATTAAGCGACTACCTCTTAACGACTATTGATAGCAACCTTATCTCTAGCTGTCAGCATGCATACACCAAGGGTAAATCAACAGAAACCGCTCTGCACAGCCTAGTGTCTGTCATTGAGAAAACGTTGTGTGAAAAGGACTACTGTCTCGTGGCCCTCCTAGACATTGAGGGGGCTTTCAACAATATAAGCCCGGAGGCTATCAACTCCGCTCTAACTAATCTGGGAGTAGATAGACCTCTAACTGGTTTAATTGACCAACTTTTAATGGGAAGGAAAATAGCTTCTTCACTTGGTACGGTTGAGTTATCACGCTATGTCACAAGGGGAACACCCCAGGGTGGTGTTCTTTCCCCGCTTTTATGGAACCTCACAGTCAACTCGTTGCTACGTGACACAAGCTGGGGGGGCGGGAAGATAGTGGCATACGCAGACGATTTAGCTATTGCATTCAGAGGCAAGTTCCCACAAACTCTGTGTGACCTGATGCAAGTAGCACTGCGAGAAGTTTCGACGTGGTCCTCTCGCTGCGGACTTAGTATCAACCCAGGGAAGGTGGAACTTGTCCTCTTCACCAACCGGTACAAAATACCGCCACTAAGCCTACCAGAACTAGATGGCACGCGCCTGGGCTTGTCGGATAAGGCCAAGTTTCTAGGCATAGTTCTGGACAGGAAATTGAATTGGAAGGAGAATGTTCTTCAGCGCCAGAAGAAAGCTTGCATCCGTCTTTACACCTGCAAAAGAGCCATTGGCAAAAAATGGGGACTCAGCCCTAGAGTATGCAGTTGGATCTACACGGCCATCATTCGCCCAATCATGCTTTATGGAGTCGTCGTATGGTGGCCTGCGCTGAGCAAGGCAACATACCTGAATCTGTTGCGGAAAGTCCATAGATCCAATATGATCTGTATAAGCAGTGCGCTAAGGACAACGCCCAACGAAGCCCTCCAGGTCATTCTGGGCATTTTGCCACTTGATCTGGAAGGGTGGGCAGTTAAGAGCTTTGAACCGTATAAGGCTGCCGGGCCGGACGGGATTATCCCCGCGCAACTTATAAACACGTTGGAGACATCAGCTAAATGGCTGGTATTTCTCTTCACAGCCTGCCTGGCTCTCAACCACATTCCGGGCTCCTGGAGAAGCGCCACGGTAGTGTTTATCCCTAAGGCTGGGAAGGCATCCCACTACGAGCCAAAAGACTACAGACCGATCAGTCTCTCGTCCTTTGTACTAAAAACCTTTGAGAGGATATTAAGCGACTACCTCTTAACGACTATTGATAGCAACCTTATCTCTAGCTGTCAGCATGCATACACCAAGGGTAAATCAACAGAAACCGCTCTGCACAGCCTAGTGTCTGTCATTGAGAAATCGTTGTGTGAAAAGGACTACTGTCTCGTGGCCCTCCTAGACATTGAGGGGGCTTTCAACAATATAAGCCCGGAGGCTATCAACTCCGCTCTAACTAATCTGGGAGTAGATAGACCTCTAACTGGTTTAATTGACCAACTTTTAATGGGAAGGAAAATAGCTTCTTCACTTGGTACGGTTGAGTTATCACGCTATGTCACAAGAGGAACACCCCAGGGTGGTGTTCTTTCCCCGCTTTTATGGAACCTCACAGTCAACTCGTTGCTACGTGACACAAGCTGGGGGGGCGGGAAGATAGTGGCATACGCAGACGATTTAGCTATTGCATTCAGAGGCAAGTTCCCACAAACTCTGTGTGACCTGATGCAAGTAGCACTGCGAGAAGTTTCGACGTGGTCCTCTCGCTGCGGACTTAGTATCAACCCGGGGAAAGTGGAACTTGTCCTCTTCACCAACCGGTACAAAATACCGCCACTAAGCCTACCAGAACTAGATGGCACGCGCCTGGGCTTGTCGGATAAGGCCAAGTTTCTAGGCATAGTTCTGGACAGGAAATTGAATTGGAAGGAGAATGTTCTTCAGCGCCAGAAGAAAGCTTGCATCGCTCTTTACACCTGCAAAAGAGCCATTGGCAAAAAATGGGGGCTCAGCCCTAGAGTATGCAGTTGGATCTACACGGCCATCATTCGCCCAATCATGCTTTATGGAGTCGTCGTATGGTGGCCTGCGCTGAGCAAGGCAACATACCTGAATCTGTTGCGGAAAGTCCATAGATCCAATATGATCTGTATAAGCAGTGCGCTAAGGACAACGCCCAACGAAGCCCTCCAGGTCATTCTGGGCATTTTGCCACTTGATCTGGAAGGGTTTCGGTCAGCGGCGGCATCAGCTCTGCGCCTAAGAGAAACCTCCAGTTGGGCTGCGGGTACTATTGGACACTCCAGTATTCTGGAATCTTACAGCTTTCTCCCTCTAAGCACAGATCGTTGTGCGACTACTACAGTCGGGGATAGCTGTTTCAAAATAAACATTCCCAGCAGAGAAGACTGGGAGAGGACGGATTGGTGTCCCGAAACAAATGGTGGCACTTCCATATACACCGACGGCTCGAAGTTGGACGGCAGAGTTGGAGGAGGCGTTTATTCAAGGTATTTGGACCTTGAGCTCTCCTTCAGACTACCTGATCATTGTAGCGTCTTCCAGGCGGAAGTCTCGGCAATCCTGGACGCCGCGGCCTGGTTAAGCAAACGTGTTATCGGAGAAGATATCGCTATTTTCAGCGATAGCCAAGCGGCCATCAAATCCCTTGGCTCATACACGTTCAACTCTGAACTGACGCTCAGCTGTCGTCGATCTCTTCAGGAGATGGCCCAACAGAACCGCGTAAACCTCATATGGGTCCCGGGACATAGGGACATTGAGGGAAACTGTAAGGCAGACGAGCTTGCCAGGCAGGGCACGACCAAGCAGGTTCTTCAGGATAAAGAGCGCTTAGGTATGCCGTTTGCCACATGCAAACTAATGCTGAAGGAGCACACACTCCGTCAAGCCAACGAAAGATGGCTGCAATCCCCAGGGTGTCGCATATCGAAACAAACCTGGCCAAAATGGGATCTTAAAAGGTCTAGACGCATTTATGCCCTAACTAGGAGGGAAATCTGCATATTGATAGGGGTATTAACCGGTCACTGCCTCATTGGTAGGCATGCAGAAAGGCTAGGTGTGCCCTACCGACGATGCTGCAGGAGTTGCAAAGATGATGAGGAGGAGGAAACAGTGGATCACCTCATCTGCAACTGTCCGGCTTTAAGCGGCGCGAGAACGCGCTTTTTGGGAGTTCCGTTCCTGGATAGCCTAAGCCAGATCGCGGAACTGGACATAAAGGACTTGATGGGCTTCATAAAGTCATCTAAGTGGTTCGAGGAGGAGTAACGGTGTCGGTTTAGGAGTGTCAGTCCCGGGATTCTGCTATGTGGAAAATCCCAACAACTCAGGGATTTTCCATATGGCTGGGTCCCGGGACTGCCTTTCCTTGTGTTGGTGGTATCACAACGGGCCTTTCAAAACTGGCCTAAGTGTGCCTCTGCGGCAGCCACTTGAACCTAACCTAACTCCAAAATAATCAGTTCTACTTCAGAAACAACAAATTCCAATCCAGAAGATGTTTCTGAAGTACATTTGATTTTTCTGGAATACGTTTTACAGTTTCTCGAATACAATGGGCTTCTTCGTAGCAAATTTTGCGAATATTAACAACCATTTACGTTTTTTAAAGTACATTTTACACTCTAACCCACAATAAAATATACAGGCAGATTCTAAATAATTTCTTACTTTGCGGATTTTCTCCCTCTCATATAATTTGTGAGCGAAAATGTATGAAAAAGGTTCACTAGTGAAATTTATTTAGATTGGCACGATAAGCTTTTTGTCGAAAAATTCTCAAATTTCGAAATTTGTTTTGCGTAAAATTTTGCAAAAATCATTGGATCATGTGTTCCAATTTTGTGATATTGGAGTACTTCAATTGTAATACTTTCTAATACCTCAGCGGACCAACTTCAGCTTATTGAAAGCCGATCATTGCTCATGCTTTATTGACCAAAATCACGACACGATCGCTCTGAAAATAGATACTCCAAGGAGTAACAACATTGGAATACATTGCAAAGTACTCTGAAAATAGAAACAACTGTAGCGTCTCGTTGTGACATTTAATTTTGACAGCTGACATAAATGCACGTAGACAAAGGCAACCTGTCTTATAACCGCGTTTTAACACACGTTAACGCAGACTTCATCTAGTTTTATCTTTTTGGGTACGATGACATAATCAGCTGATTTTTCCTTGTATATTTTTTGGTTTTGTGCGTATTTGTCAAAGTTATAAATGTCACGCAACGCAATAAAGCTGTATTTGTTTTCGACTGAATACTCCTATGCGTGAGAAAAAACGCTGTGCATTGGTTTTTGGTTGAGTTGTAAAATAGTAATTTCTTTTTTTTTAGAAATATACCCTAATATATACATATATAGTTTTACTTAAAACGCAAAATCCTAAATTTGACTATTTCTCCTCTTTTAAAGTAATTTATTACATCATAAAATTTGCAACACAACACCCTGAAATGGCTGAAAATAGTTGACTGCAACCCGAAGTTCTCTATGGAGGTGAATATAAGTACGTTTGTGTTAGTGAGTGCAACTACTGTCTATACTGTGGTGTAAACTCTTCTGCATAGACGTCAAAATTCCAAAATGAGTTTAACACCTGTTTGAGATTGTGGTTAATAACAACTGTGAAATTTTCAAAGTGAGTTTAGTCACCTGTTTTTAATTTCCTTTTTTGTCTCACTTCTTTCCATCTTCCCATCTCTTTCTACCATTAGGTAAAAGATAGGAGACCGCCATGTTGATGTGTGCAGGATGTTAAACATCGCCATTGCTTTTCTGTTATTCGGTGCTGGCGACATTTTAATATGTGCAGGATGTAAACAAACCGACATTTTAATGTGTGTTGTCAAAAGAAGACTTCACACTTGTTATTGATACACAATGGTGGCAGCGCAAGACGGCGCACTCAATGAATAAATGTCATTGAAAATTTACACGCGGTAAGTTGTACAATTTGTTAATTTTATTTTTTAATTGTATTTTAATAAATTTTCTATTTCTTTTTATTTTCAGGTGAGGTGCAAGGTCGTGGGAAGGAGCCCCAGGATTGTGGACGTGGTCGGAGAGTTGCAGCAAAGAGAATATATCAACAAGAGCCACCACTCGTTATGAAAGCAACGAAAAAGATGGATGCCGTTTTCTTTCAGGGTTTCGGTAATTTCGATATAAATATGTTATTGTCTAATCAAAACAAATTGTGTAAAAGAAAATAGACTAGAAATGAAATAACACAAGAGTCGAAACAAAAATTTACCAGCTGTCGAATTTACTAAACTGAGGAAAACAAAATTACCGAAACCCTGAAAGAAAACGGCATCCATCTTTTTCCTTGCATTTATAACGAGTGACGGCTCTTGTTGATATATTCTCTTTGGTTGCAGGTAAGTATACATGGAAAAAGGTAAGTGTATCGTAAAATGTATATGTTTGTATGTGTATGTATCACTCGCTGTGGTAGCCGGCACCCAGCGATGGATACATACCTGCACAAACTATTTAGACATGTGTATTAATCTTTTTCTTTTTGTCTTTTCAGGTTTTATGGGCAGCTTTCTATATGCCCCATCAATGAGCAGCCAAACATATGATCCACCAATGGGCAGCTGAACATATGCCCCAACGAAAATGCGTTATGGCTAAAATTTATGCCACACAAAGGCATGGCGCAGGGGGGGCAGCAATTTTTAATGCGCCGGGGTTTTATTTTATGGGGCAGCTTTCTATATGCCCCATAAAATTTTCGCATCTAAAAGATGGCCCAAGTTCTGTTGCATTTTTGCAACTTCTCGGAGATGGAAACATCATTACAGGCTGAGGAACTGAACTCCAGCGTCATTTACATTTAATAGTTCCACAGTTTTTACTATTTTGCAATTGTGACAATTTTGGTATGAGGGGTTTTCACTTCCTTGTAAATGCACCTTTGAGCAAGCACCTTTGCCAGCTAAGTGCAAGTGTGTGGGTCAGGTTTGCCTTGGCAAGTTTTAGCCTTGACAACTATAACCTTTTATGTTTAAAGCGCCGCTTTCTCGGCTCCTTAAGCCTGCATTCTCTCTTTCATAGTAAAGGTACCTTACTTTGAATCACTTGCCGCTTTCCATATTTACATATAGCTGACTAACACACGTTAATCAGCAATAGGGGTGTCCACCAAACCAAGACTTCCGAAATAGTCGGGTATTAGACTTGAAATAATTTCGACTCTACTTAAATAAGTCGTAATCATTTCATTCAATAAAAGTGTACCAAACATTGTATGCATCAGATACAAGAAAAAGCTATGAAATGAAGGCTATTTTATATTGCCCAAAGAATTTCATGGCACTCTGTAGCTGCAACGTAAAAGACTTCGGAAAAAAGTCGAAATTATTTGTTTAGTGGGTTGTTGTGGTATGACAGCAGATCGGCTGGTCCGTCTGCGGTCGTCTTTGGCGTGGTTGGGGAAAGATGTATGGTAGTTGTGTGGCTAAACCGTGAAATAATGTTTGGACGATGTGCTGCTAATTTGCTGTAGCACATGGTTACCTTCTGTGGCAGATCGGTGCGTCCGTCTGCGGTAGGGTTTTTGTTGGCCTCGTTACCAAGTTTAACGAGTGCATTTGCTTGCTATTGGGTTTATTGTTGGGGTGGTAGATTTTTTTTCTGTGTTTTCAAAAGTATTAAAAAGTAGATAGAAAATGAACAAATTGTATTCCCAATGGTAACGTTAACTATGCAAATTCAATGATGAAATGATTACAAACTAAATCAAAGCTGATGCCATTTAGAGATCATAAATGAATATTTATGAATAATCATATTTAGCCAACTTTTTTCTCCAGACACTGCGATCATATTTGTTTAAAAATGTACTTAAGCTTGATCGGTTTTAAGTTAAGACATTTAATCATCTGGAGAATGATACTTGAATATTTTGGTCAAAACTTTTTTAAAAATGCTGGCTGGGTACATTCCAAATTTTATGGGATGATATATTTTGATTTCGATTTGCATTTGAATATTCTCTTTCTTATGTGGTTCCTTATATCTTATGTTGGATACTCCTTTGAAAACTGATAAGCTATATTTCAATGGTTAGAGAGATATGGGATTGTATTCTTTGTTGTACCCCTGAGGGTTACCTATTTAAAATCGCGTTGTATTATTATGATTAATCTGTCTGCAGTAGACCTTTGTTGTTTGGAAGCTTTGCCAATTGTGGGGATTAACGAATGTTCCCTAATCCAAAGGAATGAGAAGTGGAATTAGGGATATGAAGAAGTGGAATAGTTACTCCCTTCCGTCATCCTCACTGACGGGTGGAAGTAAGACCAATTTCGCGATTGGTCTGGTAGTTCGGCCCCGCGCGGTGTCTAGTTCGACGACTCGAACTCGATTATCAGGTCCACGATGTAAGTTCGCGATCCGTCCTAGCCTCCATTCGTTGGGAGGTAAGTTGTCCTCCTTTAGGACAACCAGGTCCCCTTGTTTCAAGTTTGCTTGAGGATGTTTCCACTTGACGCGTTTCTGCAGCTCGGTGAGGTACTCGGTTTTCCATCGTTTGCAGAACGTTTGGTGTAACGCCTTGAGTTTCTCCCATCTGTTGACGAGTGAGACACGATGCTCGCTGACATCGATCTCTGGTGGTGCTAATAGATGCCCTCCAACGAGGAAATGTCCTGGGGTAAGCGGCTCCAAGTTTGACGGTTCGTTGGAAGAGGGAGTTAAGGGTCGCGAGTTAAGGCAAGACTCTATTCGACAGAGGAGGATGCTAAATTCTTCTAGGGTGAATTTATGATCTGAAGCGATCTTCTTAAAGTGGTTTTTAAAACTTTTTACCCCCGCTTCCCAAAGTCCACCCATATGAGGAGCACCTGCAGGTATGAAATGCCAGGTGAGGGTTTGATGACAATATTTCGAAAGGGTCTGGTTGCGGGCGTCCGCTAGAAAGGACTTGAACTCTGATCGGAGAGCTCGAGATGCACCGACGAAGTTCGTTCCGTTATCGGAGTGGATGTTTTTTGGACATCCTCGTCTGGCAACAAACCTGTCGAAGGCTGCCAGGAACGAGGCGGTACTGAGGTCACTGGTGGCCTCTAGATGAATTGCCTTGGTCGTAAAAATACGAACAGGCAAACGTAGGCCTTTGACATGCGACATCCTCTGCCGCTGTAGGACTTGATGTCAAAGGGTCCGGCGAAATCTACCCCGGTGTTAGTAAATGCCCGGGAGAAGGTAGTGCGTGCGGAAGGAAGGTCCCCCATTAATTGGGTCTGTACTCGGTGTCGAAAGATGGTACAGACATTACAGTTGTGGATAATAGATCTAATCATGTTTTTCACCTTCGGAACCCAGTATTGCGTGCGGATAAGCCGCAGCATTACTTGGTTTTCTCCGTGTAGGGAGATCTTGTGGACAAACTGGACCAGAAGACGGGTGAAATGACACGCGTAAGGGAGGATAATTGGGTGACGTTCGTTATAAGGCAGATCAAGGGATGCAGACAGACGGCCGCCCACCCGCAAGATGTTACAGCTATCGATGAAGGGGTTGAGAGGCAGGACTTCGCTTTTTGTCCCTATAGGTTTCCCGGATTTTAAATTCCCTAATTCTTCAGAATAATGTTTCTGTTGGTAGATGGATATAAGACGTTGAGTCGTAGCCTTAATTTCGTCGGGCGAAATGAGGTGTGACTCCGCTTTAAAAGTGGATTTTGTTTTGGGACTCGTTCTTTGAGAGAACCTCATAATATATGATATGACCCTCAAAGCTCTTGAAAAATCGGAAAATCTATCGAGAATGTCCTCTTTATTGTTTGTTTGCGTAGTTGCGTGAATTTGTACTCTCTTTGCCTCGATGTTTGTACCATACTCTTTTTCTTGGGCTGGCCATTTTTTCTTGTCTTCTTGTAGCCAAGAAGGTCCCTGCCGCCACAGAACGTTGTCGACTAGATCCCGCGCTGATAGTCCTCTGCTGGCCAGATCTGCTGGGTTTGATGCGGAATCCACGTGTCGCCAGGCTTGATTTCCTACCTTTTCCACAATTTTTGTGACTCTGTGCGCCACGAACGTTGACCACGAACACGGTTGTTTTCGGATCCATGCTAGGACGATGGTTGAGTCCGTCCAAAGGTGAATTTTGAATGTGCCTAAATTCAGATTTTCGATGACGGATTCCAAAGTCTCGGCCAACAGAACCGCTCCACACAGCTCCAATCGGGGTAAGGAGATGGTCTTCACTGGGGCTACTCTTGTTTTCGCCATTAGCAGGTTAACGTAAACCTGATCTTTCATTTTGACTCTTAAAAAAACTGTGGCTGCGTATGCTTTTTCGGAGGCATCGCAGAATCCGTGTATTTCCACGTCGTTGGATGGCGTGAAATACACCCATCGTGGAATCCGAATGTTATTAATTTCATTGTAGTCGTGCATAAAGCTGCGCCACCTATCTAAAGTTTGATCAGATACTCTCTCGTCCCAGTCAGTCCCCTCTAGCCAAATGTTTTGCATAATCATTTTGGCTACTATGATGACTGGGCCCAGCCATCCTAATGCATCGAAGAGTTTAGCGATGGCTGAGAGTATCGCCCGTTTAGTAATGCTATCCCCATTTGCGATGGGCTTAGCTGTAAAATAAAACTGGTCAGAATGTGCGTTCCAACGGATTCCGAGTGTTTTGACGGTACTGGAGTCTTCGAACTCCAGAAAGTCCTCGTTCAGTCGATGATGTTTGGGTATTCCCTGTAGTATTTTGTTGCAATTCGACGTCCATTTTCGAAGGGATAAGCCCGCGGACTGTAATGCACGCGTAATTTCATCACGAGCCTTGATAGCGTAGTCGATAGTATGCCCTCCTGAGAGAACATCATCGACGTACATACTTGTTCGCAGGATATTTGCTGCGATGGGTAATGAAGTCTCCACGTCATCCGCTAACTGATGCAGTGTTCGGATGGCTAAGTATGGAGCACAATTAACTCCAAAGGTTACCGTCTGTAACTCGTAGACGGTGATAGGGTTCTCAGGTCTGGTCCGGAAAACTATTCTTTGAAATTTGGTCTGATTGGGTTTGACCCATATCTGACGATACATCTTTTCGATGTCGCTATTAAACACGTATCTATAGAATCTCCATCTGAGAAGCAGTATTGTTAAATCGGCCTGAAGTACTGGGCCTGGATGAAGTACGTCGTTAAGGCTGGTGCCATTAGCGGTGGGACACGACGCGTTGAATACCACCCTGACTTTAGTAGTTGTGCTTTCTTCCTTTATGACAGCATGATGAGGCAGGAAGTAGCAATCTGTAGACAGGGGTGGGACGATTGAAGGGACTTTGGACATATGTCCTAATGTTTCATACTCCGACAATACTCTATTGTACTCTCTCTGTAGGTCCGGTGTCTTAGCCAGGCGGGTCTCATTCCTGTAAAATTGAGAACAAACGCCTTTTAATGAGGGTCCTAAGCATATATCGTTGGGAAACTCTTGTTTAAAGGGAAGGGAGACAATGTATTTGCCATCAGAGCCCCGTTCCGTTGTTGCTTTGAAAAGTGCCTCGCAATAGGCATTATCGTCGTTTAGTGCCTTTTTCTTAGGCACATCTTCCAACTCCCAGAAAGCGGTTAGCTGTTTATCTAGGCTTATCTCGTTAAAAAATGATACCCTATTATTAGTGGGCTGTGCTGTTTCTGCACGACCGGTCAATATCCACCCGAAGACGGTTTCTTGGGCAAGAAGCGTGCTCATCACGTTCTTCCTTATACCGTTCAATATTATCTTTGCATATATGTCGCCTCCTAGGATGAGGTCGACTGGTTCGTTAACGAAGAACCTCTTATCCGCTAGAATCAAGTCAGGGAACGCTTGCTGGGTCAATGCACTGACCTGACAAGTCGGAAGGTCCCCTGTAAGTTGTGGTAGGACTAGGACCATTGTATCAATGCTAACTAATGGGTCGATGAGGGAGCCTATTGTAATAGAGCACGACTCTGTTACCTGCGCGGACAGCGTATTGTTTATGCCTGACACTTGGATGTTCAGGCGTTTAGATGGCAGGTTTAGTTTTTTTTTTCAGTCTTTCAGTTATGAAAGAGCACTCAGAGCCGGAGTCAATAAGAGCTCTGGCCGAGAAATCCACTCCATTATAGTGGATCTTAATGCGTGCGGTTCCCAACAATACCCCTTTAGTTGTATTAGCATGTAACGTAGAAACATTATTAACATTTTCGTTTCTATTTGCAGACTCAAGCCTTGCCCTAGCCTGTTGCGAAGTTGAGGGCCTATCATCGTTGGAGTTGCGGTTCCAACTTCGATTATTTGTGTTGGTGTTTCGGTTCCGACTTTGATTATTGGAGTTGGTGTTCCGGTTCCAACTTTGGTGGTTTCCTTGGGGTTGTGCTGTTGGCAGGTGGAGTAAGGTGTTGTGCCTCAAGTGACACAAGGTGCAATTAAGCGGATGAGGGCATCGTGTCACGGTGTGTTTGTCTGACAAACAGTTAAGGCAAGACCTTTTTTCCTTAATAAAGGTTATTCTGTCTTGTGGGGACAGCCTTCGGAAATTTTGACAGTCCCGCAATCTGTGCTCCTTGGTGTTGCACATTTGACACCAGCCAGGAGGGACGCTGGCTTGGTAAACTCCGAGTTTCTTCGGCGTTTCCCGTGAACTATTTGAAGACTGATTCGAGTGTGCTTTGTTGCTACTCCTCAAATCGCACACGGTTTCCAATGTTTGGAACCGGTTGGATAAGAATTTATCCATGTCTTCCCATTTTGGAATCTCTGTTTTGTTCTCAATGGTTTGTTCCCAGAGAGCCAGAGTACACTCGGGAAGTTTGGTGGAACATAGATAAGTAATTATTGCATCCCAATTAGATATGTCAATTTGATGACATTGGAGTGATGCGATGCAATTATTTATATCTCGTTGTAGTTGTTTGATCTTTGTTCCACATTCCTTGTCCACCGCGGTCAGACTGAACAACGATTTTAATTGGGTATTGGCCAGGATACGCTTGTTCTCGTACCGGTCACTTAAATTTTTCCAGGCTGTAGTAAGGCCTTCGTTGGTCAGTGGACACCTCCTGACTATTTCCTTCGCCTCCACTTGAGTTTTTTGGTTGAGGTGATACAATTTTTCAACCGGGGTAAGGCGTTTATTTAATATGTATATGACCGTGAACATATCCCTAAATGTTGGCCAGGATAGATAATCGCCCTTAAACACATCGGTGTCACAGGGCGGAAGCCGAATATTATTTTCACGGCTAGATGTATCGTCCGTACTTTGTTGTTTTTGTGGTTGTATGGGCTGTGCTGACAGCTTTTCCAGCTGAGCATTCATAGCAGCCATGCATTTCATGTAGCATGCGAAACACGTTTTATTTTTTTGCTTTATGGATTGCAAATCTTCCTTGGTGGTCTCTTTGTGGGACAATAGGCTGTCATAAGTCGTTTTCGTCTTCTTCCATTGTGACTTCAGCTCCTCTTGCTGTAGTGCAAGGGTGTGCTTATCCATTTCTTCAATGTTAGTAGAGCTCCATTCTTGCTCGAACTCCACTATGCAGTCGGACTGACGAATATATGTCTCCATTCTCTTTATTTGCTTAAATATTTTGTATATTTACAGAGAAGTGGACTTAGCAGTAGTGACTCAGGAAGATGTCTTGCTTTGGACTAAGCGAAATTTTTTATATAACGGTGATTTGATTCAAATCTCTGGAGATTTGATGTATAGAATGTGTGATAGACAAATTATGTCTTAGAAGTGTGTGAAACAGATCTAAATCTCTGAAGATTTAGAGTATTATCAACAGTGTATATGAAACAGATAGAAATCTCTGAAGATTTAATGTTTCAAAAGACAAAATTATGTCTTCAAAAGTGTGTGAAACCGAACAAAATCTCTGAAGATTTAAAGTATCTCGGAAGATTTAATGTTTCAAAAGACAAAAATATGTCTTTACAAGTGTGTGTGAACCCGAACAAAATCTCTGAAGATTTAAAGTATCAACAACGGTATATATGAAACAAATCTCTGAAGATTTACTGTCTCAAAGTGTATAAGAAACAAAATCTCTGAAGATTTAATGTCTCTAAAATGAACGTGAAACCGAAAAAATCTCTGAAGATTTAGTGTATTAATAGGTGTGTCTAGCACCAATAAAATCTCTGAAGATTTAATGTGCTTAAAGTGTTTGTGAACCGATCTAAATCTTTGAAGATGTAGTGTAACAAACTGTGTATATGAAACAGATAGAAATCTCTGAAGATTTAATGTTTCAAAAGTATTTGTGTAACGGATAACCTCTGGAGGTTTAGTATTTCCAAATGTATGTGATAACCGATAGTCTCTGAAGACTTAATGTATCAACAAAAAGTGTATGTGGCACAGATTTAAATCTCTGAAGATTTAAGGTGCTTTGGGTAGTATGAACCCTGTATAGCCAAACCAGGTAACAAAGTGCAATTTCCAAGAAAAATTCCAAGAAAAACTAACGCAGTTGTATTTGTCCAGATAATCGTGGACTAGTGATAATATTTTATTTAAAATTTTGAGCGATACAAAATAATGTGTTAAATTAAGCGACACTTAGGGACTGTGTTCGCTTTAAGTGTTTATACCCACAAGCCACCCAACGTTGTGATGAATATATGGATTGTTTGATATGTGAACTTTGTGATGGATCGCTCTTTAAAAAGCATCAACTAAGTGAAATTTTAAAGTTATTTGGAGAAAGTTTCCACAGTATGTGGTCGAACAGAGAGATGTTCAGTGCAGTGATACGTGTATATATAAAAAAACAAAAAAAAATTCACTGACTGCTTGCCTTGAGCTGTGTCGGATAAGTCTTACCACTGGTGGGGGACTTAACCGATAGTCAAAAGGCGAAAGTGTGCTATCGAGAACACGGTATTTTCACTTACTTTGTTTTCAAAGGAAATCACTCACAAAGTTCACTACGTTTCGCACGTACAAAAAGAAAGTGGTGCATGAACTAAAACAAACCACGTACCTTGAGTGATGAAAACGATGTAATTGATTGTGGTGTGATGAGAGCAGATGGACTGTAGTGATTGGTGTGATGTGATGTGTTGATGTGAGCAACGCACTGATGGTATGATATGATGTGATGTGGTGTGAGTACGTGTATGTGTTGGTGTCACTCGCTGTTGTTGATAGCTAATCGCTCGCTTGGTTCATTCAAGTCGCCTTCGAATTAATTAAAAGGCCAACTAAACTCTGTTGAATTTTTTTAATTTTTGCGGTGCGCTTTATTAGGTGCTGGATTTTTAAGGTGCTGATTTTATAGGTGCTGGATTTTTGTTATTTCCCGGCGCGATGGACCAAATGCTACGGCGAGCCCGGGTAGTAGCGGGGTTGCTCGCACGTAATAAAATGACAAGAGAAAGAAGAGGAAATGGCAGCGAGTGAATAAATAATAAAACACTGTATTTCAACTATAGATACAATATAACAAGTGACTTTCTTTATTGAGTAGAATGTACAACCTTAATTATTGGAGAATTAAGGCGTACAAGTAATATTTTATGAAAGTGGATAAATAGTATAAATGAAAAGGAAATATTTTATTAAGTGATTTTACAAAAGTTGGAATTCTACGTTTGGGAATTGGGCTTACCTGGAGTGGCTGCTGGTGAAGTGCTTCGTGATCGACAACAAAGTGAAAGAGCCTTCAGATAAACCGTAGCTCTGTACCGCCGCCGAATGCCTACTTTCGTAGGATTCGAAGGAGTAAGAGCTGTTATCGGGTGAAAAGATAAAAAAAGTCGCGCGAGCAGATACTAGTATCTATTACGAGGGGCGGCCGATATATTTAGACCGATGGTCTAAACAGTAAGAATTGCTTTTTTATATAAGAAATATCGATGTTGAAAATCATTGAGATGGGATGAATATTTAACATAGCCCCCATACAATCGATTGTTCCGATAACCGGATTTTGAGCTATAACTCCTGTAATTAAACAGGTAGGAACGTCGAATTTTGTGACAATTACTTTTTTTATATAAGAAATGTTGATATTGAAAATCATTGAGATGGGATAAATATTTCACATAGCCCCCATACAATCGATTGTTCCGATAAACGGATTTTGGTAGATAACTACTGTAATTATATAGGTAGGAGAGTGAAATTTTGTAACTATTTCTCCTATTGGAATGTGGAATCTCGATGGTAAAAATCAATGAGATTGGACCACTATAACACATCGCCCCCATATAATTGATAGTTCCGATACTTTCGGTATGAGCTAAAGTTAAGTACTGGGGATCGAACAGTGAAAATCGTGACGCTTATTCATGAAAGGTATATAGCCAAAATCCGTAAACACGTAGAAACGTGAAATTTTGGAAGCATCGCTATTTTTATATGTAAAATATCGATGTTGAAAATCATTGAGATGGGATAAATATTTCACATAGCCCCCATACAATCGATTGTTCCGATAAACGGATTGTGGGCTATAACTCCTGTAATTAAAGAGGAAGGAACGTGAAATTTTGTAAGTATTGCTATTTTTATATATGAAATATCGATGTTGAAAATCATTGAGATAGGATATATATTTCACATAGCTCCCATACAATCGATTGTTCCCATAAACGGATTTTGGTAAATAACTCCTGTAATTATATAGGTAGGAACGTGAAATTTCGTAACTATTGCTATTTTAGAATGTGGAACGTCGATGTTAAAAATCAATGAGATTGGACCAATATAACACATCGCCCCCATATAATCGATAGTTCCGATAATTTCGGTATGACCGGCAGTTAAATTCACACAGGCTGTACTGGGATCAAACAGTGAAAATCGTGACGCTTATTCATGAAAGGTATTTAGCCTTCGGCACAGCCGAAGACAGCTTTCCTTACTTGTTATACCTTTCATGAACATGAAATGGTATTATAACTTTTGTCCGATGTTTGTAAGTATGAGAAGAAGAAGAGATAGACCCATCAATAAGTATACCGAAATAATCAGGATGACGAGATGAATTGATTTAGCCATGTCCGTCTGTCCGTCTGTCTGTCTGTCTGTCTGTCTGTGTGTCTGTCTGTCTGTTTGAACGCAAACTAGTACCTCAGTTTTTGAGATATTTGGCTGAAATTTTGTATGCGGCCACCATTTTCCAATATAGGAATCATTTGTCGGAACCAGCAAGATCGGACCGATATTACATATAGCTCCCATACAATCGATTGTTCCGATAAACGGATTTTGGGCTATAACTCCTGTAATTAAACACGTAGGAACGTGAAATTTTGGACGTATTGCTATTTCTATATGTGAAATATCGATGTTGAAACTCATCGAGATGGGATAAATATTTCACATAGCTCCCATACAATCGATTGTTCCGATAAACGGATTTTGGGGTATAAATCCTGTAATTAAACACGTACGAACATGAAATTTTGGACGTATTGCTATTTTTTATCTGAAATATCGATGTTGAAAATCATCGAGATGGGATAAATATTTCACATAGCCCCCATACAATCGATTGTTCCAATAAACGGATTTTGGTAGATAACTCCTGTAGTTATATAGGTAGGAACGTGAAATTTCGTAACTATTGCTATTTTATAATGTGGAATGTCGGTGTTAAAAATCAATGAGATTGGACCAATATAACACATCGCCCCCATATAATCGATAGTTCCGATAATTTCGGTAGGAGCTTAAGTTAAATTCACACAGGCTGTACTGGGATCAAACAGTGAAAATCGTGACGCTTATTCATGAAAGGTATTTAGCCTTCGGCACAGCCGAAGACAGCTTTCCTTACTTGTTTTTTATATTATTTTATTCAATTTAATTTAATTTGTTTTATTTTATTTATTTTTATATTATTTTATTTCATTTAATTCAATTTAATTTAATAACTATATTTTGTTTTATTTTATTTATTTTTTTATTCCATTTTATTTTTTTAAATTTAATTTAATTTTTTTTTTATTTTAATTCAACTTAATTTATTTAGTTTTATTGTTTCATTTTTTTATTATTTTATTTCTTTTAATTTTATTTTATTTGTTTAATTTTATTTTTTTGTTCTATTTTTATATAATTTTATTTCATTTAATTTCATTTTATTTTATTTTATTTTATTTTATGTCATTTCGCTTTATTTTACTCCATTTTATCACTCTTTACATTATTTTATTTCGTTTTATTTCATTTTATTTTATTTTGTGAATTACGGTTAAAATCCAACTATCTAAAAAGGAAAACTTTTTTCCCCAAAAATTTTTTAATTACATCGGTTTGCTATGGAACGAGCGATGTATCAAATTTGGAGGATATTGAAATTTGGAAAATTTGTTTGGAGAAAAAATAAAATTTTTGATTGAAGACTTTCAATATAACGGGGCTTAAAAATTCAAGGGCACATCACAATGTTTGCGAAAAACTTAAAATTTTTCAATTCTTTTTGAGCGTTTTTTGGCATAGTGGATAAACTACTTAAGATACTTATACAGATCAAGGTAAAACTTTCTGATGGGAATAAGGATAGCATATTTCCAAAACTAAATCGATGAAATGAGAAGTATAAATTTCTAACGCAATGTATACCAAAATTGTTATTTTCATATTTTCACCTATATCTCAGAAACTAGATCTACCGCAGAAAAATAGATAAGATATTCGGAATCAGGAGAAAATTTTACATCAAGGCAATTTTATCTCATTTTTGGTCATTTTTTTTTTTGTCGATAAGTGTTGCCCTCCTTTGCGTAATTAGAAAGAAAATTGGTAATTCCACTATGAAACATAAACAAAATTTAGTTGATTGCCGAAGGGGTGGGACCTATCCCTCCAAATAAAAACTAATCTAAGAGTAATGATTGTTTTATGTATGGAAATTAATGTTTATCTCTTTAATTACACCTATTTAGAAAGGAAACGGTTAAGGGTTGGGAAAAGGTAATGGGAAAAATAATGGAGAATAGAGATGTAAAGACAATGGGTAAAGAAAAGAAAAAGAAAAGAGAAGAAATGAAAAAATAGAAAAGAGAAAAAAGCTCTTAAAGGTACAAAAAAATTATGCAAAAATTATGCACTAGTTAAAGAGCTTAAAAAATCATTCTCAATAATAAGTGATTTCATTTTGAAAACATTAATAAGTCGAATCTTCTTGTTAGGAACCCTAAGAAATCAATTCATTTTCTGCAAGATTTTCCTTTGAAAACATTAATAAGTCAAATCTTTTTGTTAGGAACATTAATTAGTGAAATCTTCTTGTTAGGAACCCTAAGATCATCTTATTAATAAGACCCCTAAGAAATCATTTCGTTTTCTGCAAGATTTCCCTTTGAAAACATTAATAAGTCAAATCTTCTTGTTAGGAACCCTAAGATCATCTTATTAACACATACAATTATGCGGAAATCAGTTAATAAGTCAAATCTTCTTGTTAGGAACCCTAAGATCATCTTATTAACACATACAATTATGCGGAAATCAGTTAATAAGTCATATCTTCTTGTTAGGAACCCTAAGATCATCTTATTAAAAATAACCCTAAGAAATCATTTCGTTTTCTGCAAGATTTCCCTTTGAAAACATTAATAAGTCAATCCCTAAGATCATCTTATTAAAATAAGAAGTACTAGTAAAAAGTACAGCAGGTATAAACAATTTTCGAGCTAAGCTCCAATAAGAAACATTCATAATTGATACATAAGTACACACTATAGGTAGAGCAAAACCAATAATACACAAAAAAGTGGTATGAGGGAATGCAAATTAAAAACCTCAGTGTGCTTCTGCATAAATATGCACGCCTAATAATATACTCATATTCCGTGTATCATATGGAAAATATGTCGCGGCCTTATGTCTAAAGGTATGAAATTGGCACGCTTTTAAGAAAAGTTGACTTAGAAATACTACAGGGCATCGTAGCTGATTTGATATAAGCAATTGTTTTAACCGCTTCGGTGCAGACACAGTACTTCTGTGTCCGAAAAGCCATCTGATGTGGACCCTGGAAAGTCCGAAACGCGTCATGGTATCCATCGCTGTGTCTTTGTCAATTTTCTCTAGTATCAAAATTCATAAGAAGTTTTTTCTTTTTCATCTTTTTTTGATATTTTTAAGGAAATCTTGAAAAGATTTTCTTATTAATAACACACATAAAAAGAAATCGAAAAGAAATAAGAAGAAATTGCACTTAATAATATCAATAAGAATTTCCTCATTAAACCAAATAGATTTGCATATAGTTTTTTTTTTTCGTTTCCGTCGTTTCGACTACCCCTCAGCCCAAAACCCGCTCATGAAGACAATCTTATTAATTTTATTAGGCATTTTTGGCTCTGTGTAATCTATATCTATAAGCTATAATATATATATTAGCAGGCCCGCAGATAATCTTCATTCCGGGTGGGTAGTTGCTCCGAGCGAAGGAGACATGAGGAAGGGGGTATATACGTACAAGTGAAGTAACACTTAAAATATTTTATACGAATGTAAGAAAGTAAAAACTATGTATGATTTTTTTTTTATTATTATTTATTTATTATCGAGGCCAAATTGTTGACCTGGAAATTCTTTACAAATATGGTCCTAGCAGTTTTTGTCTAAGAGTAACCAGTTCTGAGACATCGCGATTGTAAAATTAGCTCTGGATATTATATAAAAATAATTAAGGCCAAAATAAGTGAAAATCACCGAAAAACACTGCTCCCCACTTTTTATACCCAGCGTACTAGTACTAGTACAAGGGTATATTAATTTTGTTCACATAACGGTAGTACGTAACGGCACAAAATAATCGAGATAGATATAGAGTTCCATATATGAAAGTCCTAGGTTGAAAAGAGAAGTTCATTGAGTCATGTCCGTCCGTCTGTCCGTCTGTGTACACGATAACTTGAGTAAAAATTATTAATTATTTGCATGAAATTTTGTATACAGGTTACTTTCTGACCAAGGTAGGTTGCTAATGAAAATGGGCGAAATCGGATGATAACCACGCCCCCTTTTTCGATATCGAAAATTTCGAAAATCACACAAATTTACATATCTCGGCAGCTGAAATGGCTTAAATGATATAATTTTATGGGTGTATCCCCCTGGTCATTCTCTTATGATTTTTCCATAAATTTTTTATAGTGGCTGTGGCACCGCCCACTTTTAAGGGAGGCATTTTTGAAAATTTGACTGGCCGTAACTTTTAAACTGATTACGATAGAACGATGGAATTTGGCACAAAGCATACTAGTATCGTTGGGAGTATACCTGATGAAACTGGAAAAAATCGCTCTCCAACCACGCCCACTTTCGATATCGAAAATCATATAAATTTACATACTTCGGTAACGGAAATGGCTAAAATGAATTTCCACGCTCGCCGTTGTCACGCGCAAAGTTGCCAAGGCAGTGAGAAAAATCTGTATACCCCGGAAATATTTTCCATCGCAGCACTCCAAAAGCTTTAAAACCTAGGGTGCTTTTTCATCGACGATATTTTCGCACACCACAACCTATATAAGGCGCATTTCTGCCGTACCAAGTATGAAAGGAATACTCGCTTATTAATCAAATTACCTTCAAAGCAACAACACCAACTCCACTATTTTACCCACTAACTTTAACGTCGGTTATTGAATACCCAACCAAAACGTAGTGTTGGAATGTGAAAAAATACGCTATTGTGAATGAGCTCTTAAAATATACTAAGGACATTTTTTGAAAACTGTAACTATCGCAGCTAACTTCACTCAAACCGCGCAAAACAAAAAAAATTATAGGCAAAATAAATAAAAAGAATTCTGTGCAAAAAACTAAAAGGAATTTTATTCAATAGACAAATACCTCTGCAATTTGAGAATTGATGTCGCAAGAAGTTGGAGCCGCGGTGGAGTAAGTATTATTTCATTTTGTATGCGAGGGCATTAGACATTTTTTTCCATGGAACTAAAGATGTTGATTTTGGGATATTTTTCGCAGCATAGTCAAAAAAAAATTCTAACAATGAAAGATTTTTTAGACACTTGGAACTTATATAATATTATATTACTTATTATCTATATATATAAAAATTTAGCGTCTCTAATACCAACAAAATTTTCAGGCAGAATATCTGTGAAAGGGTTCAAGGTAGGGACCTGAAAGTTGGTATAGACCTATATGATATCAAAAGCATTCTCACACATAAAAAGGGGGTTATCAGAAATAGGTCGTAATTGAAGTTAACTTCTTAGGCGGCGATATGAAGTTTTGATTGAGAGTAAAATTTGAGAAAATGGATGACCCTCGTGAAGGGTGGATACCTTGCCGCGGTACGAGGGCTTAAGTTGATATCCACAGTGCTACGCTGCCCTTGTGATCATAGCTCCGAACGGCACTTCATCGCGAGAGCAGGCTAGCCTCTCTGGTGCGACGACAAAGATCTTCCCCTCCCAATCCTGGGTGTTATGCGAAACCGTGCCCATTGGACGTTTGCAGCTGGGAGGCAAATCGTGGCTGTATTTGAACGGAGCCTCTCTGATACCGGGTCGCCTCAGAGAGTAAGTATGGCCTTACCGCGGTACGGGGCTCTGCGCGGGGGACGACACATTTTCCCCTACTCTTCCTTTGACCTAAGCTTGTCCGGCGATGGGTCGTACGAACAAGATAAACTCAAATAACGTAAGTAAAAACGAAAAACCTAAAAAACAAACAACGGCAAATTTCACTCCTCAGCAGAGGAGAGCTATGGAGGAGCAAGCGAGAAAACAACAACAAAGCCGGAGGAGAACCTCCGCTCCACAATCAAGGGGGGGATCGACAGCGATGGCAACTACGAGTCGGTCAACCAAACCTCTATCGAGTAAGATTGACTTTATGGGAGCTAGCGCCAGTGCGGTTGCCAACGCAGCTAAGCGGACAACGGCGGATGCTTAACTCCCATCAACCGCTGATATGAAAACCAGTCTCTTTACGTCTGTGGCCGCGGTCTCATGACCTGGCCTCGGAGTTGCGAAGAAGAAGGAAGCTGCAACTGAGATTTCGGCAAAGGGAGCGACCGCGATGGCAACTACGGGTCCGCACTCCCGGGAGACATCTCCCCGCCGCTTCACATACCACGAGAAAAGATTGGCTGCAAAGATCCTGAAGAGGTATGAAGGGGTACCGCAGGAATCGCTGTCGCCGAATTCCAGAAAATCGGTAGAGCTAGCGAAATCTGTGATACCGGAATTCGAAAATATTCACATGCCAAAGAGGTTAAAAGTTAACCCTTTCAAACGCCAGAGATCGGACCTGGAGTTAAATCCCCCACCCAAGCGACATCAGAATACCCCTGGAGCAGGCAAACCAAGCTTTGCTGAGGTAACCAAGGACAGGATCCTTGTAGGCGTCCTTGACCGAGGCAATGACCGTCTGGCCATCCCCAAGGACCGGTGGCGTTACGTGCGAAATGAACTCGGCTACATTCTTCTCAACGTTGCTCTGGAGTTTCCGGGTACTTCGGCGCGAGTAACGAATTCGGGTTAGCACCAGGGTCAGATTAAATTACTCGCATGCGAGGATGCAAAAACTGTAGCACTGTACAAGGCAGCAGCTGCTAAACTGGGTGAAGTCTACAAAGGCGCAAAGATCGAGGTCGTCGACTGGAAGGACATTCCGGCTCGTCCAAGGGCAATGGCATGGATTCCGGCCATCCCTGATGAACCCGAGAAAATTTTCGGGATGCTACGGCTAAAGAATCCGTCCCTCCCAACGCTGGACTGGAGAGTAAATCTGGTCGGGGATGCGGTAGGGCCCGACAGACAGGTGGTGTTCACCATGAATAAAGAGTCAATCGAGCCCCTTAAAAGGTGCAATGGCATAGTACACTACAGTGTAGGCCAGATCGTTATCCACGTATATCGTGGCGACACTCAGCGCGCTGCCTTCTCATCTGCTCCGGGGGAGCCGGAAGACGAAATACCACGTCCCTTGGCGATAGTGCTGTGATTAACTCGGAGATGCCTACAGGACGAGGAATTCCTCGACGTCACGGTGGTAGCAGCCAACGCTGAGCGATTAACATCTAACGGTACAGACAGCAGGACTCCCGCAACGCCATATCGGGCAGTTAATCGGAACAAATCGTCGTTGATAGGCAACCTCCGGGATTGGGCAAACCTCGACGATATGGGGACGGCAGGGAAGTCTGTGCGCTCTCATGTTGGTGGTGCTTAAGATTAATCTGCACAAATCTAAAGAGGCCTCTGCTGCTTTAAGTAGTCGTCTTTCTAAAGGCGACGTGGATGTGGTCCTCATCCCAGAACCCTGGGTCAATAGCTCGAGAATCTGCGGATTGGGACTAAGGGCTTAAAGCTCATTCGAGCCAGCGAGGAGAGCAAAGTCAGAACGTGTATTTTCGTCAAGTCTGAGTTGAACTCCTTTCTCCTACCTAACTACACCAATGGTGATATTACCGCTATCAGTCTAACGGTCGGCAGCACCCGCCTGACGGTGGTGTCGGTCTATATGCCCTACGACGCCGAAGAACCTCCACCACAAACGGAGGTGAAAGACCTGGTGTCAAATTTCTGCACGGGTAATCTTATTATTCGAGCGGACGCTAATGCTCACCATGTTCAATGGGGGAGCTCCGATATCAATGCCAGGGGCGAGTCTGTGTTTGATTACCTACTAACAACCAACCTGGTAATTTGCAACGTGGGTTCATTACCCTACCCATTAGCCTACTTTTATCACTAAGACCCGCAGGGAGGTCATACACCTCACTATCTGTAGTGAAGGCGATTATGAGTGGGTCAGAAAATGGCGGGTTCTTAAAGAACATTCATTCTCCCACCCCTGTTACATAGAAATGGTTTTAGACTTTATTGTAGAACAACCAATTATGAAGCGTGATCCACGTAACACTAATTGGCAGTTACACAATGAAATATTAGACAGAGACCTACCAGTTCTGCCCCAACAAGCCCCCTCATCAGTAGAGGAGCTGGAGGATCTTGTTATTACATTTACATCGGCGCTCTCAAATGCTCTCGGACAGGCTTGTCCAGTGCCAAAACCATGCGGTAAACACAGACAACATTGGTGGTCCTACGATTTGGACTCGCTCCGCAAATCATGCCGGGAACAATTTAACAAGGCCAATAGCCCCGGCTCTGAGCCTCATTGGCACGAATATAAAGCTTAACTAAGAGCCTACAAAAAAGCTCTGAGACAGGCGAAGAGAACCTCGTGGAGAAATTTCTGCACTGGCGTCGAAGAGGTCGACGACACAGCGAGACTTGAACCGTATAAGGCTGCCGGGCCGGACGGGACTATCGCCGCGCAACTTATAAACACGTTGGAGACATCAGCTAAATGGCCTGCCTAGCTCTCAACCACATTCCGGGCTCCTGGGGAAGCGCCACGGTAGTGTTTATCCCTAAGGCTGGGAAGGCATCCCACTACGAGCCAAAGGCTACAGACCGATCAGTCTCTCGTCCTTTGTACTCAAAACCTTTGAGAGGATACTAAGCGACTACCTCTCAACGACTATTGATAGCAATCTTATATCTAGCTATCAGCATACATACACCAAGGGTAAATCAACAGAAACTGCTCTGAACAGCCTAGTATCTGTCATTGAGAAATCGCTGTGTGAAAAGGACTACTGTCTCCTGGCCTTCCTAGACATTGAGGGGGCTTTCAACAATATAAGCCCGGAGGCTATCAACTCCACTCTAACTAATCTGGGCGTAGATAGACCTCTAACTGGTTTAATTGACCAACTTCTAAGGGGAAGGAAAATAGTTCTTCACTTGGTACGGTTGAGTTATCACGCTATGTCACAAGGGGAACGCCCCAGGGTGGTGTTCTTTCCCCGCTTTTATGGAACCTCACAGTCAACTTATTGCTACGTGACACAAGCTGGGGGGCGGGAAGATAGTGGCATACGCAGACGATTTAGCTATTGCATTCAGAGGCTAGTTCCCACAAACTCGGTGTTACCTGATGCATGTAGCACTGCGAGAAGTTTCGACGTGGTCCTCTCGCTGCGGACTTAGTATCAACCCGGGAATAGTGGAACTTGTCCTCTTCACCAATCTGTACAAAATACCGCCACTAAGCCTACCAGAACTAGATGGCACGCGCCTGGGCTTGTCGGATAAGGCCAAGTTTCTAGGCATAGTTCTGGACAGGAAATTGAATTGGAAGGAGAATGTTCTTCAGCGCCAGAAGAAAGCTTGCAACGCTCTTTACACATGCAAAAGAGCCATTGGCAAAAAATGGGGGCTCAGCCCTAGAGTATGCAGTTGGATCTGCACGGCGATCATTCGCCCAATCATGCTGCATGGAGTCGTCGTATGGTGGCCTGCGCTGAGCAAGGCAACATACCTGAATCTGTTGCGGAAATTCCATAGATCCAATATGATCTGTATAAGCAGTGCGCTAAGGACAACGCCCAACGAAGCCCTCCAGGTCATTATGGGCATTTTGCCACTTGATCTGGAAGGGATTCGGTCAGCAGCGGCATCAGCTCTGCGCCTAAGGGAAACCTCCAGCTGGATTGCGGGTACTATTGGACACTCCAGTATTCTGGAATCTTACAGCTTTCTCCCTCTAAGCACATATCGTTGTGCGACCACTACAGTCGGGGATAGCTGTTTCAAAATAAACATTCCCAGCATAGAAGACTGGGAGAGGACGGATTGGTGTCCCGAAACACATGGTGCAACTTCCATATACACCGACGGCTCGAAGTTGGACGGCAGAGTTGGAGGAGGGGTTAATTCAAGGGATTTGGACCTTGAGGTCTCCTTTAGACTACCTAATCATTGTAGCGTCTTCCAGGCGGAAGTCTCGGGCACTCCTGGACGCCGCGGCCTGGATAAGCAAACGTGTTATCGTTATTTTCAGTGATAGCCAAGCGGCCATCAAATCCCTTGGCTCATACACGTTCAACTCTAAACTGACTCTCAGCTGTCGTCGATCTCTTCAGGAGATTGTCCAACAGAACCGCGTAAACCTCATATGGGTCCCAGGACATAAGGACATTGAGGGAAACTGTACGACCAAGCAGGTTCTTCAGGATAAAGAGCGCTTAGGTATGCCGTTTGCCACATGCAAACTAATGCTGAAGGAGTACACACTCCGTCAAGCCAAAGAAAGGTGGCAAAAATCCCCAAGGTGCCGGACATCCAAACAAACCGGGCCGAAATGGGATCATAAAAGATCTATAGGCATTCACGCCCTAAGAAGGAGAGAAATCTCCATATTAATAGGAGTTATAACTGGTCACTGCCTCATTGGTAGGCATGCAGAAAGGCTAGGTGTGCCCCACCGACGATGCTGCAGGAGTTGCAAAGATGATGAGGAGGAGGAAACAGTAGAGCACCTCATTTGCAACTATCTGGCTTTAAGCGGCGCGAGAACGCGCTTTTTAGGAGTTCCCTTCCCATTTTGGCCTAAGCCAGATCGCGGAACTGACATAAAGGACTCGATGGCCTTCATAAAGTCATCTAAGTGGTGGTGTCGGTTTAGGAGTGTCAGTCCCGGGATTCTGCTATGTGGAAAATCCCAACAACTCAGGATTTTCCATATGGCTGGGTCCCGGGACTGACCTTTCTTGTGTTGGTGGTATCACAACGGGCCTTTCAAAACTGGCCTAAGTGTGACTCTGCGGCAGCTACTTGAACCAAACCTAACCTATGACGATGAAACGGAAGTTATGGCACGGAAATAGAAATTGTAGCCGACCTTCAGGCGTATGTTGCAGACTTTCAGGCGTAAGCGTTTTTCTTATAGCTCGGGAACCGCTCAACCGATTTGGATAAAATTTGGCATTATAGATAGTATGATTCATTCTATGATTATATGCGTGGGTGTTGCCACTTGGGGCAGTTGACAGGGTTGCCACTTATCTCAATTTTTTTTAAATATTGAGCAAGATATGCCAATATTGGTATCAAATGAAGGGTATTTTTGACCGTATTCCAAATATGTAAATCTCAAGCATGGTTGCCACCTAACCGCATTTTATTTAATTTTCTCTATATCTCTGGAACCGCTCGAACGATTTGGATAAAATTTGGCATTATAGATAGTATGATTCATTCTAAGATTATGCGCGTGTGTGTTGCCACTTGGGGCGGTTCACAGGGTTACCACCTATCTCAATTTTTTTTAAATATTGAGCAAGATATGCCAATATGAGTATCAAATGAAAGGTATTTTCGACCGTATTCCAAATATGTAAATCTCAAGCAGGTGTGCCACCTAGGATTGCACCTAACCGCATTTTATTTATTTTTATTGATATCTCGGGAACCGCTTGACCGATGGGGATAAAGTTTGGCACTATAGATAGTATGATTCATTCTAAGATTATATGCGTGGGTGTTGCCACTTGGGGTGGTTCACAGGGTTGCCACCTATCTCAATTTTTCTTGAATTTTGAGCAAAATATTCCAATATGGGTATCAAATGAAAGGTATTTTCGACCGTTTTCCAAATACGTAAATCTCAAACAGGGTTGTCACGCAGGGTTGTCACCTAGGGTTGCCACCTAATCGCATTTTATTTATTTTTATTAATATCTCGGGAACCGCTTGGCCGATCTTATAAATAATTATTAGTTGCAAATCTCGCATAATATGCGAAAATAAAAAAATACGTGTCGATTTATATTGCAGGGCTGTTAATTGAATGAATCAAAACAGTTATAATTCAGGAGTTATTCATTTTTTCAAGTGTTTTTCGTTGAATTTAATTTGAAATTCCTTGTAGATACGATTTGACATGTTGAATTCATATTTTCCATTCAAAGAATTAAAGAATGCGAGAAAGTAATTCAGTTTGAACTGAATTACATCGAAATAACTCTCTTTCAATAACTCTCTCAATTGAATGCAAACTTTGGCGAATCAATTCAATTTTTCAATTCAGTACTCTCGAAATTTAACTTTCAGAGATGATATTAACGTACTTTCAGTCTATAACATGCCTGGAATTGATTTTAAGCTGTCAAAATAGTAATAAAATACGAGACTGCCATGTATCATTGTAAAATTTGGCCCTAACTCTAAAATTTTATATGTGATGGATTATGTTTCAAGTCTGTTGATTTTAATGTAAATAGGCCAAAATTTTATTGGAACAATTCAGAAACTGAAATTCATATTTATATATTTGTTCAAAACTTATTTCGGCTATGATATTGTCTTCGGAAAATTGTTATGAAACTATAAGCCCGAAAATTTGGTTCAGTTTTCTTTAGGTACGGCAACTCTTACTCAATGTTTTCATATATTTACATACATACATAAAATCTTGCTGTTTTTTGCTGATTTCTCGAAGATTACGGCAAATTAGTCAAGAAGGTAAGTAGAAAATAATCGTCACATAAAAAAGGAACAATATGAAGTGCAGTTCCATGGTTTTTTTTACAGTGAAAGGGGAGAAAAACGCGTTTGAAAATTGGAAGCGGTAGACGTCAAAATGCAGCGCACAGTGTTCAACTTTAGATAAAAATGCAAACAAAATTCCATGTTTTATCTACAGACCCGGAGTTGATGGACTCGTAAAGAATATAGCTTAAGGCCATGATATAAATACTATAGGTACAACCGTTCTCTCTTTTGATTTTATAATGACGTTTTTAAGCAATATAAAATGTGTCAGTATATATGTAAGTTAAATAGGAAAAAATATTCAAAAAATTTAATACATGAAAAATTTGAAAAAAAAACCAAACCAAAAATAATCGCAAATTGAAGAAAAATAAAAAGAATTTATTTTGATTTGTAATTTATTTGATTCAAAAAACCAAACGGAAAAGTCGTGGCAAAAAATAAATGAGTATGAGAATTGCTTAAAAATGTCATTAGTGTCATTAACGGTTTTACCTGTAGTATTTATATCATGCTTAAGGCTGCGAGGTTCTTGTTTAATGTATTAATGTATTAATGTCAAGATATAAACGTAGGAATAAATTTATTGAAACATTTGATTTAATTTAATTTTCACTTTTAATATTGTTTCCCTCTAGAACATTTTAAGACATAGAAATTAAAATTACTGTCTATCGCCGCGGTATGATGACTGTGCGCTGACCTGCCATTGAAAGTACCTGGTGCAAGTACCGAAACAGATCACACCAAAAATTCTTTGAATAGGTTTTTCAAAACGAGGCCACCTTCGGCAGTGTTCGGCAACGCTCCGGGGTTCTTCAGCCAAAATGAAAATGCCTTGCCAGATACTGTGTAAAGTTGGGCCAAAGAAATTGTAGGTCTCGCCAATGTGTACTAAAACTTAAACCACAAATTGTAAGACAGGCTGGAACTTATCCTCTTAGAAGGTATTTGTATTATTATTATTATTATGAGTATTCCACGATGTTTGGAAAATGATGGTGCTACGAATGATTTACAGAAGGCAGCTATTAAGATTTACATAGGCTCACTATAGACTCATACAACTCAACACGAAGGTGAAATATGTACATACATTAATTTTTGATGTGATTAAATTACATATTTGGGGAGGTTTTATCAGTCCGGAAATATTATTTCTGTACATATCAAGTGCCATACTTTTCTTGCCTTTTTTTAATAACGAAACCTCAGATGTGTCATAAAATTAATAAGATTGAAGAAACGACGGAAACGAAAAAAAAACTATACGCAAATCTATTTGGTTTAATGAGGAAATTCTTATTGATATTATTAAGTGCAATTTCTTCTAATTTCTTTTCGATTTCTTTTTATATGTGTTATTAATAAGAAAATCTTTTCAAGATTTCCTTAAAAATATGAAAAAAGATGAAAAAGAAAAAACTTCTTATTTTAATAAGATGATCTTAGGGTTCCTAACAAGAAGATATGACTTATTAACTGATTTCCGCATAATTGTATGTGTTAATAAGATGATCTTAGGGTTCCTAACAAGAAGATTTGACTTATTAATGTTTTCATAGGGAAAGCTTGCAGAAAAAGAAATGAGTTCTTAGGGTTCTTATTAATAAGATGATCTTAGGGTTCCTAACAAGAAGATATGACTTATTAACTGATTTCCGCATAATTGTTTGTGTTAATAAGATGATCTTAGGGTTCCTAACAAGAAGATTTGACTTATTAATGTTTTCAAAGGGAAATCTTGCAGAAAACGAAATGAGTTCTTAGGGTTCTTTTTAATAAGATGATCTTAGGGTTCCTAACAAGAAGATTTGACTTATTAATATTTTCAGAGGGAAATCTTGCAGAACACGAAATGATTTCTTAGGGTTCTTATTAATAAGATGATGTTAGGGTTCCTAACAAGAAGATATGGCTTATTAACTGATTTCCGCATAATTTTATGTGTTAATAAGATGATCTTAGGGTTCCTAACAAGAAGATTTGACTTATTAATGTTTTCAGAGGGAAATCTTGCAGAACACGAAATGATTTCTTAGGGTTCTTATTAATAAGATGATGTTAGGGTTCCTAACAAGAAGATATGGCTTATTAACTGATTTCCGCATAATTTTATGTGTTAATAAGATGATCTTAGGGTTCCTAACAAGAAGATTTGACTTATTAATGTTTTCAAAGGGAAATCTTGCAGAAAACGAAATGATTTCTTAGGGTTCTTATTAATAAGATGATCTTAGGGTTCCTAACAAGAAGATATGACTTATTAACTGATTTCCCCATAATTGTATGTGTTAATAAGATGATCTTAGGGTTCCTGACAAGAAGATTTGACTTATTAATGTTTTCATAGGGAAATCTTGCAGAAAACGAAATGATTTCTTAGGGGTCTTATTAATAAGATGATCTTAGGGTTCCTAACAAGAAGATATGGCTTATTAACTGATTTCCGCAAAATTGTAAGTGTTTATAAGATGATCTCAGTGTTCCCAACAAGAAGATTTGACTTATTAATGTTTTCAAAGGGAAATCTTGCAGAAAACGAAATGATTTCTTAGGGGTCTTATTAATAAGATGATCTTAGGGTTCCTAACAAGAAGATATGACTTATTAACTGATTTCCGCATAATTGTATGTGTTAATAAGATGATCTTAGGGTTCCTAACAAGAAGATTTGACTTATTAATGTTTTCATAGGGAAAGCTTGCAGAAAAAGAAATGAGTTCTTAGGGTTCTTATTAATAAGATGATCTTAGGGTTCCTAACAAGAAGATATGACTTATTAACTGATTTCCGCATAATTGTTTGTGTTAATAAGATGATCTTAGGGTTCCTAACAAGAAGATTTGACTTATTAATGTTTTCAAAGGGAAATCTTGCAGAAAACGAAATGAGTTCTTAGGGTTCTTATTAATAAGATGATCTTAGGGTTCCTAACAAGAAGATTTGACTTATTAACTGATTTTCGCATAATTGTATGTGTTAATAAGATGATCTTAGGGTTCCTAGCAAGAAGATTTGACTTATTAATGTTTTCAAAGGGAAATCTTGCAGAAAACGAAATAAGAAATCAAGGGTTCTTTTTAATAAGATGATCTTAACAAAGCGAAAAACACGTTCGTAAAAGTAAAAATGGCACATCAAGGAAAAGTCCATCGTTTGGAAAAATTGTAACATTTAGATGACAGCGCAGGATAGGAAGAGGACTTCGAAGCATCGAAGCGAATAACGTTCTAAGTTACAATCAGAATATGTCAGGAGAGCGAAAAAACGCCAAAGTCATATATTTTAGATTTATTTTTCTCATCTGTCTCCAAAACTTATTCTTATATATCTTTCATATTATAAGTTTTACACCTTTTTCATGATCTTCCAGTGCCGTTACGAGTCACTTTCGACGCTTCAATGCAAAATAATGTATGTCACTTAAAATTACCCTACTATTTTTAAATGCATTTTTCAAGTTTTGGTGTCAAATTTTAGAAAATTTGTTATCTGGAGAGCAATACAAAATGTTTTATGCAATGATACCGGTTTTGAAAAAAATTACACTTAGAAGGTTATTCGTGATGATGCTTCAGCTGACAAGCACTGTATGATTGTTTAGTTCTTTTCCAGCATTTGGTTTACAACACTAATCACATGTCAAAAGTCATTAAAACTTCTCTGTGTATGTACTAATTAAAATTAGAAAAAATCAAAAGAAATTAGGCAATTCAAAATTTTATACTGTCATATTTTCTTTGTTGTCATTTCTTATATAAAATTTTAATAGCTCAATAAAATTAAGCAACTCAATGTGCAGGTGTGCTATTTTGCTTTTCCTTGTTTTTTTCGTTTTCTCTAGTTTGAAAAGTAAAAGAGCCACGAACAAAAGAATTCAATATTTTCTGTAAAATTTGTATGAAAATTTAATTTAACGTATTCAGACACACCCTGCAAAAATCTTTGGATTATGTGTTCCAATTATTTGATATTGGAGTACTCCAATATTAATCCTTTGTATACCTCATCGGACCACCTTCAGCTTTTTGAAAGTCGATCATTGCTCGTGCCTTATCGACGATAATCACGACACTATCGCTCTGGCAGTATATACTCCAAGGAGTAACAACATTGGAGTACATTGCAAAGTACTCTGACTGTAGGTACTCCATGGAGTAGCAGAAACAAAGCGAAGGTTGGAGTAGGTGGTCCAGTCTTAGGACATCGCAATGTTAATTTTATCACAATTTTTATATAAAAAAGGATTACATTTGGAGTACTCTGATGCTCCAATTGGAGTACTCTTTGGATAGGAAATAGAGTACTCTCGATTTTTGCAGGGCAACATTCAACTCATATAGTGCTTTCAAGTGTTGTGTTGTTGAAATTGTATATAAAACTATAAAAGACCTTGTGAATTTCCTTAATAATAAGCACATAAGCTGTAGATGCAACACCGCAACATAGATATATTGTGATAAGTCCTAATACTTAAGTAAGATGTCAGAACGTCCCTCACTGTTGCAATTTCCTGGTGCGCTTATTGTATCATGAAATGTTGTCAATCCCGGGATTGTTTTTTATAAGTCGCGAAATCTCGAAAAGAAGTTAAAAAATCCCGAATATTTAAAATAGCTAGTTTCTTACGAATAATATGACATTAAGTTGGAATAAGGCATTTTTTTGAGCTATTGGTTTTATATACAATCATAAAAGCAGGGTATAAAAATTAACACCTAATATTGCAGCCCACTTATGAATGGAGAGAAATTTTATAAATCCCTACCTTTTTTCGCTTCTTGATTTGCATTAACTTCCAAAGCAGCTAGGAGAAACCGTAAGAAGATGTTTGATTATTTTGTAAAGAAAAAGTTAGAGGATATATTTAAACTCTAATAATAATATTGATGTACTGTCTTCAGTTTGTTTCTTAACCCTAGAATCGTAATACAGTTTTACCATACGTTAATGCTAATATACGTAAATTTTACGTACTACACCGTTTGGGGCAGTAATTTTAGATAAATGTTTAATAAAAACCTGTTTTTCTTTTGTGTTGATTTTATTAAATGAAAGTACAAAGTTTTTTTGTTTTTAAAACTAAATAATAAGAATTTCTATATACATCCGTCGAATATTTAATTTGATGCTCACCACACAGTGCAGCTTCATTATGTATTCAAAAAGAGGTAGTTGTCAGCCTTTTTTTTTTGAAATAGTTACAAAGTTTTAAGTATAAAGGTTCGCCTTTTGGTGAAAAAGTTAAAGTAATTGCGTTTTATTAGGTTTATCACAGAAACTGTTCTTTAATTGTATAGAAAGTTTGGATAATAATACATACGTTAATGCTAAGACTACGTAAAATTTACGTACACACTTTTTTTGTAAGAACGATAAAAGCGAACCAGGAACTGACAATTGATTAATTATTCACTTTTTAATGAAAAAATAAAATGAAGAAAGCACTGCCGAGTGCTCACAGCTATGCGGAACTGCGGTAAACTGTAACGGCACTTTTTATGAGACATAAAATTTACGTATATTACCATTCTAGGGTTAAAATGTATAAAATATCTAAATAATACATATTCGGGATCTCGAAACTTTTGGGCTTACATTTCCGCATAATTGTTTGTGTTAATAAGATGATCTTAGGGTTCCTAACAAGAAGATTTGACTTATTAATGTTTTCAAAGGGAAATCTTGCAGAAAACGAAATGAGTTCTTAGGGTTCTTATTAATAAGATGATCTTAGGGTTCCTAACAAGAAGATTTGACTTATTAACTGATTTTCGCATAATTGTATGTGTTAATAAGATGATCTTAGGGTTCCTAGCAAGAAGATTTGACTTATTAATGTTTTCAAAGGGAAATCTTGCAGAAAACGAAATAAGAAATCAAGGGTTCTTTTTAATAAGATGATCTTAACAAAGCGAAAAACACGTTCGTAAAAGTAAAAATTGCACATCAAGGAAAAGTCCATCGTTTGGAAAAATTGTAACATTTAGATGACAGCGCAGGATAGGAAGAGGACTTCGAAGCATCGAAGCGAATAACGTTCTAAGTTACAATCAGAATATGTCAGGAGAGCGAAAAAACGCCAAAGTCATATATTTTAGATTTATTTTTCTCATCTGTCTCCAAAACTTATTCTTATATATCTTTCATATTATAAGTTTTACACCTTTTTCATGATCTTCCAGTGCCGTTACGAGTCACTTTCGACGCTTCAATGCAAAATAATGTATGTCACTTAAAATTACCCTACTATTTTTAAATGCATTTTTACAGTTTTGGTGTCAAATTTTAGAAAATTTGTTATCTGGAGAGCAATACAAAATGTTTTATGCAATGATACCGGTTTTGAAAAAAATTACACTTAGAAGGTTATTCGTGATGATGCTTCAGCTGACAAGCACTGTATGATTGTTTAGTTCTTTTCCAGCATTTGGTTTACAACACTAATCACATGTCAAAAGTCATTAAAACTTCTCTGTGTATGTACTAATTAAAATTAGAAAAAATCAAAAGAAATTAGGCAATTCAAAATTTTATACTGTCATATTTTCTTTGTTGTCATTTCTTATATAAAATTTTAATAGCTCAATAAAATTAAGCAACTCAATGTGCAGGTGTGCTATTTTGCTTTTCCTTGTTTTTTTCGTTTTCTCTAGTTTGAAAAGTAAAAGAGCCACGAACAAAAGAATTCAATATTTTCTGTAAAATTTGTATGAAAATTTAATTTAACGTATTCAGACACACCCTGCAAAAATCTTTGGATTATGTGTTCCA
Organism: Campiglossa producta; assembly: GCA_964058755.1. Classification (NCBI taxonomy): domain Eukaryota; kingdom Metazoa; phylum Arthropoda; class Insecta; order Diptera; family Tephritidae; genus Campiglossa; species Campiglossa producta. The sequence continues at coordinate 80,667,556 of CAXKVI010000003.1, read as the reverse complement.
ATTATTTGATATTGGAGTACTCCAATATTAATCCTTTGTATACCTCATCGGACCACCTTCAGCTTTTTGAAAGTCGATCATTGCTCGTGCCTTATCGACGATAATCACGACACTATCGCTCTGGCAGTATATACTCCAAGGAGTAACAACATTGGAGTACATTGCAAAGTACTCTGACTGTAGGTACTCCATGGAGTAGCAGAAACAAAGCGAAGGTTGGAGTAGGTGGTCCAGTCTTAGGACATCGCAATGTTAATTTTATCACAATTTTTATATAAAAAAGGATTACATTTGGAGTACTCTGATGCTCCAATTGGAGTACTCTTTGGATAGGAAATAGAGTACTCCCGATTTTTGCAGGGCAACATTCAACTCATATAGTGCTTTCAAGTGTTGTGTTGTTGAAATTGTATATAAAACTATAAAAGACCTTGTGAATTTCCTTAATAATAAGCACATAAGCTGTAGATGCAACACCGCAACATAGATATATTGTGATAAGTCCTAATACTTAAGTAAGATGTCAGAACGTCCCTCACTGTTGCAATTTCCTGGTGCGCTTATTGTATCATGAAATGTTGTCAATCCCGGGATTGTTTTTTATAAGTCGCGAAATCTCGAAAAGAAGTTAAAAAATCCCGAATATTTAAAATAGCTAGTTTCTTACGAATAATATGACATTAAGTTGGAATAAGGCATTTTTTTGAGCTATTGGTTTTATATACAATCATAAAAGCAGGGTATAAAAATTAACACCTAATATTGCAGCCCACTTATGAATGGAGAGACATTTTATAAATCCCTACCTTTTTTCGCTTCTTGATTTGCATTAACTTCCAAAGCAGCTAGGAGAAACCGTAAGAAGATGTTTGATTATTTTGTAAAGAAAAAGTTAGAGGATATATTTAAACTCTAATAATAATATTGATGTACTGTCTTCAGTTTGTTTCTTAACCCTAGAATCGTAATACAGTTTTACCATACGTTAATGCTAATATACGTAAATTTTACGTACTACACCGTTTGGGGCAGTAATTTTAGATAAATGTTTAATAAAAACCTGTTTTTCTTTTGTGTTGATTTTATTAAATGAAAGTACAAAGTTTTTTTGTTTTTAAAACTAAATAATAAGAATTTCTATATACATCCGTCGAATATTTAATTTGATGCTCACCACACAGTGCAGCTTCATTATGTATTCAAAAAGAGGTAGTTGTCAGCCTTTTTTTTTTTGAAATAGTTACAAAGTTTTAAGTATAAAGGTTCGCCTTTTGGTGAAAAAGTTAAAGTAATTGCGTTTTATTAGGTTTATCACAGAAACTGTTCTTTAATTGTATAGAAAGTTTGGATAATAATACATACGTTAATGCTAAGACTACGTAAAATTTACGTACACACTTTTTTTGTAAGAACGATAAAAGCGAACCAGGAACTGACAATTGATTAATTATTCACTTTTTAATGAAAAAATAAAATGAAGAAAGCACTGCCGAGTGCTCACAGCTATGCGGAACTGCGGTAAACTGTAACGGCACTTTTTATGAGACATACACGTAAAATTTACGTATATTACCATTCTAGGGTTAAAATGTATAAAATATCTAAATAATACATATTCGGGATCTCGAAACTTTTGGGCTTACAAAACTAAAATAGCTGCCATCCCTACTGTGTCTTTAAAGTGTTGTCATTTTTATTAACCCGTTTCTTATCCGTGCTAAAAAATGTCCCGAATTCGACAATATCGCCGACCAGAACTCCGGTCACCCATTGAAGACTTGTACAAAGCCGGGATACTACCAAACAGCCACGTCGATTGTAAAATCGAGGATTTATTACTTTTATGATTTTTTTCAGGCACTTCAGTAATATGTACAGTTAGACACAAAATTAAAGATGTCTTTAAAATTTGCACAAAGTTCAGGGGAGCTTAGCAAAATGGCCATCCAAATTTTCAACGGTTTTGGCAGATTTTTCTTAGTTTTGTAGGACAATCAATTTCAGTGGTATAATGTGAAAGTTAGAACTAACTGAAATATTTTCCTGATTTTTAAGAATTTTTTTCGATGAGGATGTTAAGTAATTTCTTTCATGCAACGCATGAACAAAATTTAATTTCGCATAACAAAAATTACTCAACAGCATCGACGAAAATGGTTCTTGAAAATCAGGAAAATATTTCAGCTAGTTCTAACTTGCACATAATTATACTGTGTGGCCTACCAAACTGAGTCCTATAAAATTGTAACAGGTCGATGTCTGTACATGGCAGATATCAATAAAAAATTGATTGGGGGAAGCATTATTAAGCGAGTAGAATCCAAATCAACCATTTTAAAAATTTTTGTGTGCCTGTCTGTCTGTCTGCCCGTATGTTTGTGGCCGTATCACTCTGAAAGTAATGAATGGAATTGAATGAAACTTTTTTCGTTGGATTGCTCGACGCTCAACTTAAAATTTATTATGTTTTTCGATATCTCAACCGGTTTGGAGTTATCGCCAAAAATTATACGCCTACGAAGTCCTGGTGCCCGCGACTAGTGACTAATAAAACCATGAAAGAGCTCCGAAATTTTTTATATTCATAAAAGGCATGAGTTTCAGCTGAACGTAATATAAACGCACTCCGGTAGTTATCTGTCAAAAATATGTATTGCCCGTATAACTTGTAGATATGAGAGCAACGCAAATTCATATATGGTAATAGCAGGGCGAATTCGACAATATTCGCTGTGCGTTGAGATCTTTAAAAATAATTAAACACTTTCGAAGTTGTTAAATTTAAACGTGGCTCTGCCAAATTTTCCAAAACTAAATATGCCACTATATGGACATGGTGTAAAATTTTCTTAAAGACTGCTGGGAAAATTTGACCGTGAATAAAATAATTACACATACATATATATTTTTTATTTATGTGACAAAAGCTTATTTAATTTTAATTCAATAATGTGGTCAGAGGGTTAATAAAATATGCCGGAAAAGCTTTATAACTACCACATCAGCAACACTAATAAGGCAGTTTATGTGAAGACCAGGCATGTTATACCTTTCAAAATCATACTTTTTTATATTTTAACTTGAATTTTCCCAAATTCTCATATTTCTTACACGCGGATAAGCTTTTTCCACTAATTTTATGTTATAGATTATTATAATATTTAATGTAAATTTTTTTTCAAATTCTTCTAGCGTGAAAGGAACTTGAAAACTGTTAGTACTGTTTTAGGGAGTAAATCAGCATTTTTTCATATATGGTAATAGCTGGGCGAATTCGACAATATTCGCTGTGCGTTGAGATCTTTAAAAATAATTAAAAACTTTCGAAGTTGTTAAATTTAAACGTGGCTCTGCCAAATTTTCCAAAACTAAATATGCCACTATATGGACATGGTGTAAAATTTTCTTAAAGACTGCTGGAAAAATTTGACCGTGAATAAAATAATTACACATACATATATATTTTTTATTTATGTGACAAAAGCTTATTTAATTTTAATTCAATAATGTGGTCAGAGGGTTAATAAAATATGCCCGAAAAGCTTTATAACTACCACATCAGCAACACTAATAAGGCAGTTTATGTGAAGACCAGGCATGTTATACCTTTCAAAATCATACTTTTTTATATTTTAACTTGAATTTTCCCAAATTCTCATATTTCTTACACGCGGATAAGCTTTTTCCACTAATTTTATGTTATAGATTATTATAATATTTAATGTAAATTTTTTTTCAAATTCTTCTAGCGTGAAAGGAACTTGAGTACTGTTAGTACTGTTTTATGCAGTAAATTAGCATTTTTTCAGTAACTGATTCGTACTGAATGCGCTGAATTAACTCTCTAAAAGAATCAAATCAACTTAATGGCCATTCTGAATTAAACAGCTTTTCTTCGTAATTCTATTTTGAATTCTTGTTGAATTGACACTTGGTGGATTTATAAATCATGATTTCTGTAAAGAATTGCTGAATGCGTAAATTGAAGTTAAATTCTTCAACGATGAAAAGAATTTCAAGTACTGAATGAAGAAAAACTATGATTTCAAAGAGCAAAAGATTTAATTCTTTAACAGCTCTTTTATATTGCATTGTGTTTATTTAAAAAAAAACCGCGTGTAGCCAGTACACTTGAAAGAAGTTAACTTCTTAAGTTCAGAAATAACGAAATATGATTAAGATGTATCGAGTATGGTTTAGATTCACAATATCTTACTTCCGGGAAGTGGACCAGGGAAACGATCCATTCGAAAATTTATTTATTATTTATATATGGTGCGTTTTCCTTAAAATTTGGCACTTGGGTAGAATTAGGCCTAAATTAACAGGGGCCAATACGAATGGGTTATAGAGGAAAAGGGGCGTGGTAGAAGGAAAGAGGGCAATGAAGAGAAAAAGGGAGGGAGATAGGAAAGAGAGTTGTACGAAGAAAGATAGGAAGACTAGGTGGCAAGCCTGCTTGAAAGTTAAATATTTGGAACACGGTCGCAAATACCTTTCACTTGATACCCATATAGGCATATCTAGCTCAATATTAAAAAAAAAAAAAAAATAGATGGGTGGCAAGCCTCTGAACCTCCCCAAGTGGCAACCGCCCTGTATATAGTCTTAGAATGAATCATACTACTAATAATGCCAAATTTAATACAAAACGGCAAAGCGGTTCCCGAGATATAAGGAAAAATTAATAAAATACGGTTTGGGAGCAACCCTAGATGGCAACCCTGCTAGAAATTGTCATATTTGAAATGCCACCGAAAATGCCTTTCATTTGATACCCATATTGGCATATATTGCTCAATATTTAAAAAAAAAAGAGATGGGTGGCAACCCAATGAACAGCCTCAAATTAAAACACCCACGCATATAGTCTTAGAATGAATCATACTATCTATATTGCGAAACTTTGTCCAAATCGGTCGAGCGGTTCCCGAGATATAGAGAAAAAAAAATAAAATGCGGTTAGGTGGCAACCCTAGGTGGCAACCCTTCTTTAGATTTACATATTTGGAATACCGTCGAAAATACCTTTCATTTGATACCCATATTGGCATATCTTGCTCAATATTAAAAAAAAATTTTGACATTTGGCAATCCTGTGAACCGCCCCAAGTGGCACCACGCATATAATCTTAGAATGAATTAAACTATCTATAATGCCAAATTTTATCAACATCGATTAAGCGGTTCCCGAGATATTAAGAAAAAATAAATAAAATGCGGTTAGGTGGCAACCCTAGGTGACAACCCTGCTTGAGATTTACGTATTTGGAATACGGTCGTAAATACCTTTCTTTTGATAGCCATATTGGCATATCTTGCTCAATCTATATATATAAAAATTTAGCCGTTTTTCGCGTTGTAATGAACTTTACGGAGAATGGCTGAACCTATTTTAACCAAACTTTGCCACATTGAAGAGACACATGTGGAGAAGATTTATATCTAAAAAAGGGGGGTTATCAGAAAAGGGGGCGTGGCACCTCCCATACAAACTAAATTTTTCGAGCAGAACATCTGTGAAAGGGTTCAAGGTAGGGACCTAGAAATTGGTATATACCTACATATCGTCGGCTGAATGGAAGATCGCCCTATTTCAAAAAAGTTTTGAAAAAAGCCCTATTTCAAATTTTTTTTTCAAAAACGCCCTATTTCAGAATTTGTTTGAAGAACGCCCTATTTCAAATTTTTTTTTCAAAAACGCCCTATTTCAGAATTTGTTTGAAGAACGCCCTATTTCAGAATTTGGTTCAAAAACGCCCTATCTCAGAATTCGTTTGCAGAACGCCCTATCTCAGAATTTTTTTCAAAAACGCCCTATTTCAGAAGCCCATTTAGAAAAGCTATAACTCAAAAGTATTTACTATTTTAAATGTCTTTGGATGAGTTTATTAATTTATTAAATCATTGAATTATAAAATTCATGATAAGCTTCAGGAATTACTAGTTTTGTACACATTTCCTGCAAATCCTTCTTTTTATCGGCATCCAACTCCAGCCGACTATATAGTTGAGTGAGAGGATATTGTTTTAATACTGATTTTTTTGTGGGAATTAATATAGGTATTGCTTCTTCACCATACTCGTATTTAATAAAGGCTTTATTTTCTGCGGGAAGCACTGCGATTTCCCTCAAATTCATGATTTTTATTGATTTCCAGTTTTCGTCGTTTGCCAAAGGGCGAAAATCAAAAATTTCATTTTGTTGAACTTCGTGGACAATATACTTTGGTTCATTTTATTTTTTTATCATACCACAAGACATCTGACAATCTGATATAAATGATATTAAAATTAAAGTTTTCTAGACACAAAACCCAACTTATTAAGGCTGTTCAGGAAAAATTAGTGTCAAAGTACTTATATTTTTGAAGTTTATTGTCTAAATTTGCTACGAATGCTACGTTGCTATACCATTTGTAAAAAGATCCTGAACAGCCTCATTGTCTCCATCCGAGAACGTTGCTAAAAAATTAAAAAGTTCACATATCTTCACTTTGTAGCAGATTTAGGTCGATAAATCTAAAAACCGAAGTACATTATACTTCTATGCAAGTAAAAAGTAATTTCTAAAATGCATATTTACAATCCTTCATAGCCTTTTAAATTATAAAAACTTTATTCGAGTTAAAGGTTTTCTAAAAGCACATTTGAAATAGGGCGTTCTTTGAACGAATTCTGAGATAGGGCGTTTTTGAAACAAATTCTGAAATAGGGCGTTCTTCAAACAAATTCTGAAATAGGGCGTTTTTGAAAAAAAATTGAAATAGGGCGTTTTTGAATCAAATTCTGAGATGGGGCGCTGTTGAAAAAAAATCTGAAATAGGGCGTTTTTGAAACAAATTCTGAAATAGGGCGTTCTTCAAAACTTTTTTGAAATAGGGCGATCTTCCATTCAGCCGACGATATATGATATCAAAAGCATTCTCATACATAAAAAAGGGGTTTTCAGATAAAATTGGTATAGACCTATATGATGTCAAAAGCATTCTCCACCATAAAAAAGGGGGTTATCAGAAAAGGGGGCGTGGCACCTCCCAAACAAACTAAAATTTTCGAGCAGAACATCTGTGATAGGGTTCAAGGTAGGGATCTAAAAATTGGTATATACCTACATATATGATATCAAAAGCATTCTCATACATAAAAAGAGGGTTTCAGATAAGGGGGCGTGGCACCTCTAATACCAACTAATTTTTCAAGCAGAGTATCTGAAGGTAGGGACCTGAAAATTGTTATAGACCTATATTATATCAAAAGCATTCTTACTTACTTACTTAAAATAGCCTTTAACCGCCTAGGCGATTTTGGCCGTCCAACATGTTACGCCAGTCGGTTTTTTGTTGAGCCAACTGGCGCCAATTAGAGACACCGCGTGCTCGCAGGTCTGCCTCTACTTGGTCCTGCCATCAAAGTGGTGGTCTCCCTCTTCCTCTACTTCCACCGGCGGGTGCCGATAAAAATACCTTCCGGGCCGGCGCGTCCTCGTTCATTCGCACCACGTGTCCTAGCCAGCGGAGCCGCTGGGTTTTAATTCGCTGAACTATGTCCACGCGTGAGGAGCTTGAGATGCTGGCTGACAGGAATGATGCCCGAAAATTCTATGAAAAGATCCGGCGGATGACGGAAGGTTTTAAGACCGGGGCAAGCTCCTGTAAGGACAATAATGGCGACCTGGTAACCGACGTACAAAGTGTACTTAAATTATGGAGGGAGCACTTCTCCTCACTGCTAAATTGCGAGGGAGACGTCGTACCCGATACCCCAATCCCTGACGATGGAAAAGTCGTCCCACCACCTGACTATGATGAAGTGACGATAGCTATATCCCGGCTCAAAAACAACAAAGCGCCTGGAAAAGACGGACTACCCGCCGAGCTGTTCAAACACGGAGGCGAAGAGCTGGTAAAAAGCATGCATCAGCTCTTATGCAGAATATGGTCAGACGAATGCATGCCTCCGGATTGGAATTTAAGTGTGCTTTTCCCAATCCACAAGAAAGGCGATCCCGCTAACCGCACCAACTACCGCGGAATTAGTCCTCTTAATATTGCATATAAGGTTCTTTCTAGCGTGTTGTGTGAAAGGCTGAAGCCCATCGTAGACAAACTGATTGGACCTTATCAGTGTGGCTTTAGACCTGGTAAGTCTACCATCGACCAGATTTTCACGATACGCCAAATCCTGGAGAAGACCCATGATAAAAGAATCGACAAACACCATCTCTTTGTCGATTTCAAAGCCGCTTTTGACAGCACAAAAAGGAGTTTCCTGTATGCCGCCATGTCTGAATTTGACTTCCCTGCAAAGCTTATACTAACTAACTAATGGCGGCGATATACCAACAGGTTATCATAACCTCTAACGAAATTTTTAGCCGAGCTTCTCTTTCCAACTTGTTGTGTGTTGCTTTCTAGTTTTCCTACAAGTTGGCGGGACCTACAGTTTTTTGCCGACTCCGAACGGCACTTGCAAAGCAAATGTATTGTTTGGAAAGAAGCTTCTCATGGCAGAAATACACTCGGAGAGTTTGCCAAACTACTGCCGAGGGGGCGACCCCGTTTAGAAAAATTGTTTTTCTAAATAATTTTTGATGTTACTTTTGCCGGGCATCGAACCGCCACGACTAGGTGTAGAAGGCCGAACACTTAACCGCTACACCACGGCGGTCGCTACCACCACGGCGGTCGCCAAGCTTATACGGCTTTGCCAAATGACGTTGAGCAATACCAACAGCTCCGTCAGAATCGGGAAGGACCTCTTTGAGCCATTTGAAACCAAACGAGGCTTCAGACAGGGCGACTCCCTTTCGTGCGATTTCTTCAATCTGATGCTGGAGAAGATAATTCGAGCAGCAGAGCTAAACCGCAATGGTACAATCTTTTACAAGAGCGTGCAATTGCTGGCGTATGCCGATGATATTGATATCATTGGCTTTAACAACCGCGCCGTAAGCGCTGCCTTCTCTGGACTGGATAAGGAACCGAAAAAAGTGGGTCTTGCCGTGAACGAGGACAAGACGAAGTATTTGCTGTCATCAAAGAAAGAATCGGCGCACCTGCGCCTTAGCAGCCATGTCACTGTTGATAGTTACAAATTTGAAACTGTGAGGGACTTCGTCTTTTTGGGAACCAGTATGAACACCGAAAATAATATCATTCTAGAAATCCAGCGGAGAATCACTCTTGCCAACAAGTGCTACTTTGGACTGAGTAGGCAATTGAGAAGTAAAGTCCTCTCTCGAAGAACAAAGATCACGCTCTATAAGTCTCTCATCATACCTATCCTGATGTATGGCTCAGGTTCATGGACAATGTCAAGAGAAGATGAGATGGCCCTGGGAGTATTTGAGAGAAAAGTTCTCCGGAAGCTTTATGGTCCTTCCCGTGATGCCAACAGCGAGTATCGAAGGAAATTTAACGATGAGCTCTACGAGCTCTACGCAGATCTGACCATAGTCCAGCGAATTAAAGCCCAAAGACTCCTCTGGCTGGGCCATGTTATGCGAATGGACAAAGAAGCTCCAGCACAGAAGGTTTTCCAATCGTCGCCTGAATTCGGCAGCAGAGGAAGGGGGAGGCCTCGACTGAGATGGAAACAACAGGTGGAGGATGAATTGAACTCCCTTGGGGTTTCCAATTGGCGTCAGTTATCGCTAAAAAGGAATGACTGGCGTGCTTTGATATGCAACGGCCAAAATCGTTATGCGGTTAAGCGCCAATAAATGATGATGATGATGTCCACGTCTGCGTAAAGCTCATACCGCTCTTCCTTATATCTTCTTCGGTACTCGCCGTCGCCAACTTTTAGGAGTCCATAAATCTTTCGAAGAATTTTTCTCTCGAATACTCCCAGAGCCGCCTCATCAGATGCTGCCAGTGTCCATGCTTCTGCACCATATAGCAGGACGGGTACGATAAGTGACTTATAGAGTGTTTTTTTTGTTCGTCGAGAGAGGACTTTACTTCTAAATTGCCAACTCAGCCCAAAGTAGCATTTGTTTGCAAGATTGATCCTTCTATGAATTTCCAGGCTTACATTGTTGTTGGTAGTAATGCTGCTTCCCAGGTATACAAAGTCCCTTACTATCTCGAAATTATGGCTGCCAACAGTTGCGTGGTTGCCAAGGCGCTGACTCTTTGCTTGATGCCAGGAGGTACTTCGTTTTACCTTTGTTCACCCCCAAACCCATTTTTTCCGCTTCCTTTTCTAATTTGGAGTACGCAGAAGTTACGGCGCAGTTGTTGAGGCCAATGATGTCGATGTCGTCGGCATACGCCAACAGTTGTACGCTCTTATTATTTTCTCCAGCATTAAATTAAAGAAATCACACGATAGGGGGTCGCCCTGCCTGAAACCTCGTTTAGTTTCGAACGGCTCGGAGAGGTCCTTCGCAATTCTAACCGAGCTGGTGGTGTTGTTCAGCGTCATTTTGCATAGCCGTATAAGTTTTGCTGGGAAACCAAAATCAGACATAGCTGCGTATAGGCAACTCCTTTTCGTGCTGTCGAAGGCGGCTTTAAAATCAACAAAGAGATGGTGTGTGTCGATCCGGAGGACAACCTCCGTTCCACAATCAAGGGGGGGATCGACAGCGATGGCAACTACGAGTCGGCCAACCAACCCTCTATCGAGTAAGATTGACTTGATGGGAGCTAGCACCAGTGCGGTTGCCAACGCAGCTAAGCGGACAACGGCGGATGCTAAACTCCCATCAACCGCTGATATGAAAACCAGTATCTTTACGTCTGTGGCAGCGGTCTCACGACCTGGCCTCGGAGTTTCGAAGGAGAAGGAAGCTGCAACTGAGATTTCGGCAAAGAGAGCGACCGCGATGGCAACTACGGGTCCGCACTCCCGGGAGACATCTCCCCGCCGCTTCACATACCACGAGAAAAGATTGGCTGCAAAGATCCTGAAGAGGTATGAAGGGGTACCGCAGGAATCGCTGTCGCCGAATTCCAGTAAATCGGTAGAGCTAGCGAAAGCTGTGATACCGGATTTCCAAAATTCCTACATGCCTAAGAGGTTAAAAGTTAACCCTTTCAAGCGCCAGAGATCGGACCTGGAGTTAATTCCCCCTCCCAAGCGGCATCAGAATACCCCTGGAGCGGGCAAACTAAGCTTTGCTGTTGTAACCAAGGACAGGATCCTTATAGGCGTCCTTGACCGAGGCAATGACCGTCTGGCCATCCCCAAGGACCGGTGGCGTTACGTGCGAAATGAACTCGGCAAAATTCTTCTCAACGTTGCTCCGGAGTTTCCGGGTAGTTCGGCGCGATTAACGGATGCGGGTTGGCACCACGGTCAGATTAAATTACTCGCATGCGAGGATGCAAAAACCGTAGCACTGTACAAGGCAGCAGCTGCTAAACTGGGTGAAGTCTACAAGGGCGCAAAGATAGAGGTCGTCGACTGGAAGGACATTCCAGCTCGTCCAAGGGCAAGGGCGTGGATTCCGGCCATCCCTGACGAACCCGAGAGAATTCTCGGGATGCTACGGCTAATGAATCCGTCCCTCCCAACGCATGACTGGAGTGTCAATCTGGTCGGGGATGCGGTAGGGCCCGGCAGACAGGTAGTGTTCACCATGAATAAAGAGTCAATCGAGCCCCTCAAAAGTGCAATGGCCTAGTACACTACAGCGTAGGCCAGATCGTTATCCACGTATATCGTGGTGATGCTCAGCGCGCTGCCTTCTCGGCTGCTCCGGGAGAACCGGAAAACGAATTACTAGAAGAGGAAGCAGAGGATTCCGATGCGGAAAGCATGTTATCCGCCACGTCCCTTGGCGATAGTGCTGTGAACAACTCGGAGATGGAGGACAGCCGACAGGACGAGGAAGTCCTCGACGTCACGGTGGTAGCAGCCAACGCTGAGCGATTAACATCTAACGCTACAGGCAGCAGGAGTCCTGCAACGCCATATCGGGCAGTTAATCGGAACAACTCGTCGTTGACAGGCAACCTCCGGGATGAGGCAAACGACGATATGGGGACGGCAGGGAAGTCTGTGCGCTCTCATGTTGGTGGTCTAAGCACAGATGGTTGTGCGACCACTACAGTCGGGGATAGCTGTTTCAAAATAAACATTCCCAGCAGAGAAGACTGGGAGAGGACGGATTGGTGTCCCGAAACAAATGGTGGCACTTCCATATACACCGACTGCTCGAAGTTGGACGGCAGAGTTGGAGGAGGGGTTTATTCAAGGGATTTGGACCTTGAGCTCTCCTTCAGACTACCTGATCATTGTAGCGTCTTCCAGGCGGAAGTCTCGGCAATCCTGGACGCCGCGGCCTGGTTAAGCAAACGTGTTATCGGAGTAGATATCACTATTTTCAGCGATAGCCAAGCGGCAATCAAATCCCTTGGCTCATACACGTTCAACTCTGAACTGACGCTCAGCTGTCGTCGATATTTTATGGAGATGGCCCAACAGAACCGCGTAAACCTCATATGGGTCCCGGGACATAGGGACATTGAGGGAAACTGTAAGGCAGACGTCCTTGCCAGGCAGGGCACGACCAAGCAGGTTCTTCAGGATAAAGAGCGCTTAGGTATGCCGTTTTGCCACATGCAAACTAATGCTGAAGGAGCACACACTCCGTCAAGCCAACGAAAGATGGCTGCAATCCCCAGGGTGTCGGATATCGAAACAAACCTGGCCAAAATGGGATCTTAAAAGGTCTAGACGCATTTATGCCCTAACTAGGAGGGAAATCTGCATATTGATAGGGGTATTAACCGGTCACTGCCTCCTTGGTAGGCATGCAGAAAGGCTAGGTGTGCCCTACCGACGATGCTGCAGGAGTTGCAAAGATGATGAGGAGGAGGAAACAGTGGAGCACCTCATCTGCAACTGTCCGGCTTTAAGCGGCGCGAGAACGCGCTTTTTGGGAGTTCCGTTCCTAGATAGCCTAAGCCAGATCGCGGAACTGGACATAAAGGACTTGATGGGCTTCATAAAGTCATCTAAGTTGTTCGAGGAGGAGTAATGGTGTCGGTTTAGGAGTGTCAGTCCCGGGATTCTGATCTGTGGAAAATTCCAAAAACTCAGGGATTTTCCATATAGCTGGGTCCCGGGACTGACTTTCCTTGTGTTGGTGGTATCACAACGCGCCTTTCAAAACTGGCCTAAGTGTGCCTCTGCGGCAGCCACTTGAACCTACCTACCTACCTAGCTACTCGCACCTCGTTATAGTCCGGTTGTGGAACTTCGATTCCATCGTCTTCGATTGTGGGGTCGGGTTCGTCCTCTTCTCTGGATTGTTGCTCCGTTCCTCCGTTTAGAAGGGCAGAGAAGTGATCCCTCCATAACCCTAGTACTCTCTGAACATCTGTCACCAGGTCGCCGTTGTCATTTTTACAGGAGTTTGCCCCGGGGTTAAAACCTTCCGTCATTCGTCGAATTCTATGATAAAATTTTCGGGCGTTGCTTCTGCTGGCTAGCATTTCAAGCTCTTCGATTTCACGCTTTTCCGCTTCTCTTTTCTTCGCCCGAAAAAGCCGTCTCGCTTCCCTCTTCATCTCGCGGTAGTGTTCACACACGCTCCTCGTTGCATTCGCTTTTAACGTTGCCTTATAGGCGTCGTCCTTTCTTTTCATTGCGTCTTTGCACTCTCTATCATCGTACCAGCTGTTTTTTCACATTTGTCGGAATCCAACTACTTCTTCGGCTGCGGTACGAAGTGATCCGGAGATATGCTCCCACTGCTCGTGCACTCCGCTGGGTTGAATTGTGCTCTCAGAGAGCAGGTGCGCGATTCGTTCTGCGAAATCATTGGCTGTCTGTTGTGACTGCAGCTTTTCGTCGTCCAGCTTTCCTTGCGTTTTTTGTGGTGCCTCTTTCGTTGTACTTAGGCGAGTACGAATCAAATACACCCTGTTTGCCCACCCTGGCGTTAAAGTCGCCAAGCACGACTTTGGTATCATGACGGGGGCAGCGCTCATAAGTTTCTTCTAATTTTGCGTAGAATGCATCTTTTTCCACGTCGTCCTTGTCCTCGGTCGGTGCGTGCGCAAAGAAAAAAGCATTCTCACACATAAAAAGAGGGGTTATCAGAAATAGGGGCGTGGCATCTCCCATAAAAACTTAAATTTCCATACAAACTAAATTTTTCAAGCAGAACATCTGTGAAAGGGTCTAAGGTAAGGACATGGAAATCGCTATAGAACTATAGGATATCAAACCCGTAAGTAGGGGTCGTGTAAAAAGGGGGCGTTAAGATATTTTGGTTCCGCGTATTCGAATGATTCCAACAGATTTGCCTTTTGATTGTAAGCGAATTAAATTTCCCATTCAATCAATAAGGCTCAAGGTCAAACATTTCAATTGTGTGGAATTGACCTAACTTATCCGTGCTTTGGACATGGACAACTCTATGTAGGATGTTCGCGAGTAGGGAAGCCATCGTTACTGTAAATTTATACACCGCATGAAAATAAAACCAGAAATGTAGTGTATCAGAAGGCTTTAGATTAAGTTAGTTTACAATAATTAGAGTAAGTCACTAAAATAAATAAAACATTGTTATTAAAATAAGTCACAAAATAATGGCTGCACATGAATTAAATGATAAAACAAGAAAAAAACATTATTTTCTATTTTTCTTTCACCCAGCGAAGCGGGTGAGGGTCCGCTAGTATTAAATAAAAATTGAGATAGGTGGCAACCCTGTGAACCACCCCAAGTGGCAACACCCACGCATATAATCTTAGAATGAATCAAACTATCTATAATGCCAAACTGTATCCACGTCGGTCAAGCGGTTCCCGAGATATCAATACAAAAAAATAAAATGCGGTCAGGTGGCAACCCTAGGTGGCAACCCTGCTTGTGATTTACATATTTGGAATACGGTCGAAAATTGAGATAGGTGGCAACTCCGTAAACCGTGCCAAGTGGAAACGCCCATATATGCAATCTTAAAATGAATCATACTATCTATAATGATAAACTTTATCCAAATCGGTCGAGCGGTTCCCGAGATATAGAGAAAAATATATAAAATGCGGTTATGTGGCAACCCTAGGTGGCAACCCTGCTTGAGATTTACATATTTGGAATACGGTCGAAAATAACTTTCATTTGATACCAATATTGGCAATATTTAAAAAAAATTGAGATAAGTGGCAACCCTGTGAACTGCCCCAAGTGGCAGCACCCACGCATATAATCTTAGAATGAATCATACTATCTATAATGCCAAATTTTATCCAAATCGGTTGAGCGGTTCCCGAGATATAAGAAAAACGCCTACGCCTGAAAGTCGGCTACAATTTCTATTTCCGTGCCATGACTTCCGTTTCATCGTCATCCATTTTCTCAAATTTTACTCTCAATCAAAACTTCATATCGCCGCCTAAGAAGTTAACTTCAAAAATCTTTGAGGTGTCGGGAACGAAAGTTGTATTGGACTTGGCCAATATACGGTGTCCATAATTTTAGCGGAAGTATTCAATGCGAAGAGGAAAAACGAGAAGCACAATGTTATTTCTTTGAGAGGAGCACAATACCCGGAGTAATAGGCTGCATAAACGGTACGCACATCAAAATTGTTTCCCCAAAAAAGGAGCATCAGCATTTGTACTACAATCGGAACGGATTTTTTTAGCTTGAATGCAATGATAGTGAGTATTTATAAAGGAAATGCAACAATGGAGTTTATAATCTTTCTTCATTTATAGGTTTGCGACAACGCCATGCGAATCCGCTATATCAATGCGAAATACCCTGGAGCTAAGCACGATGCTAATGTTTTTAATATGTCTGCATTGGAGCAACAATTAGAAGAAGAGTATCGTAGAGGCGAGCAAAATTTAGATTCACAATATCTTACTTCCGGGAAGTGGACCAGGGAAACGATCCATTCGAAAATATCTTATAATGGTTACGGT
Organism: Campiglossa producta; assembly: GCA_964058755.1. Lineage (NCBI taxonomy): Eukaryota > Metazoa > Arthropoda > Insecta > Diptera > Tephritidae > Campiglossa > Campiglossa producta. The sequence goes on along the minus strand of CAXKVI010000003.1, from coordinate 80,651,660 downwards.
GACCATAATTTTTTTTTGAAAAAACAGAACTCTTTTTACTTAAGGCTTGGTATTGCCTTCACGTGAAAATTTCCCTACCCGGCTATAAACCAGTAGTCGGCAGGGAGAAAGCGCTTGCTATGTAAAAGCATTGGAGTTTTCCTCCCAGGAAAGTAATTGCCGGCCTATGCTATAAAAAACTATTTGAGGTGTGTGTTTTTCACGGCGTAATCATCTCTTTGCAGTAAAAAATGTTGCCAACGTCTTAGAAACATTGAAATTGCAATCTCAAATAATTTCAACCAAAGTGCATCAATTGAAAGTAATTTTTTCTTGATGGTGAGAGACATTTCCTTGTTAATTTAAAACCTACCATAACCACGGAAATGTACCATTTTTGGTACGAATTTTTTTCCGGGTACGGAACTTCCAAATTTGGTACGTTTTTGCATTTTAACATACTCAATTTTTGATTTCGCTGAAGCACTTGACCGCGTTAAACATAAACTAAATTATTTTTAAACTATTTTGAAAGATTTTAAATTTTTCATAAAGTTTTGAAATTATTGAGCAAACTAACTTTACAGAGCTACTCATTGCATTTGTTAAAAAAGGTTGCCGGCACAAAAAAGCAGAACAAAAACAGAACATTTGCTTAAAAACAGAACATTTCTGTTATTTTTCCTTAGAAAAAAAATACGCAGAACAAGCTCCTTAAAAACAGAACTGTTCTGCCAAAAACAGAACGGATGGTCACCGTATATATGGTGCATTTTCCTTAAAATTTGGTACATGTGTAGAATTAGGACTAAATTAACAGGGACCAATACGAATGGGCGGCCGCCGTGGTGTAGCGGTTAAGTGTTCGGCCGTCTACACCAAGTCGTGGCGGTTCGATACCCGGTAAAAGTAACATCAAAAATTATTTAGAAAAACAATTTTTCTAAACGGGGTCGCCCCTCGGCAGTAGTTTGGCAAACTCTCCGGGTGTATTTCTGCCATGAGAAGCTTCTCAGCAAAAAATTCATTTGCTTTGCAAGTACCGTTCGGAGTCAGCAAAAAACTGTAGGTCCCGCCAACTTGTAGGAAAAACTCAAAAGCAACACACCACAAGTTGGAAAGAGAAGCTCGGCTAAAAATCTCTTTAGAGGTTGGTATATCGCCGCCATTAATACGAATGAGATATAGAGGAAGAGGGGCGTGGTAGAAGGAAAGAGGGCAATGAAGAGCAAAAGGGAGGGGAGAGCAATAGAGAGTTGTACGAAGAAAGAAATTTAAATACTTGGAACACGGTCGCAAATACCTTTCACTTGATACCCATATAGGCATATCTTGCTCAAAAAAAAAAAAAACAAATCGAACCGCCTCAAATGGCAACCGCCATGTATATAGTCTAAGAATGAATCATACTACTAATAATTTCATTTCATTTCATTCCATTTCATTCCATTTATTTGCAGTCAATGGAATAAATCCTTACAGACTAAAAGATATTAAATAGTTCTTAATTAAGTATATAGCTAAATGTATGAGACCTTAGAAAGCAGAGTTTAAAGTATTTAAAAATTCAGACCTTGGTAGTGAAAAATCCAAGGAAACCGTAATGCTCAGTGAGTTAAACTCACGTATAGCACGGGCAATAGGAGCATTACAGGCATAATTGGTTCTAAGATTATCCCCATAAAAGGGGTAGAAATTCCCGAGAGAACTTTGAGGAACATTAAATCGAAACCGCTCCAGCAAGTATGGACAGTCAATAAACCCATTAACCTTCATGTGCCCGGGATATAAAACTAACGTACCCGGTCGGATTACTACATTTGTAGTAACTACGTAACTGGCATGCAAAACGATTTTAATCTTAAGAAAAAAAGATTTATATTGTAATTATTTGGCATAAACGTGCGTAATAACGTTTTATATTAAAACTATTACATCCTATTGCTATCTGTGGTCCATATTTAGGTTGATATCTCGAAAAGGGGGTGAAAAATTCGCATAAAAGCCATTGTCTGATAATACCCTTATAGGCACGTTAAATATGATGCCAATATCAAATAAATATTTTTCTATGATCACACTTAGTTCAAGTTTTATCAGAAACGGGTTTGCATACAAACATCTTCTAGGTCCACAAATGGTCCATCTGGACCTAGAAAACAGGGTATTAAAATGGACTTACTTATTAAAACATCCATTAAAATGTTTAAATTTACAGCCATATTTTAGGAAAACCTTCTATAACCGCACCTGGTCCATATTTTGATCAATACCTCGAAAACGGGGTTTCGTATGGGACCAATAACTACACCATGTTAAAGCATTCGTCCACACCAAAAACATCTTCTAGGTCTACACATGGTCCACATTTTAGTGTTTATCTCGAAAATAAGAGTTCACATAGGATTGAGAACTATAACTTGTTAAAACTCCAATCAAAATCTTTCAATTTGCACCAATTTTGTAGAAACACCGTCCAGGGCCGCACCTGGTCCATATTTTGGTCAATATCTCGAAAACGGGGTCTGTATGGGACTAATAACTACAACATGTTAAATCACTCGTCAACACCTTTCATTTGATACCCATATTGTATGAACCCGTTATAAGGTTACCCTGGTCCACATTTTGCAGCATATCTCCAAAACCTTCCCGGATTATTAAATTTTTTCTTTGCCTATAACCCTGTCGGGATCCAGCAAAAACTACGTGCAAAATTGCAGGTTACGACAAGCTGAAGTCAACTATATAATACTATTTTGCATACATTTTCTATGGTGACTACAAATGTAGTAAGCCGGCCGCAAGATGATGTTTTTTTCAAGTAGGGTCTAGGGGTCAGGCAAATAATAGTTCTAGTAATATTATACTCTTAATTGACTATGATTTGATAATCAGGAAGCTACTGAAAAACTCAGCATTGTTGTTTCGGAATTTTTTTTTTATCTCACTTTTTTTCACAAATTACTACAAATGTAGTAAGCCGGGCACATGAAGGTTAATAATGTTATAAGCAAAACTTAAGCAGATAATTGATCTACGATCCACCAAGGACTTAAGAGTTAATAACAGGAGGCGAGCAGAATAGGAAGGCATTGGTTCAGAAAAGTTCAGAGGTCGAAGAGCACATTTAAGAATGATCTTCTGTATACGCTCAATTCTATTAACTGCACTGAGAGAAATGCATTGAATGTTGTGACAATATCACTATTTATAGCGACGAGTTTGATGCAATATTCATTCAGAATGAGCATGTTATTAAATATTATTTGCTCCCAATTAAAAGTAAAATGACATGTCAACCATTTCGATATGATGTACTATTTCTTAAATTTGTGGATAGAATACTATATATTTCAACGGCATGTCAATATCTATCGTCGTGATATGAATTTCTATTATCGGTATATCCATATCCATATTTACTGCATAGTAATAATGGTAGAGACAGCGTATTAATATATACTAGTAACGCCCGTGGTCGAAATTCGACCAATCTAAATAGGTTAAACTTCTTAAAGCCCCTATTGATCTTTTTCTCAGGCCTTATTTTTTATTATTTGCATTTATTAAGTTAAGCTTAGAAATTTCGAAAGCTGAACATGAAAGCTAAAACGCTTTTTAAATCTCGCGCAATACATAGTATGCGCATCGCCCTGTCGAAACTCGACCAGCTTAAATTTATAGCTTAAAAACGTACATATTGTCGAAAAAAGACTAAAGTTAATTAAAAAATTGCAGTTGCTATTATATTATAAAAACATTAAATTACATATAGCTGCCCTATATATATCGCTGGCTTCGTGAGCAAATGTCCTAAGTCCATTTTTTTTAATGAGATTTTAATAAAAAAACGATAGTACAGCTATAAATACATCGTTTTGCATTAAAATCTCATTTAAAAAAGAAATGGACTTCAGACATTTGCTCACGAAACCAGCGATATATATTTTCATGTATTGAAAATTTTGCACTTTCCACACCACCTGTGTGTAGGGTTGCCAGATCCCAATTGATTAAGAAGGAATATCCGAACCCGGATGACACTTTCTTTCGTTGTAGCGACCATGTTTACAATTTTCTTACTTTTATCTGGATAAACTATTGAAAATCTGGCCTTTGACAATGAACCTAAATATCTAGGCAATTCACCCGTGTTCAACTAAGCTGGCAACACTACCCGTGAGGTATGCAATTGGCGCGTTACCGAAGTTAATTTTGGGTGCTCGTTCCCCAGTAGGCCTATTTCACCCATATAAATTATATACAAAAACTATTTACAGGAGTATTAGGAACTACAAAACAAAAAATGAATTCATTAAAAAATTTATACAATAAAAATACAAATTAAAAAATAGTATGGCCAGATATCATGAACCCGAAAATCGTGTTCTGGGCTGCTGGCTTAGTGGGGGTAGCTGCTATAAGCCCCGGACGCAGGATCGCCCCATATACCTCTGCTCCCAATATGAGCTGGACCTCGCTTGAGCGATAAAAGGCGGGGTCGGCCAGATTGTAACTGTCAAACTGGTCCTGTATTCGCGCGTCCAACGTACGCTCTGGGGTTATTCTGGACAGTTTTGACTTAACGTCTGCCCAGACCTCTACCCTCTCACGCATCCCCTTCAGCTGCAGCCTGCACACGTCTGCACATCCCTTAGGCAGCAAACGCAATCGACGTGCAAGCTGGAGGGAGATGGCTGATTTCGGCCGCCCGGGATCGACGATGGCCCTCACCGTTGGTGACCTTACTTCGGTCATTACCTTGACAGACACCGTTGGGGTGAGGACAGATAGCTCAGGAGCACGGCGTGTCACTCCCATTATTCGCTCTCGAGCGTCTCTCACCTCAAGGCGCCGTGGTTGGTGGTGGGCTCTTCTCGCCTGTCGGGTTGGCCCTCGCTCTATTTCAGACCGGACATTCGACAGAGAAGGTCTGAATGCCGGTTGGTCGGGTATGGCCAGATCCTCCTCGTTAGCATCGATTTGTAGGACATCCTCGTTATCACTCGACTCGTCCAATGGTTGCAGGCGGTAGGGGGGGACCTGCGTTTTCCGCTAATGCGATCGGCAGTGGGCCGCGGCACGTCTTCCTCGGGATGGAGGAGACTGTTGTGCCGCTCGTGGCAATGTTGACACGTTCGGGTGGAGGGACAGTTTACGGCGAGATGGTGAGGCGATAAACAATTACCGCAGTGGCGGTGAACGAGGACAGAACGCAGTCTCTCGGCCACTTTCATCCTGCGTAGCTCGCGGCAAAATATCAGCCGGTGGTTGTGGGTGCAGACTGGGCAGCGATGTTTGTAACTTGAGGGTTTGTTGCTACGTCCCATCTTGTTCTTTTGTCTGTAACGAAATACATAGATTTTTAACGTGTTGAACTTATAACTTCTGGGAAAACTATATTTTTCGTGAATACCCTATCATCGCCGGCTAAGTGGCCTTGATTATAATGTTCGCTAACATAAAACTTCAAACTTTCAAACGACCTAACTCTACTTGCAGCAACGTACAACTGCCCATGTGTAAATACAGGACGCCTCAACAAAATTCCGACGTTTGACCTTGGGACTTGTTTATGGTCATTGCAAAAGATGGTATTATTGGGAACTGGGTCCGTTGTAAATTAAACGGCAGTATAGTTCCAGAGTATGTTAGTTTGATGCGAGGAATAAGAATTCGTTTACCTTTGGAATATCCGGTTAAAACCTCACAATCGATGGCATTATTGTGAAGGCCCTTAACCCTCATCCTAGTACCGTTTACTAAAGCTTCTTTTGTATTCAGATTTCGAATAAGCAACACTACGCAATTGAGCTTGAGTGAAAGTTTATACGGTGGCAATCCACTCATATTAAGGCTGTTAAGAAACTCGGTCGGATAGTTGTTTACCTCTCTATCGTCGTCGCAAATTAAACTATCAAAACTGTTATATGTTTTAAATGAGCCTGATATGCGATTTAAAATGTCACTATTAACCACGGTACAATCTTCATTTGTTGCTGCTAAAATGACAGAGTTCACAACCTCATCTGACAGCAAATTTTCATTAATATTTCCAAATATGTCAGCAATTAAGTTATTTTCATTTCCCAATAATTGCTGTGGTATTTGAATAATGTTATCTCCAAACTGTGGATATAACATTTCTTGACCATTTCCAATTCGCTTTAAAAATTCTATAAACTGGACTTCGTGCGGTAGTGCTCTCATGTTTTGGTTTAATGTTTCATGATGAAATGAAGGGAATTCATTCCAACTGACAATACAGTTTTCAACCAAAACTGCACGTGATCCATGAGGAACAACGGGCAAAATTTGCCTAAAATCCCCACAGAGGAGAATTGTTTTCCCTGCAAACAGTTTGAGTTTATTATTTTCATCGGTAGTCAAATCCCGTAGTAATCTATCTATAGCTTTCAAAATTAAAAGTGGGCACATGGAAATTTCATCAATTATTATCAGCGCAGCTGAATTAATATATCTACCTTGAGAACTGTTTGGGGTGATATTCGGGACTGAATTTTCGACAACAGGAATGGGTAACTTGAAGACATTATGCACTGTTCTTCCACCAATCAAAAGAGTTGATGAAATGCCACTAAAGGCAGTAGCAATGCATGGAAGATTTAGAGAATTCAACCTGTGAATCAAAGCAGTTTGCATAAAAGTTTTACCGCAACCTGCGTGAGCAGTAACACAGAAGACATTGGACCCAGTATTATGAAACTGGATTTCCTGGATGACGCTATCTATTATTTTACGCTGCTCGTTGTTCGCTCTTGAGTAATAGTCTTCAAATAAAATTTGCTCATTTTCCGGTTGTGGAATATTTATACTTGTCACACTTGGGATTATTGTAGGAGTGGGTAATCCAAGGCTTTGACATGTTGTATTATGAGTAAGTAGAACATCTTCGATTTCTAAAAGTGCACGATTGAATGAATATGATTCATCGCTTTCTCTCAAGAAATCTTCAGAGAGTGCATGTTTAAACTCATTCCACAACGCCAAAGCATTTGCTGGAGTATTCAGTGCACATATAACAGCAAATAAGTGACGCATTTGTTTAGGCGAATGAAATTGTCGCGCTTCTTCTAAGCACTCTCGCCATTCGTTATCATTTGAGGCGATTCCCCGAGCATGACATGCTTCCAAAAATGTATTATATTGAACCCCATTATATGTTCGAACGTCCATAAACGATTTTGGTCCAGTCACATGTAAAAGAAGCAGACGTAAATGGAAGAGTTCACTATCCTTCGGCGACACTACATACATGCGATTAATAATTTTATCACCGCCTCGCTGTCTTTTTTTCCACTTCTTTCCGCTATCATCCCATATATAATGAGACGGAATTTCAGTGTATTTATATGAGTGTGCCGTTGGATCATCAATATTCAACTGAAAAAATGCTAACAGTTTGGTTTTTCTCAAATTTTGAACTGCTTGCTGTGCCTGACCATCTCTAAATACAACATTTTGCCTTTGAGGTAGATGGATGTCAAGTCGATTTACAGAATGGGACTGAGAGTGCATGGGGAATTGAAAAATACGCCAAGCTCCTTCAGTTGAGCCTACGTAACGCCCATCCAAAAAGTTTTGAATTTCGTCACAATTTCTCCCTTCCGCGGTATCGATTTCTTCAGTGGCTAATCTCACGGTGGCGCTGTCATATCCTTTGTATACATATTTGTAAATGTATTTTACACTTTTTACTGTAGAGCATACCTCCACATTTATATGACAGTTAAATTTGGCAAGCAAATACGGATTGTATGGAACAACATAACGGTTATCAAGAGATGCACCACGAACATCTACATTGACACCATTATCTCGTCTTCTATACAATGGAAATCCATTTACTTCTTCGCGTGTGGACTCACAAAAATTTTTTGGAAAATTTTTGGAGCATTCGCCATTCCTCATGCATACCGCATTAGTATTCAAAGCACCACATGGGCCATGCATCGTATGTTTCGAAACGTATTCATGCAATTTCGGCATGGTTTCAATGTCAGGAATTTCAGCACACACGGCTTTGTCAATATCGTTAACACCATCAAGTTTATCCCTTTCATGTAGTGTTATCAAAATATGTGCATGAGGCAAACCTCTTTTTTGAAATTCTATCGTGTAAATGTGAGCAGCAACAGTACCAAAAATTTTCTTTGTACATATTGTGCTTATTAACTCCTTTAGTTTTGCCTGAAACACTCGCACGATAATTTCAGGTCTATAATTTGGCGCTTCATTGAAATCTATATTTCTAGTAATTTCTGGCCAATTGGGATTACATGTCATTGTAATAAACAACGAAGGTTTGCCAAAGTGACGAACGATAGTCATAGCGTCCAAATAATTTTGGTACATGTTTCTGGGCGAACCAGTAAATGACGATGGTAAAATGACTCGTCTCCCAATATTTTCATAACCATTACCATTCGGATTAGTATTCAAATAATCAGTTATGTTGTATAAAATATCGCACCTTAGGCTATTTTGATTTGTTCTTATAAAGTGAAGCCGGGTGCCCTCAATACGAACATACATATCTACAATCCACTGTAGATAAAGCTTTTTAGAATGGTGTAAAAGGCTGAATTCGTCTCTGATTGCAAGTCGATATGATGCGAATTCAAGCATGGTAGTTTTATTTCTGGGACGATTTGAAGTAGACGTTCTTTGTATACTATGCATTATTTCTGTATGCCATCCAGTGTCCCCATTGGGAAACAGTAGTGGATATGCCAATGGGTCCAAAGATGAATCTAAAACGGAAATGTTCTTCAGCGTACCATTGCATTTGTAAAACGAGGCTCGCCATCTACCGTACTGAATATAACGGCAACATCAGTTGCAAGGGCGTCATTGAATCTACCCATAGCCGTATTCCCCATATCTTGGTTTACAGTAATGAGCAAACACATTTCTTTGCATATATTTTCCGGTCTACTACAATGATCTTTCATAGAAACAAAAGACCGTACAAAAGGATTAACCCGATTTAATTCGGAAGAAATTTCTTCTATTAAGCCTCTATCGCACGTTTGATGGTTCTCTCGATCTAAAAGAATTTGCGGTATCGACATCATAGAAATATAACTGAGCATAGCAGGGATTATTTCGACTATTTTGCCCATGCGTCAAAGGGCCAGCTCTATGATAGAAGATATTGTGAATTTTGAAGTGATAGGCACCTCGCGTATTCTCTACAATATTCGCTTCAGAACTAACCATCGCAAAAGATGAATTGAAACTTCGTATATTTTCAAAATAATTGTTAGATTTTCGTTTTAAAGACGGGTTGTTGGAGCGTAAACCTTCATACAGGTCATTGAAAAACGGATTTTGTGTTAATGGTTGCAAAGTAACTTTTCCTTTTTGGCAACACATCGAAAAGGAATTTCTGCTTCTGGCAGTAATCTCACTATTGAAATGCATAGCATTACAATGCACACAACGTAAATCCATAGGACCACAATCTGAGCTAAGAAAATCAGAGGGTACATCGTTTAAGGAACCCTTGAAACTGTCAACTAATTCAATAGATGTGCTAAGAACATTATGACGTCTCTCCCTGTCTCTAACCCTATCTCCTCTTCCCGTAAGTCGCGGCATTTGATACGACTAAAAGTAAATCAAGATAAATGAACTATCAATAAACCAGGACATAAATAATATTCGCGTATAATAAAAAGATGCAATTAGTTATTAATCCTATTTAGAGATATTTAGTTGGTAAGCCGACTAAAATACCTTTCATTGATACCCATATTGACCTATCTGGTTCAATATTTAAAAAAAATAAGGTGAGACCCCTGTAAACCGCCCAAAGTTACGCGTAACATGTAATAGGTGGGGGGTGGGGTGTAGGGGTTAGGTTTATGTGTCTGTATTCACACACTGGCGCGTTGTTAATCGGGTTTAAATACTAAATGCACAACCAAACGCGCAACAACAAAAATGCAAGTGATCGCTCAAGGCTGGTTTTCATTAGGTCAAATGGTGTCAAATTTCATCGACTTTATCGAGATTTCACTTCTTATTTCGATAAAGTCGATAGAATTTGTCAAAATTTGAACTAATGAAAACCAGACTTCAGACATGATTTAAGGTAGGCGACCTGTTTTGTTTTTATTTTTATATCTTGCATGCATGAGACACAAAACTCGTGATTATGGATGTTCTTTTTGTTAAAGGAAAGGAAAGGGAAGTCAAGAAAAGGAAAGGAAATTAAGTGAGAAGCAAGGAAAGGCAAGGAAGGGAAAGGCTATGAAAAGACAGGAAAAGAAAGGAAAATAAATGAAAGGGAGGGAGAGCAGATGAAAGTTAAGTGGTGGAAAAGAAGGGAAAGGAAATGTAAGGATATGAAAGGGAAGGGAAGGAAAGGACAGGAATGGAAAGGAGAGAAAAGAAAAGGGAAGCAAAGGAAATAGAAATGAGGAAAAGGAAAGGAATGGAAAAGAAAGGATAAAAAAAGTAGAAAAGGGAAGGAAAGGAGAGTAGAAAGAAAGAAAATGGATCTTATTGGGGTCAGTTGGAATCATTTTGGGGTCATAATGGGATCATTTTCAAGACTTTACAAATATAGAAATAATGAATAAGCAGAGTTATTTTCACGTTTGCTACGAAGGAAACTTATTGCGGATACACATGTTTACTCATTCAATATATCTTGCTCAATATTTAAAAAAAAAAAAACTGAGATAGGTGGCAACCCAGTAAACCGCCGCAAGCGGCAACACCCATGTGTAAGTTTCAGAATCAAGCATGCTGTCTTTATGTAACATTTCATCGCAATCGGTCGAGCGGTTCTCAAGATAGTACCGGATATAAAAATATACAAATATACTGCGGTAAGGTGGCAACCCCACATGAAAATATTTTACTTAGTATTATTAGTAAAAGTACCGGAGTGACTAAGCTTGCTCGGTGTTTTCGATTGTGCCCAATTGTCTTATTTACCAACATTTTTTCAATAGTTACTTACCAACATATACTTTTCAAAATAGATTTCCGAATAAATATTAAGTGATGGGAACTTTATAAACCACAGCAAGTCGAAAACCCAAGTATAAAATCTTAAATTGAAGGATACCATACGCATACAAACTTTCATCCAAATCGGTTATAATATGCAGGAAGAAATAAATAAAATGCAGTTAGGTGGCAACCCTAGGTGGTATGCGGCTGAAAGTACCTTTCATTTGATACCCATATTGGGACACCTTGCTCAATTTAAAAAAGAAATGAGATAGGTGGCAACCCTGTAAACGACCCTAAGTGGCAACACCTAAGTGAAAAGTCTTGGGCTTAGGCATACTATCTCTATGCCAAATTTCATCTAAATCGATCAAGTGCTCCAAAATGATCCAAAAATTACCCCAAAATGACCCTCAAATTACCCCTAAATGATCCCAAATATGCAAATATAATGAGGTAAAATTGCAACCCTCGGCGGCAACCCTACTTGAAAATATTTTAGTTGATATGTCGCCAGAAATACCAAATTGGCATATCTTGCTCAAGACAATTAACAATTAACGCAGGTGGCAACACTGTAAATCGCCGCAAGTGGCAAAATCCAAGTGGATAATCTTAGAATCAACCATAGTGTCTCTATATCAAATTTCATCCAAATCGGTCAAGCGGTTTCCGAGATAGTACCGGATATACAAATATCCAAAAATACAAATGTACAAATGAGGACTGAACAAACAGAAAGGCGGTAGCTGTTTTATTTTAAAAACGCAACTTAAAAACTTTTGATTGTGGCTATTTAACTCTGTTAAAATTTTGAAGTTTACTTCTATAGCGGCATGCATTTGAGAAAAACTGCAACGAAATTGGAAAACAACAACCATATGAATGTTGTTGTTGCGAAGCGACAGCGTTTTACAGGAGGGTAAGGCCATCTCAAGTGAGCATCGTATTTACCAAGTGTTCGAATAACCAAAAAAATTAAAGCCTTAAAAAGGGTAGGAAATCCTGTTAATTTTTTTCTCGAAATTTTTTACCGTTACATTTGTATAACCAATTGAATTTTGTCGCGTCTAATCCGTCAACAATTTTTTTCTCAGGAACTACTGAAACGATTTTAATAACTTTTTTTTGACATTTAGAAAAAAAGGCACTCTAATTTTGAATTTTTTTTATACACAAATAAATTTGTTTTTGTTAAATAACATTAATTATTATAAACAAATTATTATATAACTAACTTCTGAAAAAAAGTTAAATAACATTAAATTATGTGGTATTCAATTATATTTTTATATCTGAAAAAAAAAAAAAAAAATTGGGGACCAGCAATAGTTTCCTCATAATAACGTTATATGTCACGGTGGGTTTTAAGCATGTTTTATTAAAAGGTGCATGTTTTATTAAAAGGGGCAAGTCCCTACATTTTTTTTTTTTTTTAATTCTCAAATATGCATTAAAATAAGATGATATGTTGAGTTTCAGCATTTTTCCCTGAGATAAAGTTGTAGACCTGAAAATTCTCTACAAAATTGGTCCGAACAGTTTTTCTCTAGGAGTCACCAGTTCTGAGATATCGCGCCACGTATGTATAATGCCACGTATATTTAGACTTTTCCGGATTTTTCTCGAAAACGGTTATATGTATCGAAAAATTTTCTTTTACCGTTTGTTTGTCACGAAGTTCCTTTCCTTTTCTTTCTGGGGGTGAACCTAAGCTTTCCACAAAAATTTAGCTCTATCGAAGAAGATATCTATACTTAAACCACTATAGGGTTTTGATATCATGAATGGAGTAAATTTGGCTCTAGCTAGAGAATTATAGGGTTTACAAAAATAACCATTTTCATCATCGATGAAGAACATATTTTTAAGTTGAAACATCTCTTGATAGAAATAAAATATCGAGTCTTCGCTTTCGGATGATGCATACCGAGGTTAAAACGCGTGTTCTTCCTACTTTTTGGACGATATCTTATTTTAATGCATATTTGAGAATTCAAAAGAAAAAATGTAGGGGCATGCCCCTTTTAATAAAACATGCACCTCTATAGAGTCCATCTCAACCATTTTTAGAATTATTGTCTGTCTGTTAGTCCGTTTGAACGTAAGTTTCTCGGAAACTAAGAAACGGATTTTAATGAGAATTTTTCTAGAGGACAGCTTGAAGCTTAGGAGGAGCCCTTAACTTTGTTTTATCAAAATCGCCCAATAAACAAAAAAGATATAGTCATTTTAAGTGAGGTACCTACGAATTTTTTTTTTTTTTATAAATAGATTTATATGAAGAAAATTCAGTTAGTTTGTCAAAAAAAAATAACCAATTGTGCCTCTCCAAAATTTTGGTTCACTTTTTTTTCAATTTCAGCTAAATCAAAAATCAATTGTACAGTGGCGTAGCAAAACATTTGAGAATTAAATTTTTTACATCTATTCATCCATTCACTTTTCTATACTGAAATAAAACTCTAGAAAAGTTGTGTCTGCACATTGGAAATTCTTTGGCTGAAATTACTGAAAGTGACGTAGGGAATGTTATAGAGAGTTCATCTGAACTAATGTTATATTTTTGTCTCTATTTTTAAGAATGAGGGTGGGTATCAAAGTAGGAGCAGATGAAGTACTGAGGTTAAGGACATGGAAGGAAGGAAGTATTTCGGAAAAACTCGACTGGAATTGCCAACAGAGATAGGGGCTTAACCCAAACATATGTGACAGAAATGAATATGACATAGGAAAGAAAGCCGAGAAAAAGAGGTTGATGAAGAGGAATTTGACCCGAGAATAAGGTTGGCAAAAGTGGAAAAATTGTTTCAATAGAAATTAGTACCACCATAAAATACAGATCCACCCGGACAACGACGAATTCCCCCTTTTTTAATTATTTAATGCGAAACGTCACTAACATCATAATTGCATTTGATTTGCCTTTGTAATGGAATTTACTACGGTTGTGATATTTTGTGAGAAATAGAATTACCGATATCTGCAAACAAATGAATTTTCATAATTGTGTTGGTTACGTTTAGGGACCGATATGCCGAAAGATAACAACGGGGATCGTGACAGACGGCGAATGCTACATTAAAGAAGTAAACTTCCCCTGGGTATGCACCGCCACACTTTATTTTTTTTTCTGGAAAATTTTGAAAGTGGAAATATGACCTTTTGTTTGTTCAGTCGTCAAATATATCGTCGCTCGCGTCCCAGAAGCATGAATGTGCCAAAAATAAAATTTTGGGAAATCGTATATGAAAGTTTATTGCTCTCACAAAATTTGAAAATTTTGTTTTTGACATAAATATATTTTTGCAAGTTATATTCGCGTTGTACTCTTTCCCCTGATATAGATTTTACTTTGATATTCCTTCGTCGAGATAATGCACATTCATCTTTTAAAAATTTCAAAACTAAATTTTTAAAATATTTCTTTGCGCTTTTCGTATTTTTGGCGCAATAAAAAAGTCTAAAAATAGGCTTTCTAAATTTTTTGTAAGTTTTCTTTGTGCCATATACTCGAATGTGAATCAAAATTGTTACGTATACGCCGTGGCATCTCTTGTTGAGGGAATAACATTCATGCTTCTGGCAAAATTTATATTAAAAAGAAAATTGGCAATTAAATTTTTAGACATTTTTGTTGCGCCAAAAACATGAATGTGTAGCACATTCGTTTTTCTGGCACAATTTTGAGAGATTGCACTACACATTCAAGGAAATGTCATTGCAAATTTCCGAGGGCTCCTTGTACTTTGGAAACCCAGGATTTTCGTGAATCGTAAAGAAACGGGAGGTTAATCACGTGAACGTATTAACTCAAATTTGGAAAATTGGCACATTCATGCCTCTGGCATGCGAGCGACGATATGAGACCTACGTTTAAAGTAATTTAGTTAAATTAGTTAAATATAAAATGAAATGAATTAAAAAAAAAAATTATAAACACATATTTGTTTACAACAATGGAATTGTTGTACGGCCTTTTGGTACTAAACTTCATTTTTTCATAAAATAAAATTTAAATGAAATGAACTAAATATAAAATTAAAAGAAATTTGAAAAAATTATAAACTAAAACTTAAACGCAATTAATTACAATTTAAAACACACAATTAAATAAAAATGAAATTAAATATAAAATTTTTAATATAAATTTTAAATGAAATCAGTCAATGAGATTTAAAAAAATTATAAAGTAAAACTTTAACGTAATTAAACAAAATTTTAAACAAACAACTAACTAAATGAAATAAAATCCAAAATTCATGAAATAAAATTGAAATGGAATGAAATAAAAAAATGTGTTAAAAAAATAACGTAATTAATTAAAACTTGAAACCAAGAAAATTAAAATTTTGTTTAGTGAATTTTAAATGAAATGACCAAATATAAATTTGAAAAAAAAAAAACAATTAAATAAAAATGAAATTTAAATAAAATGAAGCAAAAAAATAATTAATTAAAAATGAAATGCAATCGAAAATTTCTAAAATGAAATAATTATGAAATTAAAATATATGAAACTTAAACATATAATTAATTAAAATTTTAAAGAAACAATTAAGTAAAAATGAAATGAAATCCGAAATTTATAAATGAAATGAAAATAAAAAAAATGTATAAAAACAACTTTAACGTAATTAAATAAAATTTAAAGGAAACACTTGAATAAAAATAGAATGAAATAAAAAGTTTATAAAACAAAATTTAAATGAAATGAAGCAAAAAAATATATGAAAAAAACTTTAACGTAATTATTTTCAAAAATGAAATGAAACTCCAAATTTTTAAAATGAAATTCAAAATTTTTAAAATGAAATTAAAATGAAATAAAACTAAAAAATATGTAAAAAAACTTTAACTTATACAAAATTTATAAAATGAAATTTAAATGAAATAAAATGAAAATAAAATTAAGCCCAACTAAAAAAAAATATATTTTAATAAAAGTAAATGAGTTACAAAACATAAAATAAAATAAAATTAAGAAAACTAAAAACTTTTTTTAAAAAAGAAATTGAGTGAAATCAAAGTAAAAATAATGGAATACAATGAAATAAAGCAAAATATAAAAAAATAAATAAATGAAATATATATCGCACACTAAATCAAAAAGAGTCACAACTCAAAATCAGAGTAAGTTTTAGTTAAACCCTTCTGGATCGTACAAAAGTAATTTGATTTTTGAAAACTGTAATCTTTAAAGAGTAACGATAATAATCAAAGAGAAAAAATTGTATGTACTGGCTGTATTTTTTATTTTTATTAGGCGATCTATGCCAAGAAAGTGGAGTTAAAAAATTTTGAGTTGGGACGTTTTTTGATTTAGGGTGCGATATGATAGAATGAAATTAGATAGAGTTAATTAAACAAAAAAATAAAACAAAACAAATTACAATAAAATTTAATGAAACGTGAAAACAAAAATTTAATTTAACAAATTAGGAAATGTAAATGTTTTTGACTTACCCCTTTATATTCTGCCTTGTTTAGCTGATTTGATAAATGGTGTTTTTTTATTGTTTTACAGGGTTTTTTTGTTGTATCTGTTCGCCATAAAAAAAAATAATTAATAGGTAAAAATAAATATAATAAGTTGATAGAAGATTACAAACAAAATTTATAAAGTAACCCCCATATTCATAAAAAATAAAATTGCTTTATAAAGCTCTTTAAAATGAACTTTTCATACAAATTTTGAATAATAAGAGCTTAATAAACCTTTTTATTTTTTATGAATAAGGGGGTAAAACTTTAACGTAATTAATTAAACATTGTAGTCAAACAATTAAGAAAAAACGAATAAAAGATTAATAAAAAAATAAATGAAATTAAAAAATTAAAAAGAGATTTAAATGAATTGAAACTAAAAAAAGTATGAATAAATTTTTTAGAATAAAGCGCACTATCCATATTTTAATCTTATCTTGCTACAATACATTATACGAACATAGAAATGTGTATATAACAACATAAGTAAAAAGATAAAATATGAAAAACCAAAAATATAGTAAATTTGATATAAATGAAAAGAAAATAACAAAAGTAAAATAAATATTGTCAAAAATTATAAAATAATGTAATTGTAATGCAAGCAATTAAATATATAATAATTAAATTAAACAAAAAATCAAAATAAATTTTTAAAGCAATCAAATATAAAACGAAAAAAATAATAAATAAAGTAAAGGTTAGTAAAATACAAAATATAAAAGAAGTAAAAAATAATACTTTGAAAAAAAGCAATTAAATAAAAATTAAATGAAATCCGACATTCATGAAATGAAATGAAATAAAAAAAATATATAATAAACTTAAACGTAATTAATTAAAATTTGAAACAAACAATTAAATAAAAATGAAATAAAATGAGAAATTTATAAATGAAATGAAATTAAAAAAAATGTATAAAAACAACTTTAACGTAATTAACTAAAATTTAAAAGGAACAATTGAAAAAAATAAATAAAATAAAATCCAAAATTTATAAAATGAAATTTAAATGATATGAAACAAAACAATATATGAAAAAACTTTATCGTAATTAACTAAAATTTAAAAGGGACAATTGAAAAAAAATAAATACAATAAAATCCAAAATTTATAAAATGAAATTTAAATGAAATGAAACAAAACAATATATGAAAAAACGTTATCGTAATTAACTAAAATTTAAAAGGAACATTTGAAAAAAATAAAATAAAATAAAACCTAAAATTTATAAAATGAAATTTAAATGATATGAAACAAAATATATGAAAAAACTTTATCGAAATTAACTAAAATTTAAAAGGAACAATTGAAAAAAATAAAATAAAATAAAACCTAAAATTTATAAAATGAAACTTAAATGATACGAAACAAAACAATATATGAAAAAACTTTATCGTAATTAACTAAAATTTAAAAGGGACAATTGAAAAAAAATAAATACAATAAAATCCAAAATTTATAAAATGAAATTTAAATGAAATGAAACAAAACAATATATGAAAAAACTTTATCGTAATTAACTAAAATTTAAAAGGAACATTTGAAAAAAATAAAATAAAATAAAACCTAAAATTTATAAAATGAAATTTAAATGATATGAAACAAAACAATATATGAAAAAACTTTATCGTAATTAACTAAAATTTAAAAGGGACAATTGAAAAAAAAATAAAATAAAATAAAACCTAAAATTTATAAAATGAAATTTAAATGAAATGAAACAAAACAATATATGAAAAAACTTTATCGTAATTAACTAAAATTTAAAAGGAACATTTGAAAAAAATAAAATAAAATAAAACCTAAAATTTATAAAATGAAATTTAAATGATATGAAACAAAACAATATATGAAAAAACTTTATCGTAATTAACTAAAATTTAAAAGGGACAATTGAAAAAAAAATAAAATAAAATAAAACCTAAAATTTATAAAATGAAATTTAAATGAAATGAAACAAAACAATATATGAAAAAACTTTATCGAAATTAACTAAAATTTAAAAGGAACAATTGAAAAAAATAAAATAAAATAAAACCTAAAATTTATAAAATGAAATTTAAATGATACGAAACAAAACAATATATGAAAAAACTTTATCGTAATTAACTAAAATTTAAAAGGAACATTTGAAAAAAATAAAATAAAATAAAACCTAAAATTTATAAAATGAAATTTAAATGATATGAAACAAAATATATGAAAAAACTTTATCGAAATTAACTAAAATTTAAAAGGAACAATTGAAAAAAATAAAATAAAATAAAACCTAAAATTTATAAAATGAAATTTAAATGATATGAAACAAAACAATATATGAAAAAACTTTATCGTAATTAACTAAAATTTAAAAGGGACAATTGAAAAAAAATAAAATAAAATAAAACCTAAAATTTATAAAATGAAATTTAAATGAAATGAAACAAAACAATATATGAAAAAACTTTATCGTAATTAACTAAAATTTAAAAGGGACAATTGAAAAAAAAATAAAATAAAATAAAACCTAAAATTTATAAAATGAAATTTAAATGAAATGAAACAAAACAATATATGAAAAAACTTTATCGAAATTAACTAAAATTTAAAAGGAACAATTGAAAAAAATAAAATAAAATAAAACCTAAAATTTATAAAATGAAATTTAAATGATACGAAACAAAACAATATATGAAAAAACTTTATCGTAATTAACTAAAATGGAATTGTTGTACGGCCTTTTGGTACTAAACTTCATTTTTTCATAAAATAAAATTTAAATGAAATGAACTAAATATAAAATTAAAAGAAATTTGAAAAAATTATAAACTAAAACTTAAACGCAATTAATTTCAATTTAAAACACACAATTAAATAAAAATGAAATGAAATATAAAATTTTTAATATAAATTTTAAATGAAATCAGTCAATGAGATTTAAAAAAATTATAAAGTAAAACTTTAACGTAATTAAACAAAATTTTAAACAAACAACTAACTAAATGAAATAAAATCCAAAATTCATGAAATAAAATTGAAATGGAATGAAATAAAAAAATGTGTTAAAAAAATAACGTAATTAATTAAAACTTGAAACCAAGAAAATTAAAATTTTGTTTAGTGAATTTTAAATGAAATGACCAAATATAAATTTGAAAAAAAAAAAAACAATTAAATAAAAATGAAATTTAAATAAAATGAAGCAAAAAAATAATTAATTAAAAATGAAATGCAATCGAAAATTTCTAAAATGAAATAATTATGAAATTAAAATATATGAAACTTAAACATATAATTAATTAAAATTTTAAAGAAACAATTAAGTAAAAATGAAATGAAATCCGAAATTTATAAATGAAATGAAAATAAAAAAAATGTATAAAAACAACTTTAACGTAATTAAATAAAATTTAAAGGAAACACTTGAATAAAAATAGAATGAAATAAAAAGTTTATAAAACAAAATTTAAATGAAATGAAGCAAAAAAATATATGAAAAAACTTTAACGTAATTATTTTCAAAAATGAAATGAAACTCCAAAATTTTAAAATGAAATTCAAAATTTTTAAAATGAAATTAAAATGAAATAAAACTAAAAAATATGTAAAAAAACTTTAACTTATACAAAATTTATAAAATGAAATTTAAATGAAATAAAATGAAAATAAAATTAAGCCCAACTAAAAAAAAATATATTTTAATAAAAGTAAATGAGTTACAAAACATAAAATAAAATAAAATTAAGAAAACTAAAAACTTTTTTTAAAAAAGAAATTGAGTGAAATCAAAGTAAAAATAATGGAATACAATGAAATAAAGCAAAATATAAAAAAATAAATAAATGAAATATATATCGCACACTAAATCAAAAAGAGTCACAACTCAAAATCAGAGTAAGTTTTAGTTAAACGCTTCTGGATCGTACAAAAGTAATTTGATTTTTGAAAACTGTAATCTTTAAAGAGTAACGATAATAATCAAAGAGAAAAAATTGTATGTACTGGCTGTATTTTTTATTTTTATTAGGCGATCTATGCCAAGAAAGTGGAGTTAAAAAATTTTGAGTTGGGACGTTTTTTGATTTAGGGTGCGATATGATAGAATGAAATTAGATAGAGTTAATTAAACAAAAAAATAAAACAAAACAAATTACAATAAAATTTAATGAAACGTGAAAACAAAAATTTAATTTAACAAATTAGGAAATTTAAATGTTTTTGACTTACCCCTTTATATTCTGCCTTGTTTAGCTGATTTGATAAATGGTGTTTTTTTATTGTTTTACAGGGTTTTTTTGTTGTATCTGTTCGCCATAAAAAAAAAATAATTAATAGGTAAAAATAAATATAATAAGTTGATAGAAGATTACAAACAAAATTTATAAAGTAACCCCCATATTCATAAAAAATAAAATTGCTTTATAAAGCTCTTTAAAATGAACTTTTCATACAAATTTTGAATAATAAGAGCTTAATAAACCTTTTTATTTTTTATGAATAAGGGGGTAAAACTTTAACGTAATTAATTAACATTGTAGTCAAACAATTAAGAAAAAACGAATAAAAGATTAATAAAAAAATAAATGAAATCAAAAAATTAAAAAGAGATTTAAATGAATTGAAACTAAAAAAAGTATGAATAAATTTTTTAGAATAAAGCGCACTATCCATATTTTAATCTTATCTTGCTACAATACATTATACGAACATAGAAATGTGTATATAACAACATAAGTAAAAAGATAAAATATGAAAAACCAAAAATATAGTAAATTTGATATAAATGAAAAGAAAATAACAAAAGTAAAATAAATATTGTCAAAAATTATAAAATAATGTAATTGTAATGCAAGCAATTAAATATATAATAATTAAATTAAACAAAAAATCAAAATAAATTTTTAAAGCAATCAAATATAAAACGAAAAAAATAATAAATAAAGTAAAGGTTAGTAAAATACAAAATATAAAAGAAGTAAAAAATAATACTTTGAAAAAAAGCAATTAAATAAAAATTAAATGAAATCCGACATTCATGAAATGAAATGAAATAAAAAAAATATATAATAAACTTAAACGTAATTAATTAAAATTTGAAACAAACAATTAAATAAAAATGAAATAAAATGAGAAATTTATAAATGAAATGAAATTAAAAAAAATGTATAAAAACAACTTTAACGTAATTAACTAAAATTTAAAAGGAACAATTGAAAAAAATAAATAAAATAAAATCCAAAATTTATAAAATGAAATTTAAATGATATGAAACAAAACAATATATGAAAAAACTTTATCGTAATTAACTAAAATTTAAAAGGGACAATTGAAAAAAAATAAATACAATAAAATCCAAAATTTATAAAATGAAATTTAAATGAAATGAAACAAAACAATATATGAAAAAACTTTATCGTAATTAACTAAAATTTAAAAGGAACATTTGAAAAAAATAAAATAAAATAAAACCTAAAATTTATAAAATGAAATTTAAATGATATGAAACAAAATATATGAAAAAACTTTATCGAAATTAACTAAAATTTAAAAGGAACAATTGAAAAAAATAAAATAAAATAAAACCTAAAATTTATAAAATGAAACTTAAATGATACGAAACAAAACAATATATGAAAAAACTTTATCGTAATTAACTAAAATTTAAAAGGGACAATTGAAAAAAAATAAATACAATAAAATCCAAAATTTATAAAATGAAATTTAAATGAAATGAAACAAAACAATATATGAAAAAACTTTATCGTAATTAACTAAAATTTAAAAGGAACATTTGAAAAAAATAAAATAAAATAAAACCTAAAATTTATAAAATGAAATTTAAATGATATGAAACAAAACAATATATGAAAAAACTTTATCGTAATTAACTAAAATTTAAAAGGGACAATTGAAAAAAAAATAAAGTAAAATAAAACCTAAAATTTATAAAATGAAATTTAAATGAAATGAAACAAAACAATATATGAAAAAACTTTATCGAAATTAACTAAAATTTAAAAGGAGAAATTGAAAAAAATAAAATAAAATAAAACCTAAAATTTATAAAATGAAATTTAAATGATACGAAACAAAACAATATATGAAAAAACTTTATCGTAATTAACTAAAATTTAAAAGGAACATTTGAAAAAAATAAAATAAAATAAAACCTAAAATTTATAAAATGAAATTTAAATGATATGAAACAAAATATATGAAAAAACTTTATCGAAATTAACTAAAATTTAAAAGGAACATTTGAAAAAAATAAAATAAAATAAAACCTAAAATTTATAAAATGAAATTTAAATGAAATGAAACAAAACAATATATGAAAAAACTTTATCGAAATTAACTAAAATTTAAAAGGAACAATTGAAAAAAATAAAATAAAATAAAACCTAAAATTTATAAAATGAAATTTAAATGATATGAAACAAAACAATATATGAAAAAACTTTATCGTAATTAACTAAAATTTAAAAGGGACAATTGAAAAAAAAATAAAATAAAATAAAACCTAAAATTTATAAAATGAAATTTAAATGAAATGAAACAAAACAATATATGAAAAAACTTTATCGTAATTAACTAAAATTTAAAAGGGACAATTGAAAAAAAAATAAAATAAAATAAAACCTAAAATTTATAAAATGAAATTTAAATGAAATGAAACAAAACAATATATGAAAAAACTTTATCGAAATTAACTAAAATTTAAAAGGAACAATTGAAAAAAATAAAATAAAATAAAACCTAAAATTTATAAAATGAAATTTAAATGATACGAAACAAAACAATATATGAAAAAACTTTATCGTAATTAACTAAAATTTAAAAGGAACATTTGAAAAAAATAAAATAAAATAAAACCCAAAATTTATAAAATGAAATTTAAATGATATGAAACAAAATATATGAAAAAACTTTATCGAAATTAACTAAAATTTAAAAGGAACAATTGAAGAAATAAAATAAAATAAAACCTAAAATTTATAAAATGAAATTTAAATGATATGAAACAAAATATATGAAAAAACTTTATCGTAATTAACTAAAATTTAAAAGGAACATTTGAAAAAAATAAAATAAAATAAAACCTAAAATTTATAAAATGAAATTTAAATGATATGAAACAAAATATATGAAAAAACTTTATCGAAATTAACTAAAATTTAAAAGGAACAATTGAAAAAAATAAAATAAAATAAAACCTAAAATTTATAAAATGAAATTTAAATGATATGAAACAAAATATATGAAAAAACTTTATCGAAATTAACTAAAATTTAAAAGGAACAATTGAAAAAAATAAAATAAAATAAAACCTAAAATTTATAAAATGAAATTTAAATGATACGAAACAAAACAAGATATGAAAAAACTTTATCGAAATTAACTAAAATTTAAAAGGAACAATTGAAAAAAATAAAATAAAATAAAACCTAAAATTTATAAAATGAAATTTAAATGATATGAAACAAAACAATATATGAAAAAACTTTATCGTAATTAACTAAAATTTAAAAGGGACAATTGAAAAAAAAATAAAATAAAATAAAACCTAAAATTTATAAAATGAAATTTAAATGAAATGAAACAAAACAATATATGAAAAAACTTTATCGTAATTAACTAAAATTTAAAAGGGACAATTGAAAAAAAAATAAAATAAAATAAAACCTAAAATTTATAAAATGAAATTTAAATGAAATGAAACAAAACAATATATGAAAAAACTTTATCGAAATTAACTAAAATTTAAAAGGAACAATTGAAAAAAATAAAATAAAATAAAACCTAAAATTTATAAAATGAAATTTAAATGATACGAAACAAAACAATATATGAAAAAACTTTATCGTAATTAACTAAAATTTAAAAGGAACATTTGAAAAAAATAAAATAAAATAAAACCTAAAATTTATAAAATGAAATTTAAATGATATGAAACAAAATATATGAAAAAACTTTATCGAAATTAACTAAAATTTAAAAGGAACAATTGAAAAAAATAAAATAAAATAAAACCTAAAATTTATAAAATGAAATTTAAATGATATGAAACAAAATATATGAAAAAACTTTATCGAAATTAACTAAAATTTAAAAGGAACAATTGAAAAAAATAAAATAAAATAAAACCTAAAATTTATAAAATGAAATTTAAATGATACGAAACAAAACAATATATGAAAAAACTTTATCGAAATTAACTAAAATTTAAAAGGAACAATTGAAAAAAATAAAATAAAATAAAACCTAAAATTTATAAAATGAAATTTAAATGATATGAAACAAAACAATATATGAAAAAACTTTATCGTAATTAACTAAAATTTAAAAGGGACAATTGAAAAAAAAAATAAAATAAAATAAAACCTAAAATTTATAAAATGAAATTTAAATGAAATGAAACAAAACAATATATGAAAAAACTTTATCGTAATTAACTAAAATTTAAAAGGAACATTTGAAAAAAATAAAATAAAATAAAACCTAAAATTTATAAAATGAAATTTAAATGATATGAAATAAAATATATGAAAAAACTTTATCGAAATTAACTAAAATTTAAAAGGAACAATTGAAAAAAATAAAATAAAATAAAACCTAAAATTTATAAAATGAAATTTAAATGATATGAAACAAAATATATGAAAAAACTTTATCGAAATTAACTAAAATTTAAAAGGAACAATTGAAAAAAATAAAATAAAATAAAACCTAAAATTTATAAAATGAAATTTAAATGATATGAAACAAAATATATGAAAAAACTTTATCGAAATTAACTAAAATTTAAAAGGAACAATTGAAAAAAATAAAATAAAATAAAACCTAAAATTTATAAAATGAAATTTAAATGATATGAAACAAAACAATATATGAAAAAACTTTATCGTAATTAACTAAAATTTAAAAGGGACAATTGAAAAAAAATAAAATAAAATAAAACCTAAAATTTATAAAATGAAATTTAAATGAAATGAAACAAAACAATATATGAAAAAACTTTATCGTAATTAACTAAAATTTAAAAGGAACATTTGAAAAAAATAAAATAAAATAAAACCTAAAATTTATAAAATGAAATTTAAATGATATGAAACAAAATATATGAAAAAACTTTATCGAAATTAACTAAAATTTAAAAGGAACAATTGAAAAAAATAAAATAAAATAAAACCTAAAATTTATAAAATGAAATTTAAATGATATGAAACAAAATATATGAAAAAACTTTATCGAAATTAACTAAAATGTAAAAGGAACAATTGAAAAAAATAAAATAAAATAAAACCTAAAATTTATAAAATGAAATTTAAATGATATGAAACAAAACAATATATGAAAAAACTTTATCGTAATTAACTAAAATTTAAAAGGGACAATTGAAAAAAAATAAAATAAAATAAAACCTAAAATTTATAAAATGAAATTTAAATGATATGAAACAAAATATATGAAAAAACTTTATCGAAATTAACTAAAATTTAAAAGGAACAATTGAAAAAAATAAAATAAAATAAAACCTAAAATTTATAAAATGAAATTTAAATGATATGAATCAAAACAATATATGAAAAAACTTTATCGTAATTAACTAAAATTTAAAAGGGACAATTGAAAAAAAATAAAATAAAATAAAACCTAAAATTTATAAAATGAAATTTAAATGATATGAAACAAAATATATGAAAAAACTTTATCGTAATTAACTAAAATTTAAAAGGGACAATTGAAAAAAAATAAAATAAAATAAAACCTAAAATTTATAAAATGAAATTTAAATGAAATGAAACAAAACAATATATGAAAAAACTTTATCGTAATTAACTAAAATTTAAAAGGAACATTTGAAAAAAATAAAATAAAATAAAACCTAAAATTTATAAAATGAAATTTAAATGATATGAAACAAAATATATGAAAAAACTTTATCGAAATTAACTAAAATTTAAAAGGAACAATTGAAAAAAATAAAATAAAATAAAACCTAAAATTTATAAAATGAAATTTAAATGATATGAAACAAAATATATGAAAAAACTTTATCGAAATTAACTAAAATTTAAAAGGAACAATTGAAAAAAATAAAATAAAATAAAACCTAAAATTTATAAAATGAAATTTAAATGATATGAAACAAAACAATATATGAAAAAACTTTATCGTAATTAACTAAAATTTAAAAGGGACAATTGAAAAAAAAAATAAAATAAAATAAAACCTAAAATTTATAAAATGAAATTTAAATGAAATGAAACAAAACAATATATGAAAAAACTTTATCGTAATTAACTAAAATTTAAAAGGAACATTTGAAAAAAATAAAATAAAATAAAACCTAAAATTTATAAAATGAAATTTAAATGATATGAAATAAAATATATGAAAAAACTTTATCGAAATTAACTAAAATTTAAAAGGAACAATTGAAAAAAATAAAATAAAATAAAACCTAAAATTTATAAAATGAAATTTAAATGATATGAAACAAAATATATGAAAAAACTTTATCGTAATTAACTAAAATTTAAAAGGAACATTTGAAAAAAATAAAATAAAATTAAAATGAAAACCAATTAAACCAATAAAATAGAAATATAAAAAAATTGAAAAGAATAAAATAATGTTTTTTACACTTACCCCTTCCTTCCTTCTTCCTTGCTTAGCTGATTTGGGTTTTCCGTTGTAGCTGGTTATCTATAAATGAAAAAGAAAATAGTTACTATCCAAAATAAAATAATATATAAAATTAAATTTAGTGACTTTACTTACCTTGACTTCTCCGTGACGACGCAATTCTTAAGAGATACGCTCTGCAAATGATGTCGATGATGCCCCGATTTCAAACTCACCTGTTTTTTCAAGTTGTTTGACTCTATTGCAGTTACACCCACACCACTTAAAACTTTCTTTTTCCCCAACATAGTTGAGTTGTTTTGAAATGTTAGAAAGTCCACATTGAGTGTTGACAGAATTTCGAAACTTAACAATATACCAACAACAAAGTAAATCGATTCTAATTTTTCAATGAGTGAGAGAATGAAAATAATTTCTCTCTCATAATAGGACGTGTTTAATGAGGGAGAGAATGAAGATAAAGAGTGGTTTCCTTTGAAGTTCAGCCAACTTCGAAATATGAGTTTGACGCTATTACTCTAACTCTCAAAGAGCGAGAGAATCAAAATATTTCCATTGCTGGTATTTTACACACATATACAAATTTCTCAAAATAAGCGTGGTACTCCAACAACAGTAGCCATATTGAATTATTATTTTATATTTTTTTGAAACATTTTTTTTGTTTGGTGGTACGCAAGCCAACTTTGATTGCGACATATTTTTTTCAAATTAAAAGTTTGACCATGGTTGCCCTATTTCACATTTTAATAATGGTGTTATGAGAACATAAAACTTTGTCGAATTTCATTTTAAACAAATCTATTACATCGGAATTTTTCCGAGCAGTTCTAGCGGTTTCAAGATATCCAATTCAGCCTGCAACTTCTCATGCCCTTGGTGTCTTGTCCATAATCAATTCCTTGAATAAATTTTTTTAATATGGAATTCTACAATTAAGTGAAGCTTTATTGGGCTTTTGAATCTCTATTTAGATATATATACATACATATTAGAGCTTTATGGATAAATATAATTTTGATAACGTTTTCCCAAAAAATTGTATAGTTAAATTACATTTTATTATAAGTATATGTAATTGAAAATTTAATTTTTTCATGATTTTATGGCACAACAATATAACATTTTTAGTTTTTCATTTGTTTATTTAAACTTTGGAATATAAGGCGACGATAGTTATCTCATTTTTGTTATAGAATTCTACGAAAAAGATGTTTGATTTTTATTTTTTTAAAAAAGCAAATTTTCATATTATATAGAATTGACGGCAATGGGTGTATCTATTTCAATCTCATTCTTTTTTTTTTTTTTTCTTGATGAATTTCAATACAGAAAGTTAAAACATTGATTGCTTCTTTCCTAAAAATTTTATTTTTAAACTATTTTCGTTTATAATAAAGCGTGCGAGATATGAGAAAAACAAATTGTCACTTTTTTTAATCCTTTGGTACATAACAACACATATTGGGGCAACTCTCATGCGGAAACAAATTGGCTATTCGCGCCGACGCCATCTATTTGGAGTGTAACATTTCAATATACATATGAGTTCAACGCCGAATCTACTGTTTGAACTTAATGAGCGAGAGAATTGGAGTGTTTACGCATATATGTATATGTGTATATAAATAGATATGAGTATGAAATTGGCTTGACGTTTATTTTGAAGGGGTGGAAATTTGGAAATATGAGTTCGTGTAATATTAAAGAGTATTAATGAGCGAGAGAACGAAAATAGTTACACATTCAATTTAGAGAAGTATGGGTTGTATTTAAAAAAAATGTATTATACATGGCGTGGTTTTAAAACTTTTTAGTGGGGGTAAATTACAAATTCTGGTTAGGTCAAAAAAAGTGTGAGGGTTTTCTAGCTTTTTTCTTTAACCATAACTTAGCAATATTTAAAAGACACTTTATATGGATTTTTCTTTTGATTTAAAGAAAAAAAAATGTATATTGATTTTTAAAAAAAATCTATTCAATTTGGTCTAGACTTGTTTGGGGCTCGGGTTGCAAATCTGCCCTTTTAAAAGTTAATACATATATACATTTGAAAAGAAATTATTTGTTGTCTTCAGTAAAATTTAAGATTTCCGCTTATCACTTGGTTTAGTTCAAAATAACGTAGTATCCATAAAATATTTTGTCGATTTTTATACTTTAAATAAGGAATTTGTCAGCAACTCTATCTCAATCGATAGAATTTGAAAAAAAAATTCGCAAATTGCAGCTTTCATCTTCATAAATTTGAGCAGTCAGACTTATATTAATGGTAATTTTTTGAAATAATTACCAAAAAAAAAAAAAAACAAAAAGAAATTGTATAAGCGGTTATAGCATTTCTATAATGTGTGGTATGTATGTATGTATATTTATGATATAAAATTATTATTTCACATGGCTTTCCGTAAACTAAAAATATTAGCACCAAATTTTTTTCTTCTCTAAAATAGAGATCACAAACATAAAAATATTGTTTATAAAAATATTAAAAAGTCAAGATTAGAAATATAAAAATATATAAAAAATATAAACAATTTTCAATGACAAAAAAGAAAAAAATTTTGGCCTATAGCTCTGTAACTAACTGTACTCGAACCATCAACCGCTCGACCACTACCCACTAACGCTTCCCACTGGGCTATCGCTTTATTTACAAATTGATTGTCAGATAACCAATTTAAGTTGCATGAAAAATTTTCATTCGCTTATTACAGATAAATGAAGCAGTATTGGTTATATATTAGATAATTGTGCACTGCCTTAGAGGTATGTCAACAAATCCATATGCATTTCATAAATTAACCGAAAATAATATCAGTCTAGAAATCCAACGGAGAATCACTCTTGCGAACAAGTGCTACTTTGGACTGAGTAGGCAATTGAGAAGTAAAGTCCTCTCTCGAAGAACAAAGATCGCGCTCTATAAGTCTCTCATCATACCTGTCCTGATGTATGGCTCAGACTCATGGACAATGTCAAGAGAAGATGAGATGGCCCTTGGAGTATTTGAGAGAAAAGTTCTCCGGAAGATTTATGGTCCTTCCCGTGATGCCGACGGCGAGTATCGAAGGAGATTTAACGATGAGCTGTACGAGCTTTACGCAGATCTGACCATAGTCCAGCGAATTAAAGCCCAAAGGCTCCGCTGGCTGGGTCACGTCATGCGAATGGACAAAGAAGCTCCAGCCCAGAAGGTTTTCCAATCGTCACCCGAATTCGGCAGCAGAGGAAGGGGGAGGCCTCGACTGAGATGGAAACAACAGGTGGAGGATGACTTGAACTCCCTTGGGGTTTCCAATTGGCGTCAGTTATCGCTAAAAAGGAGTGACTGGCGTGCTTTGATAGGCGACGGCCAAAATCGCTTAGGCGGTTAAGCGCCAATAAATGATGATGATGATTTCATAAATATTTATGCATATTTAGTATGGGTTTAAGCTTGGCAATGATTTATATGTAAAATTTGTTAGCCTATTAATATAATAGATGGGTGAAATGTAAATTTTTCTGGGACGCATAATCATAATAGTTCAACAATTTTTACTATGGATTTTCTAACAATATTACAACTTGTTGGAGCGGTTTTTTTTTTAAATTAAAAATTTTTTGAATTTCTTATGATTGAATAGTTTTCTAAAAATTTTATAATATGCCGTAGCCGAATGGTAGAATACTGGGCTAGCGTGCCAGAGAAGCATGGTTCGAGTCCCGCTGAAACCAGATGTCATATTATATAAACTTTTGTTTTTTTAAACTATTTAGAATTTATCAATAGTTTATATGGATACCATTTCAATAGCGATTTATCAAAAAAGCATTGATGAAACATCCATATTCATTGATGGGACAGAAATATCAATTTTTATTTAATGTGATATCAATAATTATGGACGTTCGATTCATAGATTTCCCACCGTGTGCTGTCAACTGACTTGGCCTCCAAATAAAAACTGCATATTCCAAACGCGACCTAACAAAGGACGTAAATAAGAGCTTGATCGTATAGGGATCTGAGAATTTGATGGCATTACGCCAAGCATCGAATATGATTTAGCAGTAACATAGTTTACATGATTGCTAAAAGAGAACTTACTATCAAAGATAAAAACAAGATCTTTAATCTCACTGACGGACTGAAGCTCACAATTTGAAATTTTGTAAGTCGTATATAGTATATTAGTTGCTTTCACATAGGTTATGTGGAAACATTTGGCCGGATTCAAAGAAAGATGATATTTGTCGCACTATTGGTAAAGTTTGTCAATGTCATCTTGCAGTCTTGAGGCATCGTCTGGCCCCTTAATTACTGAGGATAACTTTAAGTCATCAGCGTAAAGCAAGCAGTTTGCGAACGAGAAGCAAATACTAATATCATTTATAAATAGAATAAAAAATAACGGACCTAAGATACTACCTTGGGGTACACCAGAAGTTGCAACAAAGGGCCTGGATGAGACACCATGAATATTGACTACACATTACCTGTTAAATAAATAAGAGCCAATCCAGTGTCTTTTATGGGGGTGTTCGCGCCTTGCACACACCAGCGCCACCTCAAACCGTCGACTCGTAGGTGCATGCACCCTCCTCCTCCAAGTGGGGGTGGAGCCTCCACGTGGTGACACCCGGTAACGCTTCGGCGGCTAATTCGAGCGGCGACCTCTCCCCCCCCTCTTACCTGATTTTCCTTACGCTACTCGTAGCCTCTATCACAGTCCACTCCCTCCCCTTTCCTATCTTCCCTCCTTGAAATGGGCTGGATCAAGGTGTCATACGACCCGTGCCGAGGATCAGCCTGGCTGGGGGCCCTAAAATAGCCCAGTCGCTAACGGAGTGCTTCGGATACCTGGCGACCTCCGATTCTAATTAGCCTTACCCTGGGTATGCGGATCTCTGCCCAGGGTAGACCTTCCCCTTTCTCCGCAACTCGTGGGTTCAAATATGAACAACTTACCCAACAACAACAACAAAAATAAGGAGTCTGGGTCTCCTCAAAAAAAGCCAACAGGAGTTCGCTCCGTTAAAAAGGTCACGGCCAAGCCGGACCTTAGTAAAGCTGAGAGGACTCCCCAGCGTTTCATTGCTGCTGCTGCAGCTCGACGTAGTAGGGCCGAGTGTAAAACCGGTCTGAGTAGTCCGATGATCGGTGCCTCCTCCAGGGGTTCCGATCGGGAGGCCAAAAACGAGGCTATCAACCCCGTAGCCTCCACAAGTGGTCTTGCCTTTCAGCGTAAAGCGTCTGGTGAGCCCTTGGCTGGGGGCTCCAGGAATGTTGGTGCTGTCGTTAGGGTCGAGGACCTGGCGGGCAGGCAATCCACCAAGCCCAACCACAATGACAAGCGGTCGGCAGCCCGGATCCTGTTTAAGAACGCGACCTCACCGATAAGGGAGGAAGACGTTTCGGCAGAGGCCTGGGCGAAGCTCCAGCGCGATCTTGCGTAGGCTCGGCGGATATTGCCGGATTTTAAGGTTGAGCTGTATGGCGCTAACAACAAGGGGGAAACCTCTAAGCGAAACCGATCGCTGGAGGAAACCATCCCTACGGCACCGAAAAGGGCCAGAATAGGAGGACCGACGAGGTCCTTCGCTGACATTGCCAAGGATCGCAAGATCATTGGAGTAATAGATGAGAGCAACGTAGACGGCAGGATCCCCAAGCAGCAGTGGAAGTGGATCAGGGCCGCGGTCGCAAAAGTGGCTGTACAGGTCAAACGTGACAACACTGGTCCTCCACCCAAATACGCCGATGCGGGTTGGTACCAGGGCAATGTGAAGCTGATCGCTTGCGATGACAGCAGGTCCGTGGACCTGTACAAAATTGGCATACAGCGCATAGGAGAAGTCTATCCCGGCGCGCGCTTGAGGGCAGTGGACGCGGTTGATATCCCGCAACGCCCAAGGGCTAGAGTTTGGATTCCAGTTGGTTGCACGGAACCAGATGAGATTTTAGATGTGCTGCAGGAGTACAACCCTGAGTTGCCTTCCTTTTATCATGGGTCTTCTCCAGGATTTGGCGTATCGTGAAAATCTGGTCGATGGTAGACTTACCAGGTCTAAAGCCACACTGATAAGGTCCAATCAGTTTGTCCACGATGGGCTTCAGTCTTTCACACAATACGCTAGAAAGAACCTTATATGCGATATTAAGAAGACTGATTCCGCGGTAGTTGGTGGGGTTAGCGGGATCGCCTTTCTTGTGGATTGGGCAGAGCACACTTAAATTCCAATCTGGAGGCATGCACTCGTCTGACCATATTCTGCATAAGAGCTGATGCATGCTTTTTACCAGCTCTTCGCCTCAGTGTTTGAACAGCTCGGCGGGTAGTCCGTCTTTTCCAGGGGCTTTGTTGTTTTTGAGCCGGGATATAGCTATCCTCACTTCTTCATAGTCAGGTGGTGGGACGACCTTTCCATCGTCAGGGATTGGGGTATCGGGTTCAACGTCTCCCTCGCAGTTTAGCAGTGAGGAGAAGTGCTCCCTCCATAATTTAAGTACACTCTGGACGTCGGTTACCAGGTCGCCATTATTGTCCTTACAGGAACTTGCCCCGGTCCTTAAACCTTCCGTCATCCGCCGGATCTTTTCAAAGAATTTTCGGGCATCGTTCCTGTCAGCCAGCGTCTCAAGCTCGTCACACTCACGCCTTTCGGCCTCACGTTTCTTTTTTCTGAAAAGGCGTCTCTCTTCCTTCTTCGCCTCACGATAGCGTTGCCATACACTGCGGGTTGCGCCCGTTCGCAACGTCTCCCTGTATGCAGCGTCCTTTTTTTCCGAGGCTGTGGTGCATTCCTCATCGTACCAGTTGTTCTTGCGGGCTCGCCGAAACCCTATAGTGGCTTCAGCGGCGGTACGTAATGAGTGAGAGATATGCTTCCATTGCTCGGTTACATCGTTAAGTCGAGGATTGCTCTCCGATAGCAGGTGTGAGAGTCGAGTGGAGAAATTATCAGCTGTCTGTGTCACGCGCAGCTTCTCGACGTCAAACTTTCCTTCCGTTACTGTGCGTACTTTCTTCGCTGCACAGAGGCGTGTGCGTATCTTGGCTGCAACAAGATAATGGTCCGAGTCGATATTGGGACCGCGTAGGGTACGCACGTCTAGAACGGTGGAGCTGTGTCTGCCGTCGATCATGACATGATCAATCTGGTTTCTTGTTCTTTGATCAGGGGACAGCCAGGTAGCTTGGTGTATTCGCTTATGCTGGAACCTGGTACTACTGAGGACCATATTGCGGGAAGCGGCGAAGTCAATCAACCTAGTGCCGTTGGGGGATGTTACATCGTGGAGACTGAATTTTCCAACTGTGGGACCAAAGACTCCTTCCTTGCCCACCTTGGCATTAAAGTCGCCGAGCACGATTTTGATATCATGCAGGGGGCAGCGATCATAGGCTTGTTCAAGTTTATCGTAGAAGGAGTCCTTCTCTGCGTCGTCCGTCTCCTCAGTCGGCGCATAGGCGCAGATAAATGTTATGTTGAAAAACCTCGCCTTGATGCGGATCGCAGCGAGACGCTCGTCCACAGGAGTGAACGCTAGTACTTGGCGGCGAAGTCTCTTTCCCACCACAAATCCTACACCACGCGCTTTGCCGCGTGTCTGGCCGTTGTAGTATACGTCACAAGGACCGATGGCCGTCTTTCCTTGCCCCATGCATCGCATTTCCTGCAGGGCGGTGATGTCAGCCTTTGCGCTCGCGAGGACATCAACCAGTCGGGCAGCGGTACGCTCCCTAGAAAGGGTCCGGACATTCCACGTACATGCCCTAATATCCTTCTCATTGTCCTTACTTCGTTTTGCAGGGTCGTCAACATTAAAGGGGGTTCTCATCCGAGGCTTTTTCGATTTTTTCATTGGACTAGATTTTTTACGTGGCGGGTCCCAAACCCAGCGCACAACCCGTTTCGGGGTTTTGAAAGTATTTTTACACATTTATATAGCGAGCCGCTTGCTTCAAGACAGACGCCCGCTTGCAGCCGCACCTCATGGTGAACAGACGCTGCGCAAAAGACCTCGGTGAGCCCTTAAACAAAGTATGTCAGAGTGGCCCCACCGAGGCTCCCTCTCTTTCTGCCGCGAGCCTAGAATAGCTCACGTTGCCCAGAGTGTACGAACGAGGACGCAAGAGTCGGGATTGGGCAAGGTCACACAGCAACCACACCCCAATACACTCCAGAGTTGTATTTTTAGGTAAGGTAAATTAAGGTTACTCAAGGTTAGGTTTGTCGTCCACTGCGGAGTTCCGGTCCCACATATGTACATATATATAGATAAAAGTAAGTCTTATTTTTACATCAAAAAGAGTCAAAGTAAGACTGTTTTCATGCTGGGCCATACACTCGAGTTAAAGGAGCATTGTTAGAGTCAATTTATATTGTTGTTGTCAATATACTCAAGTTTATGCCGCAACGTAAAAAAATGGCGGTTATATACCAACAGGTTGCCATAACGAGACTTTTGCCGAACTTCTCTTCCAACTTATAGTGTGATTTTTGTTGGGATTTTCCACATAGTAGTATCCCGGGACTGACACTCCTAAACCGACACCGTTACTCCTCCTCGAACCACTTAGATGACTTTATGAAGGCCATCAAGTCCTTTATGTCCAGTTCAGCGGTCTGGTTTAGGCTATCCAGGAAGGGAACTCCCAAAAAGCGCGTTCTCGCGCCGCTTAAGACCGGGCAGTTGCAGATGAGGTGCTTCACCGTTTCCTCTTCCTCATCATCTTTGCAGCTCCTACAGCATCGTCGGTAGGGCACACCTTCTGCGTGCCCACCAATAAGGCAGTGCCCAGTTAGAACACCTATTAATATGGAGATTTCTCTCCTTCTTAGGCCAGGTTTGTTTGGATGTCCGGCACCTTGGGGATTGTTGCCACATTTCGTTGGCTTGGAGTACACACTCCGTCAAGCCAACGAAAGGTAGCAACAATCCCAAGGGTGCCGGACATCCAAACAAACCTGGCCAAAATGGGATTATAAAAGATCTAGAGGGATCATAAAAGATCTGAATACAGTTACTTCAACAAAAAATACCGTTCAAACAACCAAAATTTGGTCAACTTCAGGATAACAGCACGAGATTGTAGATTTTACCAGTGCCTTTTTTCTGTGTATATACACAAGAAATATAGAAGTTGACATACTAGATCATATACATATACATCAGCATCATATTTGTATTTAGCCAAACACGAAAAAGCATCTGTGAATTACAAGAGAAAAAAAGAAGCAAACCAAAAATTTCAAATAATGTTTGCATAGTACCATGTACTACAATAGATCGTACTAATGGTTGCGGTGTAATAAGGCCTTAGATTAGGCTTTTTCTGACTACACCTTTTTCAGTTTATATTCAGAAAGTAACAATTTATATTTAGAAAATTACAATTCATATTTCTGATTTCCATTTGATATTCAGAAAAATACAATTGACATTCAGAAAATTACAATTGATATTCAGAAAACTTTCTGAATATAAACTGAAAAAGATGTAGTATAATTTCAACCCGAGATTCATACATACTTGCATACTAGTACGAACCAGGATTTTTGTGACTAGTATGATTTCGCCCAGCAAATTATAGTTGTAGACTAGTATGTTTTCTGATTAGATTGGCATTTATTGGTTTAAGGGTAATCAGCAAAGAACTAGTATAAAAACATCCATAAAATGTATAGTAAACGAGCTAGGTGTCTGCTGAGTAGTTTGGAATTGATTAGTTTGAAGGTATTCAGAAATTAACTGGTATATATACACCAAAAAATGTTTAGGCGTAGAACTATAATGTTGCTGAGTAGTTTGGCATTGACTGGTTTAAAGCTAATCAGAAATGAACTAGTATGAATACACCACAAAATGTACAATCAATGAACTACATTGTTTGCCGAGTAGTTTGGCAATGACTGGCTTAATAGAAATCAGAAATGAAGTAGTATGAATACACCACAAAATGCATAGTCAATGAACTAGAATTTTCGCTGAGTAGATTGGCTTTGAATGGTTTAAAGCTAATCAACAATGAACTGGTATGCATATGCCACAAAATGCATAGTCAATGAACTATATTGTTTGCTGGAGTAGTTCGACATTGACTGGTTTAAAGGTGATCAGAAATGAACTAGTATAAATACACCACAAAATGTATAGTCAATAAACTATATTGTTTGCTGAGTAGTTGGACATTGACTGGTTTAAAGGTGATCAGAAATGAACTAGTATAAATACACCACAAAATGTATAGTCAATAAACTATATTGTTTGCTGAGTAGTTGGACATTGACTGGTTTAAAGGTGATCAGAAATGAGCTAGTATGAATACACCACAAAATGTATAGTCAGTGAACTGTATTGTTTGCTGAGTAGATCGACATTGACTGGTTTAAAGGTGATCAGAAGTGAACTAGTATGAATACACTACAAAATGTATAGTCATTGAACTATATTGTTTGCTGAGTAGTTTGGCCTTGACTGGTTTGAATCTAATCAGCAATGAACTAGTATAAATACACCACAAAATGTATAGTCAATAAACTATATTATTTGCTGAGTAGTTCGACATTGACTGGTTTAAAGGTGATCAGAAATGAACTAGTATGAATACACCTCAAAATGTATAGTCAGTGAACTATATTGTTTGCTGAGTAGATCGACATTGACTGGTTTAAAGGTGATCAGAAATGAACTAGTATAAATACACCACAAAATGTATAGTCAGTGAACTATATTATTTGCTGAGTAGATCGACATTGACTAGTTTAAAGGTGATCAGAAGTGAACTAGTATGAATACACCACCAAATGTATGGTCAATGAACTATATTATTTTCTGAGTAGTTCGACATTGACTGGTTTAAAGGTGATCAGAAATGAACTAGTATGAATACACCACAAAATGTATAGTCAGTGAACTATATTGTTTGCTGAGTAGATCGACATTGACTGGTTTAAAGGTGATCAGAAGTGAACTAGTATGAATACACCACAAAATGTATAGTCATTGAACTATATTGTTTGCTGAGTAGTTTGGCCTTGACTGGTTTGAATCTAATGAGCAATGAACTAGTATAAATACACCATAAAATATATAGTCAATGAACTAGAATTTTCGCTGAGTAGTTTGGCATTGACTGGTTTTAAAACTAATCAACAATGAACTGGTGTGCATATGCCACAAAATGGTTAGTCAATGAACTATATTGTTTGCTGAGTAGTTTGGCCTTGACTGGTTTGAAGCTAATCAGCAATGAACTAGTATAAATACACCACAAAATGTATAGTCAATGAACTATATTGTTTGCTGAGTAGTCGGAACATTGACTGGTTTAAAGGTGATCAGAAATGAACTAGTATGAATACACCACAAAATGTATAGTCAGTGAACTATATTGTTTGCTGAGTAGATCGACATTGACTGGTTTAAAGGTGATCAGAAGTGAACTAGTATGAATACACCACAAAATGTGTAGTCATTGAACTATATTGTTTGCTGAGTAGTTTGGCCTTGACTGGTTTAAAGGTGATCAGAAGAGAACTAGTATGAATACACCACAAACTGTATAGTCCCTGAACTATATTGTTTGCTGAGTAGTTTGGCCTTGACTGGTGTGAAGCTAATCAGCAATGAACTAGTATAAATACACCACAAAATGTATAGTCAATGAACTAGAATTTTCGCTGAGTAGTTTGACATTGACTGGTTTTAAAACTAATCAACAATGAACTTGTATGCATATGCCACAAAATGGTTAGTCAATGAACTAGTATGTTTGCTGAGTAGTTCGGAATTTGACTGCAGGGTGGACACAAACCATCAACATCAGAAGTAGAGGAAGATTTTAAATTGAGGATGGCTTTACTAATATCCTCTGAAGAGAGACATAGCGATCCAAAGTTGACTCTTCGGGAATTCATATGTTTGATTACAATTTTCTGCAGGGTCGAAATTTGATTTGAAGAACTCCGCAAATAAATTGGCTGCTTCAGTTGGAGAATTCGCAGAATTGTCATCAAGATAAACGCCCGTTGGTATACTGGCACAGCATTTTTATACCTTTCATGAACATGAAATGATATTATAACTTTGGTCCGATGTTTGTAAATATGAGAAGAAGAAGAGATAGACCCATCAATAAGTATACCGAAATGATCAGGATGACGAGATGAGTTGATTTAGCCATGTCCGTCTGCCTGTCTGTCTGTTTGAATGCAAACTAGTCCCTCAGTTTTTGAGATATTTGGCTAAAATTTGGTATGCGGCCACCATTTTCCAATATAGGAATCATTTGTCGGAACCAGCTAGATCGGACCAATATAACATATAGCTCCCATACAACCGATTATTCCGATAAACGGATTTTGTGCTATAACTCCTGTTATTAAACACGAAGGAACGTGAAATTTTATAAGTGTTGCTATTTTTATATGTGAAATATCGATGCTGAAAATCATAGAGATGGGATAAATATTTCACATAGCTCCCATACAATCGATTATTCCGATAAACGGATTTTGGGCTATAACTCCTGTAATTAAACACGTAGGAACGTGAAATTTTGGACGTATTGCTATTTTTATATGTAAAATATCGATGTTGAAAATCATTGAGATGGCATAAATATTTCACATAGCTCCCATACAGTCGATTATTCCGATAAGCGGATTTTGGGCTATAAGTCCTGTAATTAAACACATAGGAACTTGAAATTTTGGACGTATTGCTATTTTTATACGTAAAATATCGATGTTGAAAATCATTGAAATGGGATAAATATTTCACATAGCCCCTATACAATCGATTGTTCCGATAAACGGATTTTGGTAGATAACTCCTGTAATTATATCGGTAGGAACGTGAAATTTCGTAAATGTTGCTATTTTAGAATGTGGAATGTCGATGTTAAAAATCAATGAGATTGGACCAATATAACACATCGTCCCCATATAATCCATAGCTCCGATAATTTCGGTATGAGCTAAAGCTAAATTCACACAGGCTGTACTGGGGATCAAACAGTGAAAATCGTGACGCTTATTCATGAAAGGTATTTAGACTTCGGCACAGCCGAAGACAGCTTTCCTTACTTGTTTTGAATTGATATAGTTCCAAAAGGACTTCGGGTTCGATTTAATGTTTGACTCAATGTTACGAATGTAATTGGTATAAAGATGCTTATTCAAATTATTGAAACTTCTAAGATAAAACTTGTATTTAGTAAAGAACAAATGATTCTTCGTGCTTTTGAATTTTTTTAAGTATTTGTTTCTAAGATACTTCAATTTCTTCAGATCCCTTGAGTACCATGGTAATTTGAAGGGCCTTTTTTCTGAACTGGAATCCAATCCAAGCAGTGATTGTACAAAATAGTTTTGAAAGTGCGGAAACTGTTAGCAGTATCAAGCCCCTCAAACAGCTCCTCCCAGTTAATTTCATTTAAACAGTCATTAAATAGCAAAAAATCAAAAGAATTAAAATTAAAAGTAACACTGCTTTCATAATTCTCCGAGGCAAAACAATAAAAACTAACTTTAGTAATCAGAGGCAAATGATGACTGTCACTCGGCGTAATGGGATTGACACACCCCGTTACTTCACAATTAATATTGTCACTAATAAATGCAAGATCTAAAAGTGTGTTTAGAGAATTAAAATTATTGTTAATTTGAGATAAATTAAGACTCAATAAATTATCAATTAGATACAATTCATGATTTGCAGACAGATAAGAAGGTGTAAGGCCGTTATTAGACTAGGTGACCAATTGAGATTACATAGGTTAAAATCACCTAGTACACAAAGATGGTTTTCACTTGAATCACTTAAAGCTAAAGAAGCAATATTATCTGCATGAGCCTTGTATAGATCCAGTGAACTCGAAGGTGGTATATACGATGCCATAATATACAGACGACCTTGCGAGGTGGTATCCATTAAGCAAACTCAAAGCTGGTCCAGCAAGGAATCGTCATTATTTAAGACCCTCATACAGTTCCGTGTGAACGTGAGCGTGAATGAGTGGAGACTTTCTATTGCTATTCTAAATCAATTCTTTTGTGCGTTCACGCACATCTGTCAAATGACTTCAACTCTCCAAAAAATGTAAAAAAAATCACAGTTTGGCGTGGTAATTGCCAAATTTCAACACTCACTTGCGAAGGGTTTGTGTCCCTTTGCGTTCGCACACAATTCACTGTGAAATAGTAAAATAAGCATTTCAAAGCATATTTAACACTTTCACTTAAGTTTAAATGCAGTAATATCAAAGATATTTTAGTTGTTTATTCACTTACGGATGATTTTTTTTGGAAAAGTGGAGTAATATTAACATATTACACAAAACAAAATTGTTCTCGCTCACCCACGTTCACGCTCAAAAACAAGTGTATATAGGGCTTTAGTCGCACTAAAAAATCACGAAGTTCACATTTGACGGCGATTAGAACACCACCACCTCGATTGCAGCCAGTTTTTTCGGCATCACGATCCTTGCGGAATACATTAAAAAGGTAGGAGTCAAAAAACTCTTAATCAAAGAACTTTTCATTCAGCCATGTTTCCACGAATTCGAAGATGTCATAATCCAACTGCGCACTAATCTTGTACACCAGGTCAGCTTTGGTTCTCATGCCAGACAGATTATGAAAATAAATTTTCAGTCCACTCATATTATTAATAGGGGCGAAGTCACGCCTAACTAACTCCTTAGAGGCTTCCGTTGAGCCCTTCGAAAAAACTGAAACGGCTTTACCATAACGTTCACCGGCCATAGCAACTTCTCATACGAGGACGCAGGAACCCCCAACTGACTCGAGTCAAAGTTGATAGCGAAACATCTTTTTTAACCAGCTTGGTACATGATAATAAATTTGCTTCGATCGTCGTTTGCCTGGCCACATAATCTATATATATAAAAATGAAATGGTGTATAATTGTAACGCTAAAACTCGAAAACGGCTGAACCAAATGAAATACTTCCTTTGGGGGATTTGTTTGTTATTACCACGCGCAGGTCATGTCTTAAAATCAGAACAAAATATTAAGGGGGCGTGGCACCTCCCATACAAACTGAATTTTTCAAGTTGAATATCTTCAAAAGTGTTTAAGGTAGGAACATGAAAATTGGTACAGAGCTACAGGATAACAGCACCACTCTTACCTATAAAACCGGGGGTTATCCAATAAGGGGGCGTGGTACCTCCCATACAAACTAAATTTTTTAAGCAGAATATCTGTGAAAGGGTTCAAGGTAGGGACCTGAAAATTGGTATAGACCTATATGGTATCAAAAGCCTTCTTACACATAAAAGAAGGGGTAATCGGAAAAGGGGGCGTGGCACCTCCCATACAAACTGAATTTTTCAAGGTGAATATCTTCAAAAGTGTTTAAGATAGGAACATGAAAATTGGTATAGA
This sequence comes from Campiglossa producta, assembly GCA_964058755.1. NCBI lineage: Eukaryota > Metazoa > Arthropoda > Insecta > Diptera > Tephritidae > Campiglossa > Campiglossa producta. Next base: position 80,609,161 of record CAXKVI010000003.1, on the reverse strand, counting down.
GCTATATGGAAGTATTCATTTTAGACCACTGAAATTTGGTAAGGGGTTATATGAGATCGATCCCTACCACCTCCAAAAAAACTAGGGTAACGAAAAAGGGGGCGTGGCACCTCCCATACGAATGAAATACTTCATAGTCCATATCTCGGGAAGTGTTTAGGTTAGACCAGTGAAATTTTGTGAGGAGTTATATAAGATCAATCCCGGACTCCTCCAAAAAAAACTGGGGATAAGGAAAAAGGGGGCGTGGTTTCTCCTATATGAAGGAAACATTTCATAGCCCATATCTCTGCAAGTATTTATGTTAGACCACTGAAATTTGGTGAGGGTTTATATGTGATCGATCCCTAATACCTCCCAAAAAACTCGAGTTAACGATAAAGGGGGCGTGGCACCTCCCATACGAATAAAATACTTCATAGTCCATATCTCTAGAAGTATTTAGCTTAGACCACTGAAATTTTGTGAGGAGTTATATAAGATCAATCCCGGACACCTCCAAAAAAAAACTGGGGATAAGGAAAAAGGGGGCGTGGTTTCTCCTATATGAAGGAGATAGGGATATGGTTTAAAATAGATATAGGGATCGGGTTAGAGAAACAGACAGGGAAATAAATTTGTGGCAGGACAACGTCTGCCGGGTCAGCTAGTCTTTAATATTATCCTCCGACACAGATGGCGCAAAAGAGGATATATGAAGAAATTTAAAGCGATCTGCAACATCAAGATCAGTGCAGTCATTCGTGCCAATAATGCGAGCTTGGTTGTCATTGTTATTAGCTCTGCGCCCCTTACGTCGTACCTGCATCCACTGACCATTACCAGTTTCAACATCAGTATCAACAATTTCAAGACGATCAGCAAGGGATACACGAGATGAATTATTATTATTGGATGATTAAGTTGGTCTAATGTTGACATTCACCATGCCTGCATTGTTACAATTTTTAGCATTATCATTATTCGGCACTGCACTTGAGCCAGCTTCATCCAATTGATTGTTGTTTTTTATTGGTATTTCTCCTGTTACACCTTCTTTTATTATGCACAAGTTTCCAATCAGCTGGATTACCGACAACTGCAGGAGAAACACCAACAGCATCCGAAACGGGCGGCGTAAGTTGAGAAACAGTGCCATCAGGAATTGGCGTCGCAGTAGAAGTGGTAGCAGCACCAACATCATTAGCTACAGTAACCGGCAGTAAATAAGCATGTGAAGCAGTATCATTCATGTTGGATAGTCTCCCTGTCACTTTAGCAGCCCCGTCGGCAGAGCCACTAGCGACCGTTGAGGCGTAAGAAGGTAGCTGCTTGGACATAGAAAGGTTGCTGTTGTTTGCACAACACATTTTCTTAAATTCTGCGAGCAACTGAAACAAAGCAGAATTGTTGTCATTGAGTTTGCAGTGCAAATCACGAACCTCGGCTTGAAGCAAATCAGTTTTATGTCGTAAGCAATCATTATCTTCGTGAAGAGCAGCCATAGCAGAAAGAAGTTGAGAGTTAAGTGTTTTGAACTCAGCGAAATTATCAGCATTATGGGGATTAGACATTTGTACTAGTGTAGCTTGTTGTTGTTGTTGTAACGAATAGTTATGCGACGTCACAGACTCCTCTTGTTGATCTGGCGCACACAAACCACAAACGTAGACATTGTCAGCAGTGTTAAGATGAATTAGGTAGGCAGGCAAACTACCAACATCACAACTCAAATGGTAAATTTCTCTGCACTTGTCACATTGCACTGATGTTTGCGCGTGATCCACTCTATGGCCACAAAAACAAGGCATGATAATGCAAATATTATAATGTGATAAACATGGAAAAGTAACATAGTCAAATGTCTATCAACACAATTTTAATTAAAAATTTTAATTTTAAATTTTAATTGGTATGAAAAATGAAGATAAAAGCTCTAGTTTAAGAAAACATTAGAGCACAGCAAAAACACGTCTGTTCACGTCAACTTCCACCCAAATTTAATACAAAACGGCAAAGCAATTCCCGAGATATAAGGAAAAGTAAATAAAATACGGTTGGGGGCAACCCTGCTAGAAATTGTCATATTTGAAATGCCACCGAAAATACCTTTCATTTGATACCCATGTTGGCATATACAGCCTCAAATGGAAACACCCACGCATATAATCGTAGAATGAATCATACTATCTATAATGCGAAACTTTTTTCAAATCGGTCGAGCGGTTCCCGAGATGTACAGAAAAATAAATAAAATACGGTTAGGTGACAACCCTAGGTGGCAACCCTTCTTGAGATTTACATATTTGGAATACGGTCGAAAATACCTTTCATTTGATACCCATATTGGCATATTCTGCTCAATATTTAAAAAAATTGAGATAGGTGGCAACCCTGCAGGGCCCTGTGAACCGCCCCAAGTGGCCACACCCTCGCGTATAATCTTAGAATGAATCATAGTATCTATAATGTCAAACTTTATCCAATCGGTCGAGCGGTTCCCGAGATATAGAGAAAAATAAATAAAATGCGGTTAGGTCGTAATCCTATGTGACAACCCTGCTTGAGATTTCCATATTTGGAATACGGTCGAAAATACCTCTCATTTGTTACCCATATTGGCATACCTTGCTCAATATTTAAAAAAAATTTAGACATTTGGCAACCCGGTGAACCGCCCTTAGTGGCAACACCCACGCCAAATTTTATCCACATCGGTCAAGCGGTTCCCGAAATATTAATAAAAATAAATAAAATGCGGTTAGGTGGCAACCCTAGGTGACAACCCTTATTGAGATTTACGTATTTGGAATACGGTCGAAAATACCTTTCATTTGATACTCATAATGGAATATTTTGCTCAAAATTTAAGAAAAATTGAGATAGGTGGCAACCCTGTGAACCACCCCAAGTGGCAACACCCACGCATATAATCTTAGAATGAATCATACTATATATAATGCCAAATTTTATCCACAGCGGTCAAGCGGTTCCCAAGATATTAATAAAAAAAAATAAAATGCGGTTAGGTGGCAACCCTAGTTGATACCCATATTAGAATGAATCATACTATCCATAATGCCAAACTTTATCCTCATCGGTTAAGAGGTTACTTCAAAAAACTCTTAGGGTTAATCGTTACAAAGCCAATAGAGTCCAAATCAACAATTTTTGGAACTTTTGTCTCTTTGTGTGTCTATCTTTCTGTCTGTATGTTTGTGGTCGTATCACTCGAAAGCTTCCTAATGGAACTTAGTTAACTCAGGGGTTTATACTTCACGGTACTCACGTTACCTGGAAGGTGGGTTATGGGCAATTACTTCAGTCAGGTGCTCCGGTACGATTCCGATTCCTTGCCGGGATGAGGTGGTCTCTGGCGAGGCGGTCAACTAACAGAACTGCACACTAAATGCCGGTGTAGGTACGATTTATGTTGCTTGCTGTGTTGGATAGTGTTGGCTCGGACACTGGTAGGTTGAGGAACCGAGAGTTGTGGAGGGATTCTTGACAAAGCTGCAAAAAAGGCTGTTTGTCGGCACTAGCAAACTCTCGACTTTTCCAATGCACAACACCGCAAATTAGTTTGTATGGAGATTATTGCTTCTTTTATTTCAATACAAAAATTCACTATACAATGCACAGCTCAGTTTATAGAGTAGTATATATAACTATATAAAAGCACTTGTGAAAAGAAAATACTCGAACAATAATATTTATTACAAAATAACTTCAAATTATAAAGAGTGCACAGCGGTGATTGATCGCATGAATTTGCATAAAAAAGATAAGAAAACTAATAATAAAGAGAAAAGGGATTGAAGGCCCTTTTGACAGCTGGCGGCGATGCCAGATCGCCCCACTGCTGATTGCGCGAACTCATTTTGATGCTTTTACGCGACAGAGGTTGCCACACATCCCATATCCTGACAAATGAGGGGTATTAAAATTCAATGCTTAAATAAGTTAGGATGATTATATACATTTTAATTCTTTACAATTCATGGGAATAAGGGGTGATATTATGAATAATAAGCAATTTATAAGGGGTTTTGTAATGAAACTTTCACCATTGTATTACTAGACGTTCAACTGGTCGAATTATCGAAATAAGGGATGTCTTAAATTTTAAGTTGAACGCCTAACAATACAATAGAGAAAGTTTCATTTGAATCCATTCAGCGGTTTTCGAGTGATACGACCACAAACATACAGACAGAAAGACTGACAGACGTACAGAAAGATAGACAGCCAGCCAAACACAAGTTCTAAAAACGGTTTATTTGGACTCTATTGGCTTAGTAATGATTAACACTAAGGGCCGTTATCTCATCTTACCTTTAGTTTTAAAGGTCACTTTATCGGGCAGATAAGTGTATTTCCATTTGCTCAAGTTACCTATAATTTATTGGGCAGATAAATTTATCTGCCCTTCAAAATTTGTTGTTAACTTTAAATTCAGGCATTGCCAGCTATTTTTTAGTTTTATTAACATTTTTGTATTTTCTGACATTTCAAATTATTTTGAATTAAATACGATTTCGTTAAAAGGTTCAGAACTTCAAAAGCGTCCTTCCGATTAGTTCTGGGAAAAATTGGTTATAAGTTGCAATATTTTACCAAAAAGTGAGTATCTATTAAGATAATTGTATTGATTATCTAAATATATTGTATTATATATTGTATTTCGCAGATCGATGTCAATAACTCCAGAAATCAAGCTGCTAATAGCTCTTAGATTTTACGCAAGCGGCAACTTTTTGATAACAGTCGCGGACTTTTGTGGAGTGAGCACTTCCACAGCAGGTCGTGCAGTGAAAAAAGTTTCGGTAGCATTGGCACAATTATATAAAGAGTTCATTAAATTACCCACGGACTCGATTTCCATGGAACGAACCATAACAGACTTTTATAAAATAGCCAAATTTCCTAAAGTTATCGGGGCAATTGATTGCACCCATATTCGAATACCATCGCCAGGATGTAACAGTGCAGAGACTTTTCGAAATCGGAAAGGATACTTTTCTTTGAATGTTCAAACAATGTCCAATGCAACTTTGATGTTTCAAGATTTGGTAACAAGGTGGCCTGGATCCGCGCACGCGAGCAAATATATTTCGAAACAGTCGGTTGAAATTTAACGTGGAAGAAGGTGTTTTCAAAAGTAATTTTATACTCGGTGATAGTGGCTATAAGCAAACCAAATACATAATGACCCCATTATTGAATCCAGCTAGTCCAGCAGAAAGTCTGTACAACGAATCACAAATACGTACAAGAAATGTAATCGAGCGAGGCTTTGGAGTCTGGAAGCGGCGTTTTCCTATCCTCTCTCTCCACCTAAGGACAGCGATGAGCACAACAATGGCTGTCATTGTAGCGTGCGCTATCCTTCACAATATCGCTATCCTTTTAAAAGACCCACCCGGTACAACAAATTGCAATTAATATTCAGACTTACAATTCATATTCAGAAAGTTTCAAATTTATATTGAAAAATGCAAAGTACATATTAATTGCAACTTTATCAATATAAAATGCAACTTTCTAAATATTAACTGAAGTTAGATCAGACGAAATTTCTTCTGCAGATTTTACAACTTGAAAAGTTTATAAACAAAATAATAACAGTCTTAAAATTTTAGCAAAGTTATACGATTTTGTTATCAAAAATTGCCAAAGAAATTTTGATTCGGCTTATATCTGTGGTCATAAGCAATAACAGCCTAAGTCGACTTAAGAAATTAGACCAGTTGAAATTTTTGCTGGCGAATTTTTTTAACAAAACTGTTTTATAACTAAGGCAAACGTATTGGATTTAATTGTTTGTAAAGAAAGTAAAAAAAGACCAATGAAAATCTTGAAAAATATCTCGATGTTGCTATTCAAAATCACCAGCAAAAATTTCAACTGGTCTAATTTCTTAAGTCGACTTAGGCTGTTATTGCTTATGACCACAGATATATGTATTAGGGTGATTCAAATAAAGAAAAAATTGATTTTATTTTTCGGTCTTACCCCCTGAAACTTAAAGTATTGATGAGAAAATAAGCCTTGCCAATAACATAGTGCAACAGCCATTTTACACTTTTGAAGCGACCTAGTAGATATTGTTCATCTGGTCGAGTTATACACGAAAAGAAAAAAGTTTGTAACACCCCAAAAATCTGGTTTTAAGGCCAAAAAACCATTTTTTCAGTTTCTTCGTAAAAAAAAATTCATTAAAAATCCATTTTTCAACTGATTTCAAAGCTCCCAACGGTTTTGGGTAGAGAATTGTTGACACTTTCAATATATATACAGTGTTTTATTCATTTGAAAAAAGTATGATATGTTTTTTAAGCCAGAAGTTGGAATTTTTGGAAATTTCATCTGGTTTTCCGGTTTTGACGCCATTTTTTTGGCACTATTCCCAATGAATGAGCCTTATTGGGCATGTGTCATCGAGAGGCATTCATTACTTAATTATACCATTTTTTTTTGTTTTTGGAAAGGACTTCAAGTTTTCAAGATATGCAGCCTAAACCAAAATCTGATATTTTGGTCCCAAGCGCCCTACAGGAGTACTGTGTTCAATTAGACGGGTCAAAATCGCCCAAGTGAAAAATAAAATCGTATTTTAGGGATCAAAATAAGTTACTTTACCGAAGGAAGCATACCTCTAAAACCAATTCTGATGTCCCGACTTTTTACTTTTGTCCTTGAGCGCAAAAGTTTGAAAAATCCTTAGTTGACCCATTTAGAATGCCCGATCCCCACTAACTTTGAAGGGCTGATGGACCCATGGCAGCGGCACAATGAATGAAAAATCAATGAAATGGCTATGTTTTTTAACGTTCTTAAGAGAAAAATGAACTCCAGAAATAAAAAAGATAGTCCCTTAACTGATTTTATCAAGTAAAGTGCCAAAAATTGTGATTTTTTGATGCTTTTGTATGGGGACCCCCAAAGATGGGGTTTTAGGGGGTGCGCCACTGGCATGTTTGGGTCGGCCTTAAAAAGTTGGTGGGGGTGGGTCATATATTTTAACACGATTGGGGCACTCTAAATGGGTAAACTCAGGATTTTTCAAACTTCGACGCTCAAAGTCGAAAGTATGTACAAATTCGGGATATCAGAATTGGTTTTTTGAGGTATGCTTCCTTCGGCAAAGTATCTTATTTTGTTCCCTAAAACACCATTTTCCTTGTCGCTTGGATGAATTTCAAATCGACCCGCCTAATTGAACACAGTACCCCTGTAGGGCGCTTGAGACCAAAATATTTTGGATTATGCTGCATGTCTTGAAAACTTGAAGTCCTTTCCAAAAAAATAAAACTGGTATAATTAAGTAGTGAATACCTATCGATGACACATGTCCAATAAGGTTCATTCATTGTCAATTCTCTACTAGGTCGCTTCAAAAGTGTATCGTTGCTGACAAGTCTCGGATTTCGCTCAAATTTTGAGGGACACTTCTTTAGGATCCTAAAGGAACATATTGACACACATTTATTTTCTATAACCACTGGTTTCGGACTGGTCAAGTTTCAAAGTTTGGAAACACCGTTTTTAGGCCTACCCTATTTTAGCTGTAAAAATATTTCCATTAGAGATATCTTTACATTCGATATAGCGTTTTAAAGGGAAAAGATAGTAGTTTGTTTAAATATAAATATTAAATCATATAGCGAGTACCTGGTATTAAAAACCCGGTACTGAAAATACGTATTTTTTTACCGATTTTCGTCAACTTTAGCCGGCTCAGGCGTCTTTACTATTTTAAGTAGCCACTCAATATTTGTCAGAAATTAAGGGTACATAACCTAGAAGAAACTAACCCATCCATCGGCCAAAAGACGCGCTCCTTATAGATAAATTATTATCTCGAAATCAGGCTCGAAAACGGACATGTTTATCAAGAGATAAAAATACGAATTTCTCATGAACTCTAGTCCTGACCTTTGGCTTCAAATACCTGAACATTTCGTTTTGTTATTTTCATACTATGGGTATTTTCTGAGAGTTCTCCTAAACCAAAAAAAAATTTTTTTCAAAGTAAATTTTCGTATAATTTTTGATACTTTGTTCAAACAAACTTTACATATGTAGTCTGAAAGCTGAGCTTCCAACTTTCCAACAAAAAAAAAACCGCGTGCAATTATCGTAACTACTGAACTATTTACATATATTTAAAAATAAGGGTTAAGTTAGAGCGCTAATTTTTGCAAGGCAATTTTCTCATCAATATCTAACTTTTTAGGGGGTAAGACCAAGTCGAAATTTTTTTTGAATCACCCCAATATACATATATATCTACATTATGGGTAATTTATTATGCTAATCTAATCTAATCTTGGCTTGCGTCATAATGACGCTTAACCGCTTAGGCGATTTTGGCCGTTTCGTATCAAAGCACGCCAGTCATTCCTTTTTAGCGATAACTGACGCCAATTGTAAACCCCAAGGGAGTTCAAGTCATCCTCCACCTGTAGTTTCCATCTCAGTCGAGGTCTCCCCCTTCCTCTGCTGCCGAATTCGGGTGTCGATAGGAAAACTTTCTGTGCTGATGCTTCTTTGTCCATTCGCATAACATGACCCAGCCAGCGGAGCCTTTGGGCTTTAATCCGCTGAACTATGGTCAGGTCTGCGTAAAGCTCGTACAGCTAATCGTTAAATTTCCTTCGATACTCGCCGTTGGCATCACGGGAAGGACCATAAATCTTCCGGAGAACTTTTCTCTCAAATACTCCAAGGGCCATCTCATCTTCTCTTGACACTGTCCATGATTCCGAGCCGTACATCAGGACTGGTATGATGAGAGACTTATAGAGCGTGATCTTTGTTTTTCGAGAGAGGACTTTACTTCTCAATTGTCTACTTAGTCCAAAGTAACACTTGTTGGCAAGGGTGATTCTCCGTTGGATTTCTAGACTGATATTATTTTCGGTGTTAATGCTGGTTCCCAAATAGACGAAGTCTCTCACCGTTTCAAACTTGTAGCTATCAACGGTGATTTGGCTGCCAGGGCGCAGGTGCGCCGATTCTTTCTTTGATGACAGCAGATACTTCGCCTTGTCCTCGTTCACCGCAAGACCCACTTTTTTTGCTTCCTTGTCCAACCCAGAGAAAGCAGCGCTTACGGCGCGGCTTTTAAGGCCAATGATATCAATATCATCGGCATACGCTGTTGGTTTTGCTCAACGTCATTTGGCAAAGCCGTATAAGCTTTGCAGGAAGTTAAATTCAGACATGGCAGCATACAGGCAACTCCTTTTTGCGCTGTCAAAAGCGGCTTTAAAATCGACAGATGGTGAGTGTCGATTTTTTTATCATGGGTCTTCTCCAGGATTTGGCGTATCGTGAAAATCTGGTCGATGGTAGACTTACCAGATCTAAAGTCACACTGATAAGGTCCAATCAGTTTGTCTACGATGGGCTTCAGTCTTTCACACAATATGCTAGAAAGAACCTTAGCGGGATCGCCTTTCTTGTGGATTGGGCAGAGCACACTTAAATTCCAATCTGGAGGCATGCACGCATCTGACCATATTCTGCATAATAGCTGATGCATGCTTTTTACCAGCTCTTCGCCTCCGTGTTTGAACAGCTCGGCGGGTAGTCCGTCTTTCCCAGGCGATTTGTTGTTTTTGAGCCGGGATATTGCCATCCTCACTTCATCATAGTCAGGTGGTGGGACGACTTTTCCATCGTCAGGGATTGGGGTATCGGGTTCGACGTCGAGAAGTGCTCCCTCTATAATTTAAGTACATTCTGTACGTCGGTTACCAGGTCGCCGTTATTGTCCTTAAGGAACTTGCCCCGGTCTTTAAACCTTCCGTCATCCGCCGGATCTTTTCATAGAATTTTCGGGCATCATTCCTGTCAGCCAGCATCTCAAGCTCACGTTTCTTTTTTCTGAAAAGGCGTCTCTCTTCCTTCTTCGCCTCACGATAGCGTTGCCATACAATGCGGGTTGCGCCCGTTCGCAACGTCTCCCTGTATGCAGCGTCCTTTTTGACCGAGGCTGCGGTGCATTCCTCATCGTACCAGTTGTTCTTGCGGGCTCGCTGAAACCCTATAGTGGCCTCAGCGGCGGTACGTAATGAGTGAGAGATATGCTTCCATCGCTCGGTTACATCGTTAGGTCGAGGATTGCTCTCTGATAGTAGGTGTAAGAGTCGAGTGGAGAAATTATCAGCTGTCTGTGTCACGCGCAGCTTCTCGACGTCAAACTTTCCTTCTGTTACTGTGCGTACTTTCTTCGCTGCACAGAGGCGTGTGCGTATCTTGGCTGCAACAAGATAATGGTCCGAGTCGATATTGGGACCGCGTAGAGTACGCACGTCTAGAACGGTGGAGCTGTGTCTGCCGTCGATGATGACATGATCAATCTGGTTTCTTGATCTTTGATCAGGGGACAGCCAAGTGGCTTGGTGTATTCGCTTATGCTGGAAACTGGTACTACTGATGACCATATTGCGGGAAGCGGCGAAGTCAATCAACCTAGTGCCGTTGGGGGATGTTATATCGTGGAGACTGAATTTTCCAACTGTAGGACCAAAGACTCCTTCCTTGCCCACCTTGGCATTAAAGTCGCCGAGCACGATTTTGATATCATGCAGGGGGCAACGATCATAGGCTTGTTCAAGTTTATCGTAGAAGGAGTCCTTCTCTGCGTCGTCCGTCTCCTCAGTCGGCGCATAGGCGCAGATAAATGTTATGTTGAAAAACCTCGCCTTGATGCGGATCGCAGCGAGAAGCTCGTCCACAGGAGTGAACGCTAGTACTTGGCGGCGAAGTCTCTTTCCCACCACAAATCCTACACCACGCGCTTTGTCGCGTATATGGCCACTGTAGTATACGTCACAAGAACCGATGGTCATCTTTCCTTGCCCCGTCCATCGCATTTCCTGCAGGGCGGTGATGTCGGCATTTGCGCCAATGAGGACATCAACCAGTCGGGCAGCGGTACCGTCCCTTGAAAGGGTCCGGACATTCCCGGTGCATGCCGTAATATCCAAATCATTATGCCTTATTCGTTTTGCCGCGTCGTCAACATTAAAGGGGGTTCTCATCCGAGGCTTTGAATTCGTTTTCATTGGAATTAAGTTTTTACGTGGCGGGTCCCAAATCCAGCGCACAACCCGTTTCGGGGTTAATTTATTATGCTACTTAAACTTAATTCCATATTCTTTTCCCGCACTTGAAGTTGTAACAGCTCATTCTTCAGCTTCAGGCCTATGAGCTCTCGCACATGCTTTTCTTCAGCTCGCCGATTTTCCTCTTTGTAAAAATTTTGTTGTAGCAACGTGGGCGCAACTCTCTCATCATCAAGATTTCGCTTGACCAATCCGTCGACTTTAAGATTTTTTGAGTTTGGATTTTGCAGCTTGTTTGGGTTCCAGGAAGACCACCCCTCATTCTCATCCATTTTTTCGGAGATCACGTTTTCCTTGAATTAAATTAAAATATTCTCAACAAGTTTGAGTATTAATGGCATAGGTTTTACCAGATTTTGTTGGTTTTTTGATCAATAATGATCTCCGGTGCAATCGAGCCCTTAGAATGTTTATTTATGAGGTATGAAGAAATAGTATTTTAAACGTAAGTAGCATATTTTTTATTCAGTGTTTTAGAGATCCTTGCCTATACCTGTTGTCTGGCTGAAGTTTTTGTCATAGGACGAAGTCTGAAAATGCCTGATACTACGTACTGCCGTACGACACATGTGTACAGATCGACCATTTAAAAACAGTCATGGTTGCACAGAGACGCTTAAACAAGTGAACTCGAAGTAAAATTGAAAGAAACTTCCCCGAGCTGGGGTGTCTGGCCGGAGTCCTGTCATTGGTCCAAAAACACTAAATAATACCTAAGGATGATATTCTATGACATATTTGTGAAAATAATCTATATATGTATATATCGTTACACTAATATACATAGAAGGCCCTAACCAATTTTTTATTTTAGATCGAGTTGCTGATGGATTTTTAATAATAACTTCTAAACGAAGCTTCACTAAAACCCTAGTACTATACTATATTGTAGTGAAATATTACAGGCATTGATATTTTTGCTTTCGAACAAGCCATCGTTGCTATGGCTTACTTAACATTCAGTTTTTTCGAGTAAGTTTCCGATCCAAGAAAATATGAGTTAGGGCCTTTCTATATTAGGGTAGCGATATATGAGTAAAAGTGACGTAAGTTCACATTTTTTTGAACTAAGATATTAAAGGTTTTGCGTTGTCAACTAATAAAGGGGTACCCTTAATTTCACAAGCTAGTTCTGCTATTTACTCGGTTCTAATTGGAGCTGTGCACGCCCGCTTCAAACAATTTATCAAAAACTCATAATAGAATAACTAGGGGGTCGATCCTACCAAACTATATCATTTTAACCATTTCCGTTACCGAATTATGTCAATTTAGGTGATTTTCGTTCTCGAAAAAGGGGGCGTGGTTATCAATTGATTTTCCTCATTTCCAATAGCAACATACCTTGGCCAGAAAGTAACCTTTATACTAAATTTCATGCAAATATCTCAATTTTTACTCAAGTTTCATGTACACGGAGAGATGGACAGACGGCCATACATGCCTTAATCAACTCCTTTTCAACCTAAGAACTTTCATATATGGAACTCTTTATTTATCTCGATTATTTTGTGCCGTTATGTAGTACCATTATGTGGACGAAATTATAATACCCTGGTACTAGCTAAAACGCTAGAAAGTTAGGAGGGCGTGGCACCTCCCAAACAACCCTAATTTTTCAACCTGACTATCTCTAAAAGGGTTTAAGGTAGGGACCTGGAAATTGGTGTGGAGATAAACGATATCATTGCCAAACTAACGCAAAAAAAGGGAATTATAGGAGAACGGGGCGTGGCACCTTCCATACAAATTTAATTTTTGAAGCTGAGTAGCTATAAATTGGTGTGGAGATAAACGATCCCAATAGCATGCTCATGAAAAAATACCTTCATCATCATCATTTATTGGCGCTTAACCGCCTAAGCGATTTTGGCCGTTTCGTATCAAAGCACGCCAGTCATTCCTTTTTAGCGATAACGGACGCCAATTGGAAACCCCAAGGGATTTCAAGTCATCCTCCACCTGTTGTTTCCATCTCAGTCGAGGCCTCCCCCTTCCTCTGCTGCCGAATTCAGGCGACGATAGGTAAACCTTCTGTGCTGGAGCTTCTTTGTCCATTCGCATAACATGGCCCAGCCAGCGGAGTCTTTGGGCTTTAATTCGCTGGACTATGGTCAGATCTGCGTAGAGCTCGTACAGCTCATCGTTAAATTTCCTTCTATGCTCGCCGTTAGCATCACGGGAAGGACCATAAATCCTCCGGAGAACTTTTCTCTCAAATACTCCGAGGGCCATCTCATCTTCTCTTGACATTGTCCATGAATCTGAGCCATACATCAGGACAGGTATGATGAGAGACTTATAGAGCGTGATCTTTGTTCTTCGAGAGAGGACTTTACTTCTCAATTGCCTACTCAGTCCAAAGTAGCACTTGTTGGCAAGAGTGATTCTCCGCTGGATTTCTAGACTGATATTATTTTCGGTGTTGATACTGGTTCCCAAATAGACGAAGTCCCTCACAGTTTCAAATTTGTAACTATCAACAGTGACATGGCTGCCAAGGCGCAGGTGCGCCGATTCTTTCTTTGATGACAGCAAATACTTCGTCTTGTCCTCGTTCACGGCAAGACCCACTTTTTTCGCTTCCTTATCCAGTCCAGAGAAGGCAGCGCTTACGGCGCGGTTGTTAAGGCCAATGATATCAATATCATCGGCATACGCCAGCAATTGCACGCTCTTGTAAAAGATTGTACCATTGCGGTTTAGCTCTGCTGCTCGAATTATCTTCTCCAGCATCAGATTGAAGAAATCGCACGAAAGGGAGTCGCCCTGTCTGAAGCCTCGTTTGGTTTCAAATGGCTCAGAGAGGTCCTTCCCGATTCTGACGGAGCTGTTGGTATTGCTCAACGTCATTTGACAAAGCCGTATAAGCTTTGCAGGGAAGTCAAATTCAGACATGGCGGCATACAGGCAACTCCTTTTTACGCTGTCAAAAGCGGCTTTAAAATCGACAAAGAGATGGTGAGTGTCGATTCTCTTATCATGGGTCTTCTCCAGGATTTGGCGTATCGTGAAAATCTGGTCGATGGTAGACTTACCAGGTCTAAAGCCACACTGATAAGGTCCAATCAGTTTGTCTACGATGGGCTTCAGCCTTTCACACAACACGCTAGAAAGAACCTTATATGAGATATTAAGAAGACTAATTCCGCGGTAGTTGGTGCGGTTAGCATGCATTCGTCTGACCATATTCTGCATAAGAGCTGATAATTTCAAGCATTTTTGCCGAAGAAACTATAGGTCTAACATGAATTTCAAAAAACATTCTATATGTGCATCTGGGGGTTTTTAGTATTGATAAATCCATTACTGGTATTGATTTTTTATTTTGACGTCCGCCAGAGGGCGCACAAAAAGAAAGTTGATGCATTATTAAATTAAACCTTAAGCTTTCAAGTTATGCGCGAATTGTGGCAGCCGAAATATTAAAATTGTGGCATCGAACAGGAATTCCTGTTATCACTATTATAAAATAGTATCGTGATGTTACCAGACATCCAATACGATTTAAAAAGGGCGAATGGAACAATCTGTTTCGAATTTCGAAGTGCAGGTGTGGTATTGGGGATATTGGGAGTTGTAATTGTTCTGCTGGTCGTCAAACCTCACACACAGCAAAGCAGTTTTTAGTAGATCAGTGCAGTACAAGTCTGAACCAAATTGATTCTATAGAAGGAGAAGCAACAAGTGTTTGCGAACTGGAATCTCATACCATTACTGAATGTGTTAACCCGTCAGTAATCTTGGATGGGTACGTTCCCAACTCATCCGAGGACGAAGATTTTGAAGCCGAGCGTCCTGGGCCATCGCTCAATGTGTGCGACATATCTTTGCACTAACACGCAAACTACGCCATGGCCTCAGATCGCACTGATACTTCGACCCGCTTTGGAGCACTACTCGCCACCACTCTTATCCAGAATTGCGTATTTCTATATCCGCTAAAGTTAATAAAGATTTTGACCAGGATATTTCAAAAAGAATTATATCTTACATTGATAATATTATTCTAGACAAAAATTAAATTTCTAGAGAGCGTTTAAAATTTCGCAAAGAAGCCCTAGCTTCGGTGATAGAAAACTCTTTTCTGCTGGTATTTCCTTTGATGGAAAAAGAGACCTTACCCTTAAGAATACTGAAATTAATAAAAAAAAAGCGATTAAATAGAACAGTGGAAGAACATATAACGCTAGTAAAGGAGCCAGAATCCAAATTTATTGGATATACCACATCCATTTTAAGCACCGGAGAGGGAATTCAGCAATCTATTGTAAGTTTTTTAAATGATCAAAATTTTTCGTTGAGCCATTTAGTCGCTATCAATTGTGATGGTACCGCAGTTAACACAGGCTATAAAACTGGCGTAATTGTTTGCATGGAACGATATTTGCAGCGGCCATTGCAATGGAATGTTTGTTTGCTGCATTTCAACGAATTGCCTTTAAAGGCATTGTTAAAAAAATTTTTCGGATCGCAAAAAGGTCCGGGTTTGTGGCCGAGCAAAGAAGGAACAGAAATCCTTACATGCTAAAATTATAAGGTAGGCTTTTCTTATACATATTTGGGGGTATATTTTGTTCAATTTTGTTTGTTTGTAGGTCTTCGAAGATTATAAAAAAATCGCAATGGGTGTCATGCCTGAAAATATTGAGGAGTGGAATATAAGATGTGATCAGCGTTACCTATATCGCATGGTTAAAGCAATTGATAGTGATGTATGTAATGATCACCTTAGTAGGGAGAAACCTGGTCCTGGTAAGTACAGCACGCTGGTTATCTACGGCGTCAAGACTTCCTCGTTTATACGTATCCAAAAAGCACCCCAGCTCTTCCTTAACAAAAGCTGTGGAGTTTGTTGTTAAGGTTCACGCACCATTCTCCCCCCTCGTGAAGGGTGGATACCTTGCCACGGTACGAGGGCTTAAGTCGATAGCCACAGGGCTACGCTGCCCTTGTGATCATAGCTCCGTACGGCACTTCATCACGAGAGCAGCCTACCCTCTCTGGCGCGACGACAAAGATCTTTCCCCTCCCAATCCAGGGTGTTATGCGAAACCGTGCCCATTGGACGTTTGCAGCCGGGAGGCAAATCGTGGCTGTATTTGAACGGAGCCTCTCTGATACCGGGTCGCCTCAGAGAGTAAGCATGGCCTTACCGCGGTACGGGGCTCTGCCGCGGCGGACGACACATTTTCCCCTACTCTTCCCTTGACCCTTAGCTGGCCTTGTCCGGCGATGGGTCGTACGAACAAGATGAACTCAAATAACCTAAATAAAAACGAAAAATCTAAAAAACAAACATCGCCAAATTTCACTCCTCAGCAAAGGAGAGCTATGGAGGAGCAGGCGAGAAAGCAACAACAACGTCGGAGGACAACCTCCGTTCCACAATCAAGGGGGGGATCGACAGCGATGGCAACTACGAGTCGTTCAACCAACCCTCAATCGAGTAAGATTGACTTGATGGGAGCTAGCACCAGTGCGGTTGCCAACGCAGCTAAGCGGACAACGGCGGATGCTAAACTCCCATCAACCGCTGATATGAAACCCAGTATCTTTACGTCTGTGGCAGCGGTCTCACGACCTGGCCTCGGAGTTTCGAAGGAGAAGGAAGCTGCAACTGAGATGTCGGCAAGGAGAGCTACCGTGATGGCAACTACGGGTCCGCACTCCCGGGAGACATCTCCCCGCCGCTTCACATACCACGAGTAAAGATTGGCTGCAAAGATCCTGAAGAGGTATGAAGGGGTACCGCAGGAATCGCTGTCGCCGAATTCCAGAAAATCGGTAGAGCTAGCGAAATCTGTGATACCGGAATTCGAAAATATTCACATGCCAAAGAGGTTAAAAGTTAACCCTTTCAAGCGCCAGAGATCGGACCTGGAGTGATTTCCCCTCCCAAGCGGCATCAGAATACCTCTGGAGCGGGCAAACTAAGCTTTGCTGAGGTAACCAAGGACAGGATCCTTACAGGCGTCCTTGACCGAGGCAATGACCGTCTGGCCATCCCCAAGGACCGGTGGCGTTACGTGCGAAATGAACTCGGCAACATTCTTCTCAACGTTGCTCCGGAGTTTCCGGGTAGTTCGGCGCGAGTAACGGATGCGGGTTGGCACCAGGGTCAGATTAAATTACTCGCATGCGAGGATGCAAAAACCGCAGCACTGTACAAGGCAGCAGCTGCTAAACTGGGTGAAATCTACACGGGTGCAAAGATAGAGGTCGTCGACTGGAAGGACATTCCAGCTCGTCCAAGGGCAGGGGCGTGGATTCCGGCCATCCCTGACGAACCCGAGAGAGTTCTCGGGATGCTACGGCTAATGAATCCGTCCCTCCCAACGCATGACTGGAGTGTCAATCTGGTCGGGGATGCGGTAGGGCCCGACAGACAGGTGGTGTTCACCATGAATAAAGAGTCAATAGAGCCCCTCAAAAGGTGCAATGGCCTAGTAGACTGCAGCGTAGGCCAGATCGTTATCCACGTATATCGTGGTGATGCTCAGCGTGCTGCCTTCTCGGCTGCTCCGGGGGAACCGGAAAACGAATTACCAGAAGAGGAAGCGGAGGATTCCGATGCGGAAAGCATGTTATCCGCCACGTCCTTGGCGACAGTGCTGTGAACAACTCGGAGATGGAGGACAGCCTACAGGACGAGGAAGTCCTGCCCATATCGGGAAGTTAATCGGATAGGCAACCTCCGGGATGGAGCAAACCTCGACGATATGGGGACGGCAGGGAAGTCTGTGCGCTCTCATGTTGGTGGTGCTTCAGATTAATCTGCACAAATCTAAAGTGGCTTCGGCTGCTTTAAGTAGTCGTCTTTCTAAAGGCGACGTGGATGTGGTCCTCATCCAATAGTCAATAGCTCGAGAATCTGCGGATTGGGGACTAAGGGCTTCAAGCTCAGGATCTTGTTACTACATTTATATCGGCGCTCTCAAATGCTCTAGAACAGGCTTGTCCAGTGCCAAAACCACGCGGTAAACACAGGCCACATTGGTGGTCCTACGATTTGGACTCGCTCCGCAAATTATGCCGGAAACAATTTAACAAGGCCAAGAGCCTCGGCTCTGAGCCTCACTGGCACGAATATAAAGCTAAACTAAGGGCCTACAAAAAAGCTCTGAGACAGGCGAAGACGACCTCGTGGAGAAATTTCTGCACTGGCGTCGAAAAGGTCGACCACACAGCGAGACTTAGACGAGTCCTCTCGAAAAGTCAAACAGCCATCAGCTATTTGCGAAAACCTGACGGATCCTGGACCAGCACGGTAGAGGAAACCCTTGAGCTGCTCTTGAATACACATTTTCCGGGGAATCTGCATGACGCACCACTAGCACCTGCAACAAACCTGGTAGTAAATATACCCATAACTGAGGAAAGGGTAAGGTGGGCAGTTAAGAGCTTTGAACCGTATAAGGCTGAAGGGCCGGACGGGATTATCCCCGCGCAACCTATAAACACGTTGGAGACATCAGCTAAATGGCTGGTATTTCTCTTCACCGCCTGCCTGGCTCTCAACCACATTCCGGGCTCCTGGAGAAGCGCCACGGTAGTGTTTATCCCTAAGGCTGGGAAGGCATCCCACTACGAGCCAAAAGATTACAGACCGATCAGTCTCTCGTCCTTTGTACTCAAAACCTTTGAGAGGATACTAAGCGACTATCTCTCAACGACTATTGATAGCAACCTTATCTCTAGCTATCAGCATGCATACACCAAGAGTAAATCAACAGAAACTGCTCTGCACAGCCTAGTATCTGTCATTGAGAAATCGCTGTGTGAAAAGGACTACTGTCTCGTGGCCTTCTTAGACATTGAGGGGGCTTTCAACAATATAAGCCCGGAGGCGATCAACTCCGCTCTAACTAATCTGGGCGTAGATAGACCTCTAACTGGTTTAATTGACCAACTTCTAAGAGGAAGGAAAATAGCTTCTTCACTTGGTACGGTTGAGTTATCACCCTATGTCACAAGGGGAACGCCCCAGGGTGGTGTTCTTTCCCCGCTCTTATGGAACCTCACAGTCAGCTCTGCGCCTAAGAGAAAGCTCCAGTTGGGTTGCGGGTACTATTGGACACTCCAGTATTCTGGAATCTTACAGCTTTCTCCCTCTAAGCACAGATTGTTGTGCGACTACTACAGTCGGGGATAGCTGTTTCAAAATAAACATTCCCAGCAGAGAAGACTTGGAGAGGACGGATTGGTGTCCCGAAACAAATGGTGGCACTTCCATATACACCGACGGCTCGAAGTTGGACGGCAGAGTTGGAGGAGGGGTTCATTCAAGGGATTTGGACCTTGAGCTCTCCTTCAGACTACCTGATCATTGTAGCGTCTTCCAGGCGGACGTCTCGCAATCCTGGACGCCGCGGCCTGGTTAAGCAAACGTGTTATCGGAGAAGATATCGCTATTTCCAGCGATAGCCAAGCGGCAATCAAATCCCTTGGCTCATACACGTTCAACTCTGAACTGACGCTCAGCTGTCGTCGATCTCTTCAGGAGATGGCCCAATAGAACCGCGTAAACTTCATATGGGTCCCGGGACATAGGGACATTGGGAGAAACTGTAAGGCAGACGAGCTTGCCAGGCAGGGCATGACCAAGTAGGTTCTTCAGGATAAAGAGCGCTTATGTATGCCGTTTGCCACATGCAAACTAATGCTGAAGGAGCACACACTCCATCAAGCCAACGAAAGATGGCTGCAATCCCCAGGGTGTCGGATATCGAAACAAACCTGGCCAAAAGGGATCTTAAAAGGTCTAGGCGCATTTATGCCCTAACTAGGAGGGAAATCTGCATATTGATAGGGGTATTAACCGGTCACTGCCTAATTGGTAGGCATGCAGAAAGGCTAAGTGTGCCCTACCGACGATGCTGCAGGAGTTGCAAAGATGATGAGGAGGAGCAAATAGTGGAGCACCTCATCTGCAACTGTCCGGCTTTGGACGGCGCGAGAACGCGCTTTTTGGGAGTTCCGTTCCTAGATAGCCTAAGCCAGATCGCGAAACTGGGCATAAAGGACTTGATGGGCTTCATAAAGTCATCTAAGTGGTTCGAGGAGGAGTAACGGTGTCGGTTTAGGAGTGTCAGTCCCGGGATTCTGCTATGTGGAAAATCCCAACAACTCAGGGATTTTCCATATGGCTGGGTCCCGGGACTGACTTTCCTTGTGTTGGTGGTATCACAACGGGCCTTTCAAAACTGGCCTAAGTGTGCCTCTGCGGTAGCCACTTGAAGCTACCTACCTTACGCACCATTCTGGTTTTGGTAAAGAGCCAGCCAGAATCTATACACGGAAGCCGTCACGTTTTTAAATATATTTGTTGGATGCGAGATTTGCCAGACGATGTTCAGAAAATAATTCGTCCTGCTGTAGAAATTGCCATCCGGAAAACATTATTTTGTCAATGATAACGGATTCAGACCAAACTGTACGTTTTGAAGCGTATGAAAAAATAAGAGCCGCTCGGCGCAAACAGCAATCACTTCTGCGTGTATTTTATCTACCAAAACAAGGAATCGTAAATTTCAATAGTGATACTTATACACAAATGATAAAATGGGAACAATTTGTTTTGCAGTTTTACACTGACGAACAACTTGCTTTTTATCAATATTCTGAAGCTGAAGTTATGAAATTACCAGGTAAAACTTTGTAACAAGAGACTGAGTTTTTTCTATTGAATGATTTATTGCAGAATTGCCATTCCCAAAATACGGAACGTTTCGTTCGTGTTGTTAGTGAATATACGCTTGCAGGTACAGATCATAATCGCTTGGGCCACATTTTTCCAAAACTAGAAAGCAGGTGCCGTTACAGTCTGCTTGAGTCTCGTCAAAATTTAATTTAAAAATTTTGTGATCTTGATAATTCTAGATTTGTTTCTTGAAATCTGCAGCAAAGAACTGTCAGCAGAAGAGAGCCTTGTAAAAAGCTGTCAAAATCTCATTTTTGCTAGTTTCATCTCTCTTCTGCTAGTTTTTCGCCGAACAGGAGCCAGCAGAAATTCTCCAGCAGAACAGCTGTTCTGACAATTGACAAATGAAAATTAATTTTTTTCGCAGCACATTAAATTGCGAATTTTTCAGCCTTTGGACAATTACTGCGTATATATCGGATTAAACCTTACAAAATATTAAGAAAATTGAATGCCTTATATACCTTCAGTATTTCCCATTCCTGTAACTGCGCCTGCAGGATTATATTGGTCTCCTAAACGAGCCACATTACGTTGGTCCAATGGACATTGGGCTTCGGCGCTTTGCTATTCAAATATACGGAATTATTGAAGATTTGGTATTTATTGTATGTACTTACTTCATTTGCTCATAGTTTTCAAAATATTCGTAATAAATTTTAAATTTCATAAAAATATGCAATCAATTTTTATTATGCCACATGTCACAATCAGCTGTTTGTTACTTGCTAGTTTTTGCTGGACGAAAAATCTCCAGCAGCAACTTGCAGCGAACTTGCAGCGAATTGGCGCTCTTTCTCTCAATTAAATGTCAAAAAGCTGCTGGATTCGCTGCTAATTTTTTCACAAAACACTTTTCTAGGAATAATTATTCATAATTAGCAGAAAAGAAACAAAGCTTCTGAAACGTGTAAGGTTTGTTTACTGACCAAAAAAAGTTCAGAGCAGGTTAGAGCAGAGCAGAGCAGGGCAGCTGTCAAAATTGAAATAGAGCAACTTAGAGCAACTCAGAGCAGAAATGCCATGAAACATTTGAATCTTGATAGTTTCTTTTTATTTGGTTTTTTTGTTTAAATCTTCAATATAATGCAAATTCACGTTTACAAAAACATTGATTTTCTTGCAAGCTAATTTTTTTTGAAGTTGTCAAAAATTTATTTTTTCCTGACTGACAATTGCTTCTCTGCTCTAATTTACTCCATAAAAAAGCTAGAGCAGAAATTTGTGATCTGGATTGCTCTAGTTTTGTTTTGAGCGTACTCATGAAACAAAAGATAGAGCAACCTAGAGCAAGAAAAGTGTTCGTTAAACACAATTTTGTGAAATATCTCAATATGGCGTAAGCAAGAGCAGCCCAATAAACAAACCTGTAGTTTACCATGCTTCAACTAATTTTACATGGACATACACATACACTCATACTATGTAGTAAATATTTTTATTTGTAGAAGTTATTTAAATATATGTGCAATTAAACTTCAAGTCACCGTAACTTCTTTGTTTACTAATATTTTGTTTACTTCAAAGATAACAAGTCTATGGTTTGCTGAGACGTTTATTATTATGAAGAGAAAAGTTTTATAAAGGGGGGTAGAAATCGAGTTACGCGGTCTAACTCGGTTTGGGGTCTGTTTTGAGTAAAAGGACATTCAGGAGATATGTAGTACTAAAAAATACCTATTCAACGATATATCAAACTTTGCAATGGGATTATAAATAAAAAAGCTGTGAATAAAAATCGATTTTGGCTGTTTTTAGGACTCTCGCAGGATGAAAATTTTTATCATCGCCGCAGGGTCATCTTTCATCCTAGGGGGGGTAATTGCAAACTTTTTTTTTTTGTATGGGCACCGACCCGGTCTAGGGCTCATTCTCAAGATGTTTCAATATCAGTACACTAAACTTAACACCTTATCAATTTACCTGTGGCATATAAGACATGATCGCAAACTATTTTTACTCAAACAATATGTATTAATTTCTAAAATATATGTATTATACAAATAAATAGTTATGGATCTTCTTAGTACTCTTTATGAAAAGTTAACATGAGTCATATATCCGAATTACGAAATCACAATATCTTAATATCTTCGATTGTGTTATGCATGAACATTCGGCACTCTGCTTTATTGACATAAATATAAATATTATTTATCAAATATACTGCGAGCACTACGCTCTCATGGTATAAGCCACCGCATCCCTTTGCACTTTGGTTGTTCATAGCTATGTATGTACATATAGAGCGAGATCCCAGGGCCGCCAGACATTTCTTATTTTCTGATGGATGAAACCAATACTGCTGTATAGTCCTCCCCGAAACTAGAACGAATGTGAAAATTTCAAAGCTGTTGGCCAACTTTGACTGCTTTTAACTACCCATTTTTTTCCATTTTTTTAGAACACTACCCTCAAGTATTATCAAGCATTTTTAGACATCTTCCCAAGGCAAAAACTTCAGCCAGACACCTCAAAACTCGGGAATTATCATAACTGCGCTTTCACAGGTTTGAGCGGATTGGTCACACTTTGGCAGCTTTTAAATAACGGATATTTACACATGTGTCACAGAACACTACCCTCAAGTAGAATCAGCCAATTCCAGGCATCACCCCATGACAAAAACTTCAGCCAGACACCTCAAAGTTCGGGAACTCTTCTTTTCCAATTACTTTGCTTTCTCTTGTTCAATCATGTTTGTCCAACTTTTACTGCTTTTAAATGGCGGATCTTTACACATGTGTGGTAAGACATTACCCTCAAGTAATATCAGGTATTCTTAGACTTCGTCCCATGGCAAAAACTTCAGCCAGACACCTCAAAACTCGGGATTTTTTGTAATTCTTACATCGATTTCACTTGTTTAAGCTGTGAAAGCGCAGTGAGAATTATGAAAATTCCCGAGTTTTGAGGTGTCTGGCTGAAGTTTTTGCCATGGGACGATACCTAAAAATGCTTGATAATACTTGAGGGTAGTGTTCTACAAAAAATGGGAAAAAATTGGGTAGTTAAAAGCAGCCAAAGTTGGCCAAATCTGTTAAATTGTTAAAACGGAATTAATTTGCATAGGAAAATCCGCGAACTTAGGCTGCCTGGCTGGAGCATACATGGTACGGGTCTAACAACACCTGATGGTAATCTACGACAAATATGTGAAAATCATCCATCAGAAAATAAGTGAAGTTAGGGTCATTTTTTGCGACTTTGATCCCCGATATCTAGGCCCAAGACCTAGGTACAGCTTTGAAATTTTCACATTCGTTATAGATTCGGAGAGGACTATCCAACAGTGTTGGTTTCATCCATCAGAAAATAAGTGATGTCTGGCGGCCCTGGGATCTTGGTCTAATACATCACTGTATAATACCTATGTCTGCCTGTTCTACTTTCGATTTCTAAACATTGCAGTTTTTCACTGCAATGTTTGTATTGTTTTAGCCAATGCACCGCTAATCAACAGCTAAAGCCAGGTACTGTCTTCATAGCCGTGGAATTTCGCCGGCAACATGCAATTAGCTTGCCGTGAAATGTTGCTAGCAACAATGAGAAGAAACGTCAAAATGCTAGCAACTTTGAGTGTCAAAAGAATAGAAACGTCAAAAGAATAGAAACGTCATACAAATTGTTAGGACATACAGTCTTTGCTGACTCCGAACGGCACATGCAAAGCAAATGACTTTTTGCTGAGAAGCTTCTCATGCAGAAATACACCCGGAGAGTTTGCCAGATTGCGATTTAGTTTATATTACGTTCACGTTCAGCCATAAACTCGAGGTTATTGACAACAACAATATGAATTAACTCAAAAAATGTCCCATAAACTCGAGTTTATGGCCCAGCGTGAACGTAGTCTTCGACTCCCATGAATGTTTTCTACATTTTTAAGTTTTCGGCATAGTCATGGAATCAAATATCTTGGCGTGCATGGCAGGTGCCCAAATTGTTGGTATGATTGCACATTCCTTGGAGGCAGATAAACGGTGAACCAATTTCTAAAACAAAGGAATGAAAAGAGGCGTTTCGCTAAGGATGTAAGTGAATGAAAGAATTGTATGTATCTCCAAAAATCTACTCAAATTATCATTTTCAGTTTGATGATCTTGCTGCAAATGAAAAGAACTTCAAGGAAAATTTCCATATGGACATAGTTAGCTTCAACGCATTGTATGAGCTAGTTGAGCCTTAGATATTTGCGACCAAAAAAGAGAACCAGGCCAAAACATGAAATTTCACCAAAGCAAAAGCTGGCTGTCGTTATGGAGTAAGTCCATGCTTATAACACTGTCCAACAACAGGTTTGTGGGATGAATGATTCTTACTCAGAATGAAAGGCTTTAGGCTATATAGTAAAGTGAAAGTGTTTTTAGAAAAAGTGGAAAAAGGGTTAAGATTCATATCGGATCTAAATATGGTGTTCGGGTGCATATATTAAAATTGGAAATAACTTCGTGGGATATTTTAACGCGTTGGCTCTCTTAAAAACGGGGTCTTTTTGGGCTTTTTTTCTAAAATTTCATTGATAATATTGCTTGTGAGGTCGTGAGAGGATTAAGTCTTTATAAAAACGCTTTTGAAGTCCCCTCGAAGACTAAGTGCGGTTTGCATAAAAGTGTTATCAATATCGCAATCACTGATATTTGATCACCAATTTCGATCCGATATGAATCTTAACCCTGTTTTACAATTTTTTTAAAAACAATTTTTCAAATTAAAGTGACCATAACAAAAAATATGGCCTAAGGCCTTTCATTCTGAGTTAGAACCACTCCTCCGCAAACAAGGGATTTAAAATTGTTGCACAGTGTAACTTAACATAGGAATTGGTATGTTAGTTTTTTAATTATTATTTTATTGTAAGGTACTTCGCCTGCGGAACACTTCAACGACATATTGCGTCTGTCTACCGTATTAGCAAACAACATTTCGGAGTGATTTTGCACGAAGTTTGCGACGCCATTTCTTCTGCTTTATGCAAATAAGACGTACCGGGCACAGTATTGACAAATGGAATTTTCCCAACTGTGGTGGTGCTATCGATGGCAAGCATGTTGCTATAAAGTGCCCGCCAAACTCCGGAAGTCTTTTTTACAATTATAAGGTACAACTTCATATTACCTTTCTATTACCCTGCAGTAAAAATCCGAACTGCTCAACAAACATACTAGCTCATTGAATAAACATTTTGTGGCATATGGCATACCAGTTCATTGCCTCTGCATCAGCATTATACCAGTTAATATACTACTCAATAGTATACCATTTAAGATACTAGTTTTTATATACGTCAGGATCGTATCTGCTGGCGTACTAGTCATAATATTCATCAAAATAAAACCAGTCGACATACTAGTTCATACTAATATGCTTTAAAATCATACCAGTTGACAGACTGTGATTTTTATGACTGGCATGATTTCGATCAGCAACTTATAGTTGTATGCTAGTATGTTTTCTTATTAGATTGGTATTGATTGGTTTAAAGGTAATCTGCAATGAACTATTATGAAAACACCCATAAAATGTATAGTAAATGAACTAGGTGTCTGCTGAGTAGTTTGGTATTGACTGTTTAAAGCTAAACAGCAATGAACTAGTATATTTAAATATTTTTTTATTTTTCTAGTCGAAATAAAAATAACTTTTGATAGAACGAAAAAAGAAAATCGCTGGCTTCGTGAGCAAATGACTAAGTCCTTTTTTTTTAAATGAGATCTCAATGCAAAACAATAGTACAGTTATAAAAACATCTACGCAATTCCCAACGTCTCCTATTTCGTGCTATTTGTCTATTTTTCTAAAAATTTATATCGGAAACCATGAAAACATACAACGATAGACGAATACAAGACTCTTGTGAATTGCCAAATCGTTAAACATCAAAAATTTTATTTTTCAAAAAAATGGACATAGGACATTTGCTCACGAAGCCAGCGAAATATATTTTTTTTTATTTTCACATAATATTAGAATGAATAATAAATCTATTTCCGTAATTTTTGTCTCAATGACCATTGTATAAGATTGAATAAAATTTTTACTTTAATATGGGTTTTCTATTTGTGCAATTATTAGGGATTCTTCAGCTTGGTACTAATGGCAGCAGCGGATGGTGACTACAGGTTTACCTACTTGGACATCGGGGCATACGGAAGCGAAGGAGATGCCGGTGTATTTCAAAAATGTACCCTCGGTAAAGCGGTGCTGGGTGGTACGCTTGCTTTTCCAGAAGCTGTTGAACACCCTTACGTCTTTGTTGCGGACGATGCATTTCCTTTGCACGTGCGCATTATGAAGCCATATGTGCCATCGCGTAACAGAAGTCTGGAAGAAGACCATCGAATTTTTAATTACAGGCTTAGTAGAGCGCGGCGATGCATCGAAAATGCATTCGGTATATTGTGCTCGAAGTTCTATTGTCTTGCCAGAAAAATGTTTTGCTCTCCGAAAACGGCACAAAAAGTTGTGATTGCATGTTGCTATTTGCATAACTATTTGATAAGGATTCGTAGAGCTCAGTATTGCCCTTCGAATTATTCCGATGAATACAACGAATTTGGGGAACTGGTAGAAGGTGAATTCCGCCACCACATCCCTGCAGACTCACTTTTCTCATCTGAATTGCGCTGCGCTCAAGCTGGAAGACTTTCACAATCCGCTTCTTCTGTGCGAGAAAATCTGTCAGCATATTTTAATTCTGATGAGGGACCGATAGCCTGGCAGCGCAGAGCAGCTTGTTTAGATTAAATTGAAATGGTGTGAACTACTTAAACCGAATTGAAGAGGTTAATTTTTTTGTTTTAATTTTAAGTTTAAAAATGGAAATGTAAGAACACATAAACATCAACAAACCAAAAATGTAACAACAAAAAATAGAAAAACCGTGGAAAAGCACACAAAAATTTAAAATTATATGAGGCTGATTTACCCGTATCGATTTTCTGGTAGATTTTTATCGTTCCACTGTGTTCAACCTTCGAATACAAGGTATGAATCGATCGAATTGCCGGTGGAACAACCAAAATTGACCAGAAAAATCAGCCCGTGTAAATAAGCCTTAAAACAACAGTACAAAAGCAGAAATGCACTTTATTCATAAAAAACACAAGAAATTAACAGACTGTTGTGAAAATTTAAAAATTTTTTATATGTTTTTTGTTCTTGCTAGAAAAAATTTTGACAATAGTCTGTTAATTTCTTGTGCTTTTTATGAAAAAAATTTAGAGAAGAGCCTTATGTAAAATGTAACAATAAGGTTTTCTGAAATACATTCCACTAGTCACAGTCGATTTTTGAATTACTTATGTATGGGATCAGATACTTCACGGAAAGCGTTATGCTAGTGTAAATTTTCAAACCGATATTTCCCATGGTTCAAGAGATTGGCGGCCGCCGTGGTGTAGCGGTTAAGTGTTCGGCCTTCTACACCAAGTCGTGTCGGTTCGATGCCCGGCAAAAGTAACATCCAAAATTATTTAGAAAAAGAATTTTTTCTAAACGGGGTCGCCCCTCGGCAGTAGTTTGGCAAACTCTCCGGGTGTATTTCTGCCATGAGAAGCTTCTCAGCAAAAAATTCATTTGCTTTGCAAGTGCCGTTCGGAGTCGGCAAAAAACTGTAGGTCCCGCCAACTTGTAGGAAAAACTCAAAAGCAACACACCACAAGTTGGAAAGAGAAGCTCGGCTAAAAATCTCGTTAGAGGTTATGATGATTGGTTGGTCAAGAGATATAACGTTTTGAGTTTTACTTTGAGCGAAAAAAATAAAAATCAAGAATAATTATTATTTTCTGAGCGAAAAAATAAAAATCAAAATTCGAAAATAATAATTATGGTTGAGTAAAATTTGTAAAACTCAAAGATAATAATTATGCGTGATGGAAATTTTTAAATAATAATTATGCTTGAGTAGAAATTATTAAAATCAAGACGTAATGATTATCCGTGATCAAAATTATTTAATTCAAGAAAAAATTATTATTTATGATTTATATCATTAAAATCATGATTTAATTATTACAGCCGATCAAAAAGATATAACTCAAAAAATTATAATTAACTTTGATCCGAAAAATATAAATTGAACAATAATAATTAAATTCCGATTTTTATTATTTAACTCATAATGATTACCGTCTCTGTGAAATACATTTAATATTTCTTTTCTGAAATACAATTGGAATATCTGAATTTTGCCCCAATAACACCATATTTCAAAATTTGAGTTAAGGCGTTTTTCAATCAAATATTCAAATAAGGCGTTATTGAAACAAATACTGGAAAGAAGCGTCTTCAATCAAATTCTGAGATATGAGGTTTTTGAAAAATTTTTGAAAATAGGGTGATCTTTCACACAGCAGTCGATATACTATAACTAGTTTAAAATCTTCATTGTAAGTTTGCAATAAAAAAATGTGTATGTACATAAGTCCATGTTTCCAATTTTTTCATTTTCCATTAACTTAACACTAATCCTAATTTAAATATTATTATTAAATATTATATTTCATTACTATTTTAAGGGCCATTATCTCTAGTAAACTTTAAAATTTATCCGACCGAATTTTGGCCAAAGTGTCAGTAAATAATAACTTCCTGTAAATATACACATGTTTATATTTTTACACATTACATATTTATTACATATTAATTTGAAATTTTTCTTTTTTTTCTACAAAAGAATATTTATTCTTCTTGGTTGTTTTGCCATTTTGTATAGGATTTCTTCAGGAGTTACTTCAATAGTAGGGTGTATTTTGAGTAGAGCCAGCGCATTCATCCTCTCCTGGCCCATTGTAGTTCTTAGATAAGTTTTTAACATTCGAAGGGAAGAGAAAGAGCGTTCGCTAGGAGCAACGGAAACTGGAAGCGTCGCAGCAATTTTTATATATCGATGTACCGTAGGGAAAAAAGACACGGAACAATTATTTAATGCATCAATGAACGTGCTTGCTCGCTGCTCCTTTGCGATTGTCAAACAATGCCTGAAAAAGTTTTGCTATGTTTTTTATTATGGCTTTATACAAAAAATATTTTTGATCACATTTTCATTTGATTTACTTGATGAGAGATTTCTTTCATTGCATTTTTATTGAAAGGTGGGTAAAGCCGCGTCAAACCGTACACGTGTTTTTAACTGATCTCTAGAATTTCAACAACGATGTATAGGTAATGTCGATACAAAACTACACTTTTCGAAATTCCTCTTCGTTTTCAAGAAATTTTTTTTTATACAACATTTTAGTGAAAAGTTAATAACTCGCCTTTATATTATTTTTGTAGATAAAACATTTGCCTAATCTCAAAAAAAATTTTATGGATTTATTGCAAAAAGTCTGTGAGTTATTAGGGTTAGGTTCAAGTGGCTGCCGCAGAGGCACACCTAGGCCAGTATTAAAAGGCCCGTTGTGATACCACCAACACTAGGAAAGTCAGTTCCGGGACCCTGCCATTTGGAAAATCCCGGTATTAACGGAATTCTCCACATAGCAGAATCCCGGGACTGACTTTCCTATACCGACACCGTTACTCCTCCTCGAACCATTTAGATGACTTGATGAAGGCTATCAGGCCCTTTATGTCCAGCTCCGTGACCTGGCGTAGGCTGACCAGGAAGGGAACTCCCAAAAAGCGCATTCTCGCGCCACTTAAAGCTGGGCAGTTGCAGATGAGGTGCTCCACCATTTCCTCCTCCTCATCATCCTTACAACTCCTACAGCATCGTCGGTAGGGCACACCAAGTCTTTCTGCGTGCCTACCAATGAGGCAGTGTCCAGTTAATACGCCTATTAATATGGAGATTTCTCTTCTCCTTAGGGCATACATTTTTCTTGATCTTTTATGATCCCATTTCGGCCAGGTTTCTTTGGATATCCGGCATCCTGGAGATTGCAGCCATCTTTCGTTGGCTTGGCGGAGTGTGTATTCCTTCAGCATAAGCTTGCATGTGGCAAACGGCATACCTAAGCGCTCTTTATCGCGAAGAACCTGCTTGGTCGTGCCCTGCCTCGCAAGTTCGTCTGCTCTACAATTTCCCTCAATGTCTCTATGCCCCGGGACCCATGTGAGGTTAACGCGATTCTGTTGGGCCATCTCTTGTAGAGATCGACGACAGCTGAGCGTCAGTTCAGAGTTGAACGAGTAAGAGCCAAGGGATTTGATGGCCGCCTGGCTGTCGCTGAATATAAAAATGTCCTGTCTTATAGCGTGTTGGCCTATCCAAGCCGCGGCGTCCATGATTGCTGAAACTTCAGCCTGGAAGACACTGCAGTGATCAGGTAGTCTGAAGGAGAGCTCAAGGTTCAGATCCTTTGAATAAACCCCTCCCCCAACTCTGCTGTCTAACTTCGAGCCATCAGTATAAATGGAAGTGCCGCCATGAGTGACGGGACTCCGATCCGTGCTCTCCCATTCTTCCCTGCTGGGAATATTGATTTTAAAACCGCTATCTCCGACTGTTGTGGTCGCACAGCGATCTGTGCTCAGCGGAAGAAAGCTATAGGATCCCAAAATACAGGCGTGTCCAGTAATGCTTGCGCCCCAGCCGGAAGTTTCCCTTAGACGCACAGCCGATGCTGCTGCTACTCGGTGCCCTTCCAGATCGAGTGGCAAAATGCCAAGAATGGCCTGGAGTGCCTCATTGGGCGTTGTTCTTAACGCACCGCTTATACAGATCATGCAAGATCTGTGTACTTTACCTAGCAGATTAAGGTTTGTTGCCTTGCTCAGCGCAGGCCACCATACCACAACTCCATAGAGCATGATTGGTCGAATGATTGCAGTGTAGATCCATTTGCATATTTTGGGGCTGAGCCCCCATTTCTTTCCAATGGCTCTTTTGCACGTGTAGAGTGCAATACACGCTTTCTTCTGGCGCTGAAGAATATTCTCCTTCCAGGTTAGTTTCCTATCCAGAACTGTGCCCAAGAACTTGGCTTTGTCAGCCAAGTTCAGGTGCACGTTATTCAGTTTTGGTAGTATTAGCGGTGGTATCTTATAGCGTGGTGAAAAGGACCACTTCCATTTTTCCCGGGTTGATGCCCAGTCCGCAGCGCGAGCACCATGAGGAAACCTCTCTCAGTGTTACTTGCATCAAGTCGCACAGGGTTTGTGGGAATTTGCCCTGTATACTATAGCTAAGTCATCTGCATATGCCACTACCTTCCCGCCCCCCAGCTTGTGTCTCGCAGCATCGAGTTGACAGTGAGGTTCCATAGAAGCAGGGAGAGAACACCACCCTTGTGACATAGCGTGATAAGTCAACCGAGCCCAGTGATGAAACTATTCGTCTACCCCTTAGCAGTTGATCAATAAGTCCAATAAGAGACCTGCTTATGCCCAGACTTGTTAAAGCGGTGCATATAGCATCAGGGCTTATGTTGTTGAAGGCTCCTTCAATATCTAAAAAGGCCACAAGACAGTACTCCTTTTCATACAGCGATTTTTCAATAACAGAAACTAGGCTGTGAAGCGCAGTTTCTGTAGATTTCCCTTTGGTGTATGCATGCTGATAGCTACAGATCAGGTTGCTATCAATAGTAGAGGAGAAGTAGTCATTTATTATCCTCTCGAAGGTCTTGAGCACAAAGGATGAGAGACTGATCGGCCTATAGTCCTTGGGCTCGTAATGAGACGCCTTCCCTGCCTTAGGAATAAACACTACCGTGGCACTTCCCCAGGAGCACGGAATGTAGCTAAGAGAAAGGCAGGCTGTATAGAGAAATACCAGCAATTTGGCTGATGTCTCCAGCGTGTTTATGAGTTGTGCGGGAATAATCCCGTCTGGCCCGGCAGCCTTGAACGGTTCGAAGCTTTTAACCGCCCACCTAACCTTTTCCTCCGTGACGGGTATGTATACAGCCAGGTTTGTTGTAGGTGCTACGGGTTCCTCATGCAAGTTCCCTGGGAAGTGCGTATTCAAGAGCAGCTCTGGGGTTTCCCTCTCCGTGCTGGTCCAGGATCCGTCAGGTTTGCGCAAATAGCTTGTGGCTGTTTGAGTTTTTGAGAGCACTCGTCTAAGTCTCGCTGTATCGTCGACATTTTCGACCCCAGTGCAGAAATTTCTCCACGATACTCTCTTCGCCTGCCTCAGAGCTTTTTTGTAGGCCCTAAGTTTAACTTTATTTTCGAGCCACTGAGTCTCCGTGCCAAGGCTCTTGGCCTTATTAAATTGTGTCCTACATGATTTACGGAGCGAGTCCAGGTCGTAGGACCACCAATGCGGCCTATGTTTACCGGGTGGTTTTGGCACTGGGCAAGCCTGCTCTAGGGCACTCGAGAGCGCCGTTGTAAAGGTCTTTACCAGATCCTCCAACTCCCCTACTGATGAGGGGACTTGTGGGGGCAGTGCTGGCAAGTCCCTAGATAGTATTTCATTGTGTAGCTGCCAGTTAGTGTTACGTGGGTTGCGTTTCATAACCGGCTGCTCAACAGAAAAGTCTAGAACTAATTCTACGTACCGGTGGTCGGAGAATGAGTGTTCATCGAGAACGCGCCATTTTCTGACCCACTCATAACGTAGGTTCGTTACCCACGTTGCAAACTACCAGGTTAGTTGTTAACAAATAATCAAACAACGACTCTCCTCTAGCATTGATATCGGAGCTTCCCCACTGGACGTGATGAGCATTGGCGTCTGTTCCGATAATAAGATGACCCATGGAAAAATTTGCCACCAGGTCTTTTACCTCCCTCTGTGGCGATGGTTCTTCGGCGTCGTAGGGCATATAGACCGATGCCATCGTCAGACTGGTACTGTCGACTGTTAAACTGGCAGCTGTAACGTCACCATTGGTATAGTTGGGCAAGAGAAAGGCATTCAGCTCAGACTTAACCAAAATACAGACTCTAACCCTGCCCCCCTCGCTGGCTTGGATTAGCTTAAAACCCTTAGTCCCCAAACCGCAAATCCTTGAGCTGTTGACCCAGTGTGAGTTATTAACTTTTCATTAAAATATTCCTAATTTTTGTAACACTGTATCTTGCAAACGGAGTGGAATCTCGAAAAATCGCTCAAGTGTATTTTTGTATCGACATTTTCTACATATCTTTGCAGTCTTTGTTGAAATCTCAGAGATTAATGAAATTACATTGGCGGTATTGACGTGACTTTACTCAGGTGAAACATACAAAAACTGAGCATGAAAATAATGCAAAATTCGATATTTTAAAAAGATAATTGCTCTGTAGGAAATAAAAAGAATTTGTTTTTTTCGGTCATACCCCCTGAAAAGTTAGGTATTGATAAGAAAATAAGCTTTGCAAAAAATTAGCCCTTTAACTTAACCCTTAGGGGTGGCTATTTTTTCCGCCCTTTTGTATGGGAAATGTATGGGAAAAAGTGAGATTTTTTTCAAAGTGTTTTTTCTCATAATTTTTTAAATTTTTGTGTGTGTTACTGTGTATGTGTGTGCCACAGTACAAAAATCTTTCATTTTTATCTCTCCTTTTTTGAAAAACATTTCAAATATTATGAGATAAATCACTTTGAAAAAATCCTATTTTTTCCCATACATTTTCCATAAAAAAGGGCGAAAAAATTGCCACCCCTATGGATTAAGTTACAGCGCTAACTTTTTGCTTGGCTTATTTTCTCATCGATACCTAACTTTTTAGGGCCTAAGAACAAGTCGACCTTTTTTGAATCACCTGAGAAAAATCACTTTAAAAAAAAACCTATTCTTTCCCATACATTTTAACTAAAAAAGGGTGAAAAAAAAATAATAAGGGTTAAGTTACAGCGATCCGATAAACGGATTTTGGCCTATAACTCCTGTAATTAAACACGTAGGAACGTGAAATTTTGGAAGTATCACTATTTTTATATGTGAAATAACGATGTTGAAAATCATCGAGATGGGATAAATATTTCACATAGCCCCCATACAATCGATTGTTCCGATAAACGGATTTTGGGCTATAACTCCTGTAATTAAATACGTAGAAACGTGGAATTTTGGAAGCGTCACTATTTTTATATGTAAAATATCAATGTTGAAAATCATTGAGATGGGATAAATATTTCACATAGCCCCCATACAATCGATTGTTCCGATAAACGGATTTTGGGCTATAACTCCTGTAATTAAAGAGGAAGGAACGTGGAATTTTGTAAGTATTGCTATTTTTATATACGAAATATCGATGTTGAAAATCATTGAGATGGGATAAATATTTCACATAGCCCCCATACAATCGATTGTTCCGATAAACGGATTTTGGGCTATAACTCCTGTAATTAAAGAGGAAGGAACGTGGAATTTTGTAAGTATTGCTATTTTTATATACGAAATATCGATGTTGAAAATCATTGAGATAGGATATATATTTCACATAGCTCCCATACAATCGATTGTTCCCATAAACGGATTTTGGTAAATAACTCCTGTAATTATATAGGTAGGAACGTGAAATTTCGTAACTATTGCTATTTTAGAATATGGAACGTCGATGTTAAAAATCAATGAGATTGGACCAATATAACACATCGCCCCCATATAATCGATAGTTTCGATAATTTCGGTATGAGCGGCAGTTAAATTCACACAGGCTGTACTGGGATCAAACAGTGAAAATCGTGACGCTTATTCATGAAAGGTATTTAGCCTTCGGCACAGCCGAAGACAGCTTTCCTTACTTGTTTATTTCTAATTAAAGATAAAAATTCATTAAAAAAGTAATATGTATGTATTATAAAATTTCATCCTTTCATTAAAAAAAAATGTATTTCATTCATTTACCCCACAATGTGATAGGGTTTGGGTTTGGATTAGGGTGAGGCTTAGGGCTAGGGTTCCTGTTAGGTAATAGATAGGAATAGGGATAGGTGTAGGGATAGCTGCTTCATAGGGATAAGAATTGGGATAGGGATAAGGATAGGAATAGGAATGAGGATAGGTATAGGTATAGAGATAGGTGTAGGATAGCTGCTTCATAAGGATAGGAATAGGAATGAGGATAGGTATAAGTATAGAGATGGGAATAGGGATAGGTGTAGGGATAGCTGCTTCATTAGGATAGGGATAAGAATAGGATATATCTGTGGTCATAAGCAATAACAGCCTAAGTCGACTTAAGAAATTAGACCAGTTGAAATTTTTGCTGGCGAGTTTTTGTAACAAAACTGTTTTATAACTAAGGCAAAGTATTGGATTAATTGCTTGTAAAGAAAGTAACAAAAGACCAATGAAAGTCTTGAAAAATGTCTTGATGTTGCTATTCAAAATCACCAGCAAAAATTTCAACTGGTCTAATTTCTTAAGTCGACTTGGGCTGTTATTGCTTATGACCACAGATATCCAAAACAAGCAAAAAATAATATAAATAAAAAAATAAAAATCAAAATTCAACTTAAAATATAATAAAAATGATAAAAGGAAATTCCGTCCAGTTCAATCAGTTAAGATTTCGAGTGAATCTCCGTGGTGCTTTTTTAGTTCCTCGTAAGCCATTTCCGTGAACTTCGCCCCTAACATATTTGCCGTGCTTTGCGGCAACTGCTCTAAAAGCGCCCCCAAATGGTTCAAAAGAGGCTGAAATTTGGATTTTTGGCCCATCTCAACTTTTCGCAAATCAATGATGCTCCCCATTTGCTCCACAATTCTCTCCGCTGAGGATTGCAGAGCCGATGATGCGTTCGATCGCTTTGAGGTACTGGGAGGTGATATCTGAAAATAAAAGAGGAAAAACGATCATTAGGTTATGTCTTTTAAGAAATGCCGAAACTTATACTAAAACTTACGTAGCTATACCCGGAAGGATCCACATTTTCCCTCGCATTGGAGCCTGCTCCTGGACTATCCATACTTGAAAATGTTCTAAAATATTCAAATTGAATTGTTCTAATATATTCAAACAACAATACAATGAGGATTTACTTACACTCTTTGCGTAGAAGTTTCGCACATGAAGGACATGGCCTCCGTAAACTCGAACTCGTCTACCTCACTCCCAAAGTTCATGTCCTTCAAATCACACGCACTTCCCGACTTCTTCGCCTTGTTTGAGAAATAACGTTTGCTATCCCTCAAGCTTTTCCAACCCGCTTTACAAGTCTCCTCTAAAATTCTGGAGATGACCAATTTAAATACACTATAGGTACTGCAACTTTCCAGGTTTGCCGATACTGCGTTCTTGCCCTTTTTGCCTTTGCTGGGGTGTTTTCCACTATTTCAAAAAAAAAAAGAAACTATTAAAATTATTTTAAAAGGTATTTATTTAAATAAACTTACTTTTCGCGATTTTCGGTTATTTTCCGAATTCAAACGTCTTGCCAATTTCAAGAAATGTCACTTTTCCCTCAATTTTAAATGACATTGTCAATTTAAAAAGTCGTGAAAAAATGTTGCTAATGTCATGTTGCACTACATTTACACGCCGTGAACTGAGTACTACTTTTCCGTGAAATGCAAGCGAAATTTCACGGCTACTTCACGACAAGAAAATTTGTATGGATTTTGACAGCTGTTCCACGTTAAACTCGATGTTAGTACCTAGCTTAATGGAAAAGTACGTGCATAAAAAACGTAATTTTGGGACCGTCGCGATTCACATTCATATATTTATCGTTGAAGTTTCTTGCAATTTGTTTATATTTAAAATAAAGTTGTTATTTTGGATCATTATAAGTAGGTTATATAATTTTTTCTTGTAAATAGTTAGTGACTTCACAAAATGACTTCAAAGTCATGACTTCAAAAAGACTTCAGACTTCATTTTTTTAAGCTTTATTCAAAAGTGGAGTCAATGAATGCATTCGAAATTTGAAATCATTGAATATGACTTCAACTGATTTCATTCGCATATGAATGCATTCTTTTACAACCCTGGTACCTAGTATTGAAAAACGAGAAGTATTCATACATGGCTGAATAGTTTTCTATGTTACTCAGCTAGTTTAATAGACATCAAATCCATATTTGAAGGGAACATAAAACGTAGATTATTCTTTCTAATTAGCCGTTTTAGGCAAAAAGGGGACAACTCACTTAAGGGTCAGTTATATAAAACTTTATTTTGACTTTACCTCAAACTTTGACTTTGACAGAAAACTTCAGTATACGTATTTAAACGAAGCATGGCAAATTGGAGACCTCAAAGTTAAAGCAAGGTTAAAATTTGGCAAACTCTCACATTTGGTTTGCTTTGCTTGCTTTGACAATCAGACGTTGATGACTTTGCTTTAATTAAAGAAATAAAAGTTGGAGGAAATAATAATTAAGCGTCAAGGCGTTCATTGTAGCATACCTCTGAAGTTGGACGCAAAGTTTTGAGGTAGCAAATGTCAGGCGAGGTTAACAAAGCTTTATGTATTCGACCCTTTAGCGCCCTTTTTGCACGCAACTCCTCTATTATATAAACAAATTAATTTTTTAATGCCGACTATAGCTGCTAATTTTGTAACCAAGCGACTTTATTAATTGTAATAATTTCAGGAAGTTGGTATCGAAGCACAAAAAAGTGATTTTTCTCATAATTAAATTAAAGTTTTAAAAATTATGGGAAAAACCACTTTGAAAAAAAAAATCCCATTTTTCTCATACAAAATGATTGGAAAGGGCGAAAAGAAACTGCCACCCCTAAGGGTTAAGTTACAGCGCAAATTTTTTGCAAGGCTTATTTTCTCATCAATACTTAAATTTTTAGGGAGTAAGATCTATATACTATATATATATAAATAAATATCGACTAGGTCTTATCCACTAAAAAGTTAATAGTTGATAGGGAAATAAATAAAATAAAATATAATATTTTCGTTAAGATTTTTTCGTAGCTGAATAATACTTAAAGTATTGACTAATTTAATCCTTGAACTCTTTTCAATTGGCGCTTTTTCGACAGATGGATTGCCCTGCGAAGCTTGTCGTCTCCTTCCACTACGCCATAAATCGAAGAAGCTGCATCTAAAAGTAAAAAAGTATTTAGGAAATTGTTCACTACTTTTAAAAGATTTTTTTATCTTGCATACCTTTGACAACCTTATACACATT
Source organism: Campiglossa producta (assembly GCA_964058755.1). Taxonomy (NCBI): domain Eukaryota; kingdom Metazoa; phylum Arthropoda; class Insecta; order Diptera; family Tephritidae; genus Campiglossa; species Campiglossa producta. The sequence continues at coordinate 80,570,357 of CAXKVI010000003.1, read as the reverse complement.
TTTCATATCTTTTAGACCCTTTTTGCCATGGCTGCCATCTACGTTGTATTCATAGATTAATTCCGGGTCAAAGATGAGGTCAATGTTTTTATCAATTTTGTTTCTCAAAATTTTTTTTACGATGTTTACCTATTAATTAAAAACAGATATTCATTCGCTGTGTAAATGGAATTTTTGAGTACAAACCGAAGTTCATATCACTTGGATTTTCCTCAGAAATTCCACTTACACAACATTCCTGACCCTCAGCTACCGGCTCAAAAATCGGTGCTTCAAGTGGAAGCTCCAAACTAGATGTTTCCACCGGTAGCTGCGGCACGTTAAGTTTGGCTAAATACTCTAGCTTCTTTTTGTTTACCAACCTTTTAATGTTGCGGCGGCTCTGCATCATTTTCTTCATTGTTTATATCTATATTTTGCTTGCAAACACTTCACAAATTATTAATTTTATAAAAAAACTACACAAGGAAATCAACCCGAAACTTTTAGCGCAATAAAAACAATAAACAAGAACGGCGTCACCCTGTGTAACTCTGCTTGTACAGATGTTATTGCGCGGTAGATGATGTTATTGCGCAGACTGGGTAAATCTGCGCGGCGTTGTATAATTGAACGAATTTAACTAGTTTATATGAACCGACCACCAGAATGACTCTTAGTGATGCACGAAGTGGCAATTGACACCTTCTGCATCACAAAGGGTCGTTCTAGTAGTGGGTCCGTTGTCACCTGTTCAACAGTCCTCTTGGGGGCAATTGCCGCTGTTTGCCTAAATGGATAGCATATTAGGCGCGTTGCAGCCAAGTGGCACTGTGCGTTCCAAGTACGGCATGCGATTCGTGACAAAAATTTCGATACCAACCGTCTGAATAGGAATTAAATTTTGCTTTCTTTTAGAAACACAATAGTAAGAGTTCGAAGATAACTGTGTAAACTGTTCACTACAATAGTAGCTGCAGTAAGCATTTAAAAATTAATTTTTATATATACCTAATTGTTATTAAGGAGTGTAATGGGGTGTGGTTGCTGAGTGACCGCGCTCAATCCCGACTCTTGCGTCCTCGTTCGTGCACTCTGGGCAACGTTGAGCTACCTAGGCTCGCGGCAGAAAGAGAGGGAGCCCCGGTGGGGCCACTCTGACATACTTGGTTTAAGGGCTCACCGGGGTCTTTTTCGCAGCGTCTGTACACCATGAGGTGCGGCTGTAAGCGAGCGTCTGTCTTGAAGCAAGCGGCTCGCTATATAAATGTGCAAAACTTTTCCCTCCCAATCCAGGGTGTTATGCGATACCGTGCCCATTGGACGTTTGCAGCCGGGAGGCAAATCGTGGCTGTAGTCGAACGGAGCCTCACTGATACCGGGCCGCCTCAGGGAGTAACTATGGTCTTACCGCGGTATGGGGCTCTGCCGCGGCGGACGACACACTTCCCCTTACACTACCCTTGACCCTAAGCTGGCCTTGTCCGGCGAGGGGTCGTACGAACAAGACGAAGAACACACAAAATACAAAGCAATTAACGACTTCGTTTACTCCGCAGCAGAGAAGAACTATGCTGGAGCAAGCGAAAACACAACGCCGGAGGACAAACTCCGCCTCAAAGTTAACTGGGAGGCCGACAGCGATGGAAACTACGGGTCAGTCATCCCCCAAACTGCTATCAAGTAAGAGTGACTTGATGGGAGCAAGCAGCAGTGCGGCTGCCTACGCAGTCAAGCAGAAAACGGCGGAAGCTAAACTTCCATCAAGCGCTGGTACGAAACCCAATCTCTTCACATCTGGGGCAATGGTCTCACGACCTGGTTTCAGAGTTTCGAAAGAGAAGGACGACGCCACAAAGGGAGAGACCGCGATGGCAACTACGAGTCTGAATCCCCCCCAAGAGGCATCTCCCCGACGCTTTACGTACTGGGATAAAAGAAAGGCCGCAAGGATCCTTAAAAAATATGAGGGAGCATCGCAGGAGAAGCTGTCGGCGGAAGAAAGGAAGATGGTGGAGGAAGCGAAGGCTCTGATACCAAATTTCCAGAGGCCCTATGTGCCTAAGAGGGTGAACGGTAATCCCTTCAAACGCCAGAGATCGGACGGGGAGGTAAACCCCCATCCGAAGCGGCATCAGTTCAACCCCGTAGTGGGAAAACTCAGCTTTGCTGAAGTAACCAAGGACAGAATCCTTATAGGTTTCATTGACCGAGGTAACGACCGTTGGTCCATCCCCAAAGACCGGTGGCTGTATGTCCGGAATGGAATGGACAGGGCCCTCCTCGACTTAATGCGTGAGTCTCCGGGTAGTCCGCCACGAGGTACTGACGCGGGCTGGCACCAAGGTCAGATCAAAATATTCGCGTGCGAGGAGGCAAGAACTGTCGCACTGTATAAGGCAGCAGTTGCAAGACTGGGTGAAGTCTACCCAGGGGCAAGACTAGATGTCGTCGACTGGAAGGACATTCCTGCTCGGCTAAGGGCAAGGGCATGGATTCCTGCCGTCCCTGCAGAACCCGAGAATATTCTTGAGATGCTGCAGGTCTGGAATCCGTCTCTCCCGACGCAGGATTGGGGCGTCAATCTGGTCGATGATGTGGTTGGGCCCAATAGACAGGTGGTTATCACTCTGAATAAGGAGGCGCTCGAGCCCCTTAAACGGTGCAACGGACGAGTGTATTACGGCTTGGGTCAGATCGTGATCCACGTATACCGTGGCGGTGCACAGCGCGCGGATATTCCGGACGCTCCGGAGGACTCGGAGATCAAGGCATCGGAAGCAGAGGAGTCCGACGCGGAAATTATGTTATCCGCCACGTCAAATTGCGATGGTGCTGCGAATAACTCGGCGATAGAAGAAAGCCTGCTTGACGAAGAAGGCCTCGACGTCACGATCGTGGCTAAACCTGAGCACACTAACGTTGATGCTGCTTCAGACAGCAGGGTTCCCGCCACGCCAAATCGTGCAGGTGCTCTGAACAACTCCTCGTTGAGAGACAGCCCCGGGAACAGGCCAGACCTCGACGATACGCTGGCGGCAGGGAAGTCTGAGCTCTCTCATGTTGGTGGTGCTTCAGATAAATCTGCACAAATCTAAAGCAGCCTCGGCTGTTTTAAGCAGTCGTCTTTCTAAAGGCAACGTAGACGTGGTCCTTATCCAAGAGCCCTGGGTCAATAGCTCTAGGATCTGTGGATTGGGGACTAAGGGGTACAAGCTCATCCAAGCCAATGATGAGGGCAAGGTCAGAACCTGTATTTTGGTAAAGTCTGAGCTAAACACCTTTCTATTACCCAACTACTCAAATGGTGACGTTACAGCTGCCAGCTTAACAGTCGGCAGCACCAGCCTAACGATGGCGTCGGTCTATATGCCCTATGACGCCGAAGAACCTACTCCACAAAAGGAGGTGAAAGATCTAGTGGATAATTTCTGTACGGGCCATCTTATTATTGGAGCTGACGCTAATGCTCATCACGTCCAGTGGGGAAGCTCCGATATTAACGCTAGGGGCGAGTCTCTGTTTGACTACCTACTAACAACTAACCTGGTGGTTTGTAACGTGGGTAACGAGCCTACTTTTATAACTAAAGCTCGTAGGGAGGTTATAGACCTCACTGTTTGTAGCGAAGGCGCTTATGAGTGGGTCAGAAAATGGCGTGTTCTTGATGAGCATTCATTTTCTGACCATCGGTACATAGAAATTGTGTTAGACTTTATTGTTGAGCAGCCAGTTATGAAACGAAATCCACGCAACACTAACTGGCAGCTACATAACCAAATATTAGCTAGGGACCTACCAGTATTACCTCCACAAGCCCCCTCATCAGTGGGAGAACTGGATGATCTGGTAACGACCTTTACAACGGCGCTCTCAAATGCCCTAGAGCAGGCTTGTCCAGTACCAAAACCACGCGGCAAACATAGACCCCACTGGATTCGTTCCGTATATCATGCAGGAAGCAATTTAACAAGGCAAAGAGAATCGGTACAGAGCCTGAATGGCTCGAATATAAAGCTAAACTGAGGGCCTATAAAAAGGCTCTAAGGCAAGCGAAGAGAACTTCGTGGAGAAATTTCTGCACCGGGGTCGAAAAAGTCGATGATACAGTGAGACTTAGACGAGTGCTATCAAAAACTCGAACAGCCATTAGCTATTTACGGAAGCCTGACGGATCTTGGACCAGCACGGAAGGGGAAACCCTGGAGCTGCTCCTGAACACACACTTTCCGGGGAACTTGTATGATGCACCTGTAGCATCTGCAACAAACCTGGCGGTAAACATACCCATTACGGAGGAAAGGGTAAGGTGGGCAATCAAAAGCTTTGAGCCGTTCAGGGCAGCTGGGCTAGACGGGATTTTCCCCGCACAACTCATAAACACGCTGGAAATATCAGCTAAATGGCTGGTAGTTCTCTATTCAGCCTGCCTGGCTCTTAATTACATTCCGTGCTCCTGGAGAAGCGCCACGGTAGTCTTTATTCCAAAGGCTGGGAAGGCCTCACACTATGAGCCCAAAGACTACAGACCGATCAGTCTCTCGTCTTTTGCACTTAAAACCTTCGAGAGGATAATTAGCGATTATCTCTCCTTTACTATTGATAGCAACCTTATTTCTAGCTATCAACATGCATACACCAAAGGTAAATCAACGGAAACTGCGCTCCACAGCCTAGTCTCTATTGTTGAAAAATCATTGCATGAAAAGGAGTACTGTCTCGTGGCCTTTCTGGACATCGAAGGGGCTTTCAACAATATAAGGCCGGAGGCTATTAACACTGCTTTAACAAACCTGGTCATAAATAAGTCTCTTATTGGACTAATTGATCAACTACTAAAGGGAAGGAAAATAGTTTCTTCACTGGGAACAGTTGATCTTTCACGCTATGTCACAAGAGGAACGCCTCAGGGTGGTGTTCTCTCCCCGCTCCTATGGAACCTCACCGTAAACTCGCTGCTACGAGACACAAGGTGGGGGGGCGGGAAGATAGTGGCATATGCAGACGATTTAGCTATTGCATATAGGGGCAAATTCCCACAAACCCTGTGTGACTTGATGCAAGTAGCACTGCGACAAGTTTCTTCATGGTCCTCTCGCTGCGGACTTAGCATCAACCCGGGAAAGGTGGAGCTTGTCCTTTATACCAGGCGGTACAAGATACCACCGTTGAACCTACCAGAACTAGATGGCGTGCGCCTGAACTTAGCTGAGAAAGCCAAATTCCTAGGCACAGTTCTAGATAGAAAGCTTAACTGGAAGGAGAATGTCATCCAGCGCCAGAGGAAAGCGTGCATTGCACTTTACAGGTGTAAAAGAGCCATTGGCAAAAATGGGGGCTCAGCCCTAAAATTTGCAGATGGATCTACACTGCGATAATCCAGCCAATTATGCTGTATGGAGTCGTGGTATGGTGGCCTGCGCTAAGAAAGGCAACAAACCTAAATCTGTTAGGGAAAGTCCACAGATCGAGCATGATCTGTATAAGCGGGGCGTTAAGAACAATGCCCAATGAAGCTCTCCAGGCCATTCTTGGCTTTTTGCCACTCGATCTGGAAGGGTACCGGGCAGCAGCAGCATCGGCTGTGCGTCTAAGGGAAACGTCCGTCTGGGGCGCAAGCACTATTGGACACTCCTGTATTCTAAGATCTTACAGCTTTCTCCCTCTGAGCACAGATCGGTGTGCGACCACAACAGTCGGAGATTGTTGTTTTAGAATAAACATTCCCAGCAGGGAAGACTGGGAGAACATAGATCGGTGTCCCGCTACTAATGGCGGCACTTTTATATACACCGACGGCTCGAAGTTAGACGGCAGAGTCGGAGGAGGGGTTTACTCAAGGGATTTGGACCTAGAACTCTCCTTTAGACTACCTGATCACTGCAGCGTCTTCCAGGCTGAAGTTTCAGCAATCATGGACGCCGTGACTTGGATAGGTGAACGCACCATCGGACAGGATATCTGTATTTTCAGCGACAGCCAAGCGGCCATCAAATCCCTTGGCTCTTACTCGTTCAACTCTGAACTGACGCTCAGCTGTCGTCGATCTCTTCAAGAGATGGCCCAACAGAACCGCGTGAACCTCACATGGGTCCCGGGACATTGAGGGAAACTGTAGGGTAGACGAACTTGCCAGGCAGGGCACGACCAAGCAGATTCTTCAAGATAAAGAGCGCATAGGTATGCCGTTTGCCACGTGCAAGCTAATGCTGAAGGAGCATACACTCCGCGAAGCCAACGAAAGATGGCTACAAGCCCCAGGGTGCCGGATATCCAAGCAAACCTGGCCAAAATGCGATCTTAAAAGATCTAGACACATATACGCCCTAAAAAGGAAGGAAATCTCCATACTAATAGGTGTTTTAACCGGGCACTGCCTTATTGGTAGGCACGCAGCAAGGCTAGGCGTTCCCTACCGACGATGCTGCAGGAGTTGCAAAGATGATGAGGAAGAGGAAACGGTGGAGCACCTCATCTGCAACTGCCCGGCCTTAAGCGGAGCGAGAAGGGAGTTCCCTTCCTGGTTAGCTTAAGCCAGGTCGCGGAGCTAGACATAAAGGACTTGATGGCCTTCATCAAGTTATCAAAATGGTTCGAGGAGGGGTAGCGGTGTCGGTTAGGAGTGTCAGTCCCGGGTTTCGGCTATATGGAGAGTCCCGACAGCACTGGGATTTTCCATATGGCCGGGCCCCGGGACTGACTTTCCTAGTGTTTGGTGGTATCACAACGGGCCTTTTATTACTGGCCTAGGTGTGCCTTTGCGGCAGCCACTTCTACCTACCTAATTGTTATTAAAAATTAAGTTAGGTATTTTGCAAAAATTATTTTTAAAATATATCTATTGTGAAAAGAAAACGTTGCCCTAATACCTAATACCAAAAAAGGTTTAAAGTGTTTTGTTTGTTTTGTCTTTAGCTACACAAATTTATGGTATTCCAAAAATCATCACAAATTCTTTGACATAGTTGACATGGTTTGACCCTTAACTAACTTAAAATCATACTTAATTTTGACTACTACTACGGGCCAGTATATGTTGTGTGAAAAGAGTGATTTACTTTTTTTTTATTTGGCATTGTAGGCTGTTTAAGGCTACATATATGATAAAGTTTTTCAATACATTTTCTTTTCGTTTTCACAGCAGACGTAGTTTTTATTGTAGCTCTAGATTTGATACTTATTGGATACATATTAGGGGGACTCATCAAAGCTTATAAACACCTTATAAAGCGTGTAAACGTATAAATTTATCAAGTGTGTAAATGAACTATCAAAATTTGTATGGAACGCAGTTTACACAAATTTGATAAACTTCCGCGTCGATTTTGGTGTGTAAAAGAGTGCATAAATTTATACAATGCAATGACGACGTTCGACATGTAATTTTTTTAATACATTCAATGCACACTGGACAAAAAGAGAAGAATATTCTGAAAATGGGTCGAAAATTACTTTTTTAATGAGAATTTCGAAATAAAAAGTTTTTGTTTGACATCAAGTACACATAAATTTATCTAGGGCGTTCATCTAACTGAGCTGATAAATGTATAAACGTACGCATTTCGTAAACTTATAAGAGTTGATGAATCCCCTTATTATAAATACTTTTGTACACAAAAACAGTTTACCCTCGTTGGATATCCCTTAGCTGCTAACAAACATCTTCGATTTACTGTGGTCGATTCGATACAAATCAGTTAAAACAAATGAAGACATCCTCATCCCCTAACCGCTAGTGTTTAAGCAACTGTTCGTATTAACTAGTAAATCAAAGACATCAAAAGGGGAAGCAACAACAACAAATCAATTCGAATCTCGGACGAGATTAAAGCATTCTAGTATGCGGGTATGTGATTGAAGCTTGCGCGCCTACGCATGGCAAACAAATGTACACGCAAAAAAATTTTGGTGTAAAAACAGCACTTCAAAGTGCTGCTGTATATATAAACTAAAATAAGTGTTATTTTAGCACCAAAAAGGCGTCAAGTAACAAAAAATATAAAAAAAAAACTATTTACACCACACTTACTATTTATACCACACTTACTCACGTTACCTCACCACACTGCCATATTGCCTTCACCGCGAGTCGAACTAATAATTATGTACACTGTGCAACAAGATTCTACGTAATTGATGAAACCAATTGAAAATGAAACTTTAGCCCTCCCATATCAAAACCTCATACTGGGTTTTTGGCCTATAGGTCTGGAATCTTTTTTATTTTTATTTAAAGTTGGTAACCCTGTGTATGCGAAAAATTGATTAAAACTTGATCAAATGATGCAATTTTAGATGGTTTTTTTTTGTATTTCGTTTTTTTTTTGGATCGAAAAACTAATTTTTGACATAAATTTTTGCCTAAGTCTTACGGTAGGTGGCGCTGTCATACAATTTTTCTTATTTTTGATAGTTTTTCATGCAAATGACGCAATTTTAGATTGGTTTTTTTTTGTATATTGCTATTTTTTGGATCGAGGGACTCATGTTTGACATTAATTTTTACCTAAGTCTTACGATAGGTGGCTCTGTCATACAATTTTTCTTATTTTTGTTAGTTTTTCATGCAGAAATAATATAAAAATTGCTTTTAAAAGGGAAATATAAATATTTCAACCCTGTATTCATCGGCGGACTTAGGAGTGGGGGGCCCCTCCCCTTCCGCACTCGCCTGTATGAAATAAAAGGATAATTTCAAAAAAATTATATCGCAAAAAATTAACTTATGAAAAGTTATAAACTGTATATTTATGCAAAAACAATTTTTTTTACTAATCACAATTTCTGAGAGTTTCGTGTCAGTTTTATTGCAATACCACAGCAAAACAAATTTTGAAGATTTTGGTAGCGTATGGTGTCTTATAAAATAAATTTAAAATGAATAAATGTTTGCGAAAGTTAGCGCTTTATTGCTATGTTTGCGGTAAATTCAGCGTAGCAACCAATCTGATTGGTATAAGTGTTTGTGCGAAAGAGTGGTATGAACATTATTTTGGGATGCAGGTAGTTCAAGGCGTAAATTGGGCTCCCAAAGATATATGTAGAACGATACCGATGAGAAAGAGGAGGAAGTAAACTTACCGCCTTCAAAAAGATTGAAGTTTAAGTTTTTAAACACTGTTATTTTTGTAACCTTTTTTTGCATTTTTTTCACGCCTACATATGTGTATATGTATACTATTTATCATCTTTTTTGTGTTGCAAATATAGTGCAATGTTAATTTCTACATGTATCATATATGTACGAGCATTTCTACAATAAAAATAAAAAAGTAATTTTTCATGAAAAATTAGAAAAATTTTATTACAGCACCACCTATCCTAAGACTTAGGTAAAAATTAATGTAAAAAATGAGTCCCTAAATCCAAAGAAAAGCGAAATACAGAAAACAACATCAAAAATTGCATCATTTGATCAAGTTTTAATCAATTTTTAGCATACACAGGGTTACCAACTTTAAATAAAAATAAAAAAGATTCCAGACCTATAGGCCAAAAACCCAGTATGAGGTTTTGATACGGGAGGCCTAAAGTTTCATCAATTACGGAGAGATGACCCCTCTTTTTGTGTCACAGTGTTATTAACTGCTGAACGGAGCTGTCTACCATTAGGCTATCAAGTACTTATGCTTGGCGACGTCAAATTGTAGCTTTGTTCTGAGTAGTAGCGACGAACAGCTTTTATGGATTTACACCACACTTTACACTTTACACCATTTTAGTGTAGCAAAAGAAAGTTGACACCAAAATAGTGTTAGTTTTACACCAAAAAAGTGTAGACCTTGCACTTTTTTTTGCGTGTATGTATGTATGGATGAGAGTACATACATACATATGATGTAACGTTTAGCAAAAGCACAAAGTACACGCGAAAAAGCCAAACAATCAGGAAATGACATAAAAAGGGGCATACCTACTTACGTACATACATACATGCATACCCACGGACATAAAAATAATCAGAAAGAATAAAATCAAATAAAAAGGGGAGGACGGTTACCATTGTAGACAGCATAAAGATAGTTAAACCCCCATTTCTACGCAACAAAAAATCATATAAGCTCTTATATGAATATAAGAAAATCGTCGGATGCTTACTGAGATATCCAACCTCGTAACAGTATCGACCCAAAGAATTTATTTGTTTCCGGCCGTACCAATCACCTATAAATTTTGAGTTAACAAATTTACTTGTAGCAGCCCAGGTTATTTAACCCTTGCGTATTTGTGTTAATGGTAACATTCAAACTTAGTTCTACCAAAATAGATTTTGTATTAAGTTCAAATTCAAGTGTGTATAGATAAAACCCCCGTTTCTGTGTAACTTTTTCGACAACTCCCCCTTTTTTCTGTGAGAATCAAATAGTTTTGTACCAATTTTTAGGTCCTGACATAAACCATTTTATAGATATTCAGCCTTAAAAATGAAATATGTATGAGAGATGCCTCGCAAGTTTACCTAAAACTACTGTTTTTCCATGAGCATGTTACCAATTTCCAGGTCCCTACCTTAAACCCTTTTAGATATATTCAGCTTAAAAAAATAAGTTTGTATGCACTCAGAAAAAAGTTTCCCTACCGCAAGTAAAAAATGCCTTTTTTCAAGGAAAAATTTCCCTTATTTGGCTCCAAAGACATCCCAACTAGCACCAAAGTAAAATAAACGAGGACGAAGCCATCACTAAATTTGTGCCTTTTGGGTATAAATAACCTTGTTCGAATAATATTTTGTCGCTGCATGGTAATTACTACCACTTAATTACTAGCATTAATAGTATTGAAGAAGTCGTTATAACCTGTAGGTCAACTCCCGAGGTTTTATTACTTTTAGGTTGTCAATCACTATCAACGAAGACCGCCTCTTGCTACTTGTTTGCTACCTCGAAGTTGTCAAGCTCTTAAAGAAGTTTTGGTAGTTTCGGTGACATTGTGTGGTTCCTTTTGGTGCACATAAAATGGTTAGTTATAGTAGAGTAGTAGGTTCGTTACTACGGAGTGCATACAACTTCTTAAATCTACCAGCAGTGTTGTTTACTAGTGTGCACCATTTTCCCCTAAGGGTACAAAATATTTCGCTGTTCAAACAAAAAGTAAATGAAATGGTTGCATAACGTACGTTTCCGATGCAAATAGTTGTTACAAATTGTTTGCCTGAATCCAGTTCGTGATTACAAAGTGACATTTAATTTGAAGAGAAAAGCTTAATTCTTGCTGGATATAAATTTCGGTCAGCAAAAATTTCCAATCAAGGAAATCAGCTGATTTTGACATATAGTTGTGTTTTATGTCAATAAAACAAATCAGCTGATACTCAAGCATGTCACATTCTGCTAATTTAGCGCTCGCGTAAAAAGTTGCAGTCATTTTTCATTGAGAGAGAATAATTAAAATCGAAATCCGAGAGTAAACAAACTCGTCCGTTGGACGGTCAAAATCGGTGCCAGTGGGAGCGTAGACTATGACATATCAGCTATTAAGGCGGAACCCCCGGCGGGAGAAAATGTAATAGATCATGAAACAACTCGATCGATTTTATCGAAATTTCGTAATGAAATTTTAAAACGTACTGATTGGAACTGTTTATGACAACTTTAAAATCTTTAGAGTAAATTTTGATTCAATGGGGAAAATTAAATACTGCAATTTTGAATAAAATTATTAACATAAAGGAAGTTTTCGTACATATCTTCACAATTTCCCTTTTTCTGTACGGGCACTAAGTTTCCGTACAAAATGAAAATTCCTCTACAGTTAACAGTACTGGATAGATGAATACGACTCCAAAATTCCATTTAGTCAGGGGCGGTCACTGCTGGTCAATACCCTGAAATTCTAAGTTGGGGAATACCACTTCAAAGCTTTATGCTATCGTACGCCATTTTGATAAAAAAAAATATTCTGCAAAATAAAATTGATGAAAGAAATTGGACCTTTTTTGTATGTTTTATGCAATGGTCCTTTTCTGCTGCTGAGGGATAAAACAAAAAGGTTGCATGCGTGCAGCGTGCATTTTCATTGCACATTGTTAGCGATTTTATACTCGTATATATTATTTTAATAAAATACCAGAATATCAGAAACATCGCTGGAACGTATAGGTTATTCCCCATTTTGATAGGTGGAACGTGATACACATGTATCTAGTACGTCCCTATTAGTCGTAGCAAATCACTTTAAAGTCACATTATTATAATACATAATTGTGCTACTTGGCATGGCCTCCTTAACATAAGTAAATTATTTTACCCTGTTTAAGGAAACCCTTTTTCCTTACTGAGTACCTATTTCTTTGTTCTTAGGAAAGTTTTACTTGTAGCCAGGAAATCTCTTCGATTAGGGTTACACCCCAGTGGGAAAGTAGGTAATGCATTACCTTTTTCCATGCATGAAAAGATGTATGAATTTTGTTATAAGAAAAGATCACGCCAAAAGCAAGGAGGGCAGTAATGTGTTGCTCAATTTTTGATTTGTAGTTTAAAAAAAATAATTTTTCGTGCATGAAAAGATGTACGAATTTTGATATTAGAAAAGATCATACCAAAAGCAAGGAAGGGAGTAATGTGTCGCTCTATTTTATAGTTTGAAAATTTGCTTCTCACAGAAGCAGGCTTTGTAAAAAAATTTGAAACTTCAAAAATAAAAAATACCAAACTTTCAAACAGAAAAAATAAATACAATTTAAATTTACATTTTTGGAAACTGCTGTTCGTTTTTTAAATCTGCATCGCTTTCTCTGCTGCTGCTAGGCTTTTCAGAAGTCGACTGGACTGTTTGCTCCTGATGCCGTTGCCTGTTTGGTTTTGATTAGTTTTTTTTTTTTAAATGTTATTTTTTTGTGTGCACTCATCTTGGTCGTAGCAAATGACGAGCTCGTCATTCAAACATTTAAAATAGGACGTTAACTCTTCCCCCGCTGTAGAGCCTCACTGTGTCCTGTGTCTTAATGTCCTTGTTCCTCCACAAGGAATTTATAAAGTGTTATGCAAAATTTAATATGTCTTTTCATTCAAGAAAGGCAATGCAAGATATAATGTATCCCTTGTAGTGCATATTTTCATTAATGAAAGGTAATGCATATTTTCATTTATAAAAAGTAATATAAAAAGTAATGTAAACATGTATCTTTAGTTTTGTAGGCGAGCGACACATTACTTTTCCTATGACATCGCTGTAGAAAAATTCATGCATGTTTTCATGTATAGTCTATAGGAGCTATACATTACTTTATGCATTGCTGTACATTACCTTTTCCCACTGGGACAGAGTGAGACATGCTCAATAAAGTTAATAAGATTGTCTTTATGAGCGGTTTTTCGGCTCAGGGGTAGTCGAAACGACGAAAACGAAAAAAAAACTATATGCAAATCTATTTGATTTTTTTTATATGTGTTATTAATAAGAAAATCTTTTCAAGATTTCCTTAAAAATATGAAAAAAAGATGAAAGAGAAAAAACTGCTTACTTTAATAAGATGATCTTAAGGTTCCAAACAAGAAGATATGACTTATTACCTGATTTCTGTATAATTGTAGGTATTAATACGATGATCTTAGGGTTCCTAACAAGAAGATTTGACTTATTAATGTTTTCAAAGGGAAATCTTGCAGATAACTGTTTATTAGTATTAATAAGATGATCTTAGGGTTCCAAACAAGAATATATGACTTATTAACTGATTTCCGCATAATTGTATGTATTAATAAGATGATCTTAGGGTTCCTAACAAGAAGATTTGACTTATTAATGTTTTCAAACAGAAATCTTGCAGAAAACGAACTGATTTCTTAGGGTTCCAAACAACAAGATATGACTTATTAACTGATTTCCGCATAATTATATGTATTAATAAGATGAACTTAGGTTTCCTAAGAGGAAGATTTGACTTATTAATGTTTTCAAAGGTAAATCTAGCCGAAAACGAACTGATTTCTTAGGGTCCCTAACAAGAAGATGATCTTAGGATTCCAAACAAGAAGATATGACTTATTAACTGATTTCCGCATAATTGTATGTATTAATAAGATGATCTTAGGGTTCCTAACAAGAAGATTTGACTTATTAATGTTTTCAAAGGGAAATCTTGTAGAAAACGAACTGATTTCTTAGGGTTCCAAACAACAAGATATGACTTATTAACCGATTTACGTATAATTCTATGTATTAATAAGATGATCTTAGGGTTCCAATCAAGAAGATTTGACTTATTAATGTTTTCAAAGGGAAATCTTGCAGAAAACGAACTGATTTCATAGGGTTCCTAACAAGAAGATGATCTTAGGGTTCCAAACAAGAAGATATGACTTATTAACTGATTTCCGCATAATAGTATGTATTAATAAGATGATCTTAGGGTTCCTAACAAGAAGATTTGACTTATTAATGTTTTCAAAGGGAAATCTTGCAGAAAACGAACTGATTTCTTAGGGTTCCTAACAAGAAGATGATCTTAGGGTTCCAAACAAGAAGATATGACTTATTAACTGATTTCCGCGTACTTGTATGTATTAATAAGATGATCTTAGGGTTCCTAACAAGAAGATTTGACTTATTAATGTTTTCAAAGGGAAATCTTGCAGAAAACGAACTGATTTCTTAGGGTTCCTAACAAGAAGATGATCTTAGGGTTCCAAACAAGAAGATATGACTTATTAACTGATTTCCGCATAATTGTATGTATTTATAAGATGTATGGTTTTAAGATGATCTTAGGGTTCCTAACAAGACGATTTGACTTATTAATGTTTTCAAAGTAAAATCTTGCAGAAAACGAACTGATTTCTTAGGGTTCCAAACAACAAGATATGACTTATTAACTGATTTCCGCATAATTATATGTATTAATAAGATGAACTTAGGTTTCCTAAGAGGAAGATTTGACTTATTAATGTTTTCAAAGGGAAATCTTGCCGAAAACGAACTGATTTCTTAGCGTTCCTAACAAAAAGTTGATCTTAGGGTTCCAAACAAGAAGATATGACTTATTAACTGATTTCCGCATAATTGTATGTATTAATAAGATGATCTTAGGGTTCCTAACAAGAAGATTTGACTTATTAATGTTTTCAAAGGGAAATCTTGCAGAAAACGAACTGATTTCTTAGGGTTCCTAACAAGAAGATGATGTTAGGGTTCCAAACAAGAAGATATGACTTATTAACTGATTTCCGCATAATTGTATGTATTTATAAGATGTATGGTTATAAGATGATGGTTTCCTAACAAGAAGATTTGACTTATTAATGTTTTCAAAGTAAAATCTTGCAGAAAACGAACTGATTTCTTAGGGTTCCTAACAAAAAGATTTGACTTATTAATGTTTACAAAGCGAAATTTTGCATCATCATCCGCACACATTATGTAGAATAAAGCTGCAATTAGACGCTGGGAAGAAGAAGTACGCGATGGCTCGATGGTAAACACCTGTGTTCAGCATTCAATATGTGGTTAGTTCGCGGTTTTTAATTCCAAATTTTCGTTTCATATTTTGATATAAATATTTAAAAAAGCGCCGGTGGCGAAGATTTGGAATAGGTTAGGTTAGGATAGGTTCAAGTGGCTGCCGCAGAGGCACACTTAGGCCAGTTTTGAAAGGCCCGTTGTGATACCACCAACACAAGGAAAGTCAGTCCCGGGACCCAGCCATATGGAAAATCCCTGAGTTGTTGGGATTTTCCACATAGCAGAATCCCGGGACTGACACTCCTAAACCGACACCGTTACTCCTCCTCGAACCACTTAGATGACTTTATGAAGCCCATCAAGTCCTTTATGTCCAGTTCCTCGATCTGGCTTACGCTATCCAGGAACGGAGCTCCCAAAAAGCGCGTTCTCGCGCCGCTTAAAGCCGGACAGTTGCAGATGAGGAGCTCCATTGTTTCCTCCTCCTCATCATCTTTGCAACTCCTGCAGCATCGTCGGTAGGGCACACCTAGCCTTTCTGGATGCCTACCAATGAGGCAGTGACCGGTTAATACCCCTATCAATATGCAGATTTCCCTCCTAGTTAGGGCATAAATGCGTCTAGACCTTTTAAAATCCCATTTTGGCCAGGTTTGTTTCGATATGCGACACCCTGGGGATTGCAGCCATCTTTAGTTGGCTTGACAGAGTGTGTGCTCCTTCAGCATTAGTTTGCATGTGGCAAACGGCATACCTAAGCGCTCTTTATCCTGAAGAACCTGCTTGGTCGTGCTCTGCCTGGCAAGCTCGCCTGCCTTACAGTTTCCCTCAATGTCCCTATGTCCCGGGACCCATATGAGGTTTACGCGGTTCTGTTGGGCCATCTCCTGAGGAGATAGACGACAGCTGAGCGTCAGTTCAAAGTTGAACGTGTATGAGCCAAGGGATTTGATGGCCGCTTGGCTATCGCTGAAAATAGCGATGAAATCACGTTTGCTTAACCAGGCCGCGGCGTCCAGGATAGCCGAGACTTCCACCTGGAAGACGCTACAAGGATCAGGTAGTCTGAAGGAGAGCTCAAGATCCAAATCCCTTGAATAAACTCCTCCTCCAACTCTGCCGTCCAACTTCGAGCCGTCGGTGTATATGGAAGTGCCACCATTTGTTTCGGGACACCAATCCGTCCTCTCCCAGTCTTCTCTGCTGGGAATGTTTATTTTGAAACAGCTATCCCCGACTGTAGTAGTCGCACAACGATCTGTGCTTAGAGGGAGAAAGCTGTAAGATTCCAGAATACTGGATTGTCCAATAGTACCCGCTGCCCAACTGGAGGTTTCTCTTAGGCGCAGAGCTGATGCCGCTGCTGACCGAAACCCTTCCAGATCAAGTGGCAAAATGCCCAGAATGACCTGGAGGGCTTCGTTGGGCGTTGTCCTTAGCGCACCGCTTATACAGATCATATTGGATCTATGGACTTTCCGCAACAGATTCAGGTATGTTGCCTTGCTCAGCGCAGGCCACCATACGACGACTCCATAAAGCATGATTGGGCGTGATGGCCGTGTAGATCCAACTGCATACTCTAGGGCTGAGCCCCCATTTTTTGCCAATGGCTCTTTTGCATGTGTAAAGAGCGATGCAAGCTTTCTTCTGGCGCTGAAGAACATTCTCCTTCCAATTCAATTTCCTGTCCAGAACTATGCCTAGAAACTTGGCCTTATCCGACAAGCCCAGGCGCGTGCCATCTAGTTCTGGTAGGCTTAGTGGCGGTTTTTTGTACCGGTTGGTGAAGAGGACAAGTTCCACCTTCCCTGGGTTGATACTAAGTCCGCAGCGAGAGGACCACGTCGAAACTTCTCGCAGTGCTACTTGCATCAGGTCACACAGAGTTTGTGGGAACTTGCCTCTAAATGCAATAGCTAAATCGTCTGCGTATGCCACTATCTTCCCGCCCCCCCGCTTGTGTCACGTAGCAACGAGTTGACTGTGAGGTTCCATAAAAGCGGGGAAAGAACACCACCCTGGGGTGTTCCCCTTGTGACATAACGTGATAACTCAACCGTACCAAGTGAAGAAGCTATTTTCCTTCCCCTTAAAAGTTGGTCAATTAAATCAGTTAGAGGTCTATCTACGCCCAGATTAGTTAGAGCGGAGTTGATAGCCTCCGGTCTTATATTGTTGAAAGCCCCCTCAATGTCTAGGAGGGCCACGAGACAGTAGTCCTTTTCACACAGCGATTTCTCAATGACAGACACTAGGCTGTGCAGAGCGGTTTCTGTTGATTTACCCTTGGTGTATGCATGCTGATAGCTAGAGATAAGGTTGCTATCAATAGTCGTTAAGAGGTAGTCGCTTAGTATCCTCTCAAAGGTTTTTAGTACAAAGGACGAGAGACTGATCGGTCTGTAGTCTTTTGGCTCGTAGTGGGATGCCTTCCCAGCCTTAGGGATAAACACTACCGTGGCGCTTCCCCAGGAGCCCGGAAGGCTCCTCCAGCTCCTCTACTGATGAGGGGGCTTGTGAGGGCATTACTGGTAGGTCTCTGTCTAATATTTTATTGTGTAACTGCCAATCAGTGTTACGTGGATTGCGCTTCATGATTGGTTGTTCTACAATAAAGCCTAAAACCATTTCTATGTAACGGTGGTCGGAGAAAGAATGTTCTTCCAGAACCCGCCATTTTCTGACCCACTCATAAGCGCCTTCACTACAGATAGTGAGGTCTATGACCTCCCTGCGGGTCTTAGTGATAAAAGTAGGCTCATTACCCACGTTGCAAATCACCAGGTTGGTTGTTAAGAGGTAATCAAACAGAGACTCGCCCCTGGCATTGATGTCGGAGCTCCCCCATTGGACATGGTGAGCATTAGCGTCCGCTCCTATAATAAGATTACCCGTGCAAAAATTTGACACCAGGTCTTTCACCTCCGTTTGTGGTGGGGGTTCTTCGGCGTCGTAGGGCATATAGACCGACGCCACCGTCAGGCGGGTGCTGTCGACCGTTAGACTGATAGCGGTAATATCACCATTGGTGTAGTTAGGTAGGAGAAAGGAGTTCAACTCAGACTTGACCAAAATACACGTTCTGACTTTGCTCTCCTCGCTGGCTCGAATGAGCTTGAAGCCCTTAGTCCCCAATCCGCAGATTCTCGAGCTATTGACCCAGGGTTCTTGGATGAGGACCACATCCACGTCGCCTTTAGAAAGACGACTACTTAAAGCAGCCGAAGCTACTTTAGATTTGTGCAGATTAATCTGAAGCACCACCAACATGAGAGTGGCAGACTTCCCTGCCGTCCCCATATCGTCGAGGTTTGCCCCATCCCGGAGGTTGCCTATCAACGTCGAGTTGTTCCGATTAACTGCCCGATATGGCGTTGCAGGAGTCTTGCTGTCTGTAGCGTTAGATGCTAATCGCTCAGCGTTGGCTGCTACCACCGTGACGTCGAGGGCTTCTTCGTCCTGTAGGCTGTCCTCCATCTCCGAGTTGTTCACAGCACTATCGCCAAGGGACGTGGCGGATAACATGCTTTCCGCATCGGAATCCTCCGCTTCCTCTTCTGGTAATTCGTTTTCCGGTTCCCCCGGAGGAGCCGAGAAGGCAGCGCGCTGAGCATCACCACGATATACGTGGATAACGATCTGGCCTACGCTGTAGTGTACTAGGCCAATGCACCCTTTGAGGGGCTCGATTGATTCATGGTGAACACCACCTGTCTGTCGGGCCCTACCGCATCCCCGACCAGATTGACTCTAGTCATGCGTTGGCAGGGACGGATTCATTAGCCGTAGCATCCCGAGAATTCCCTCGGGTTCGTCAGGGATGGCCGGAATCCACGCCCTTGCCTTTGGACGAGCTGGAATGTTCTTCCAGTCGACGACCTCTATCTTTGCGCCCTTGTAGACTTCACCCAGCTTAGCAGCTGCTGCCTTGTACAGTGCTACGGTTTTTGCATCCTCGCATGCGAGTAATTTAATCTGACCCTGGTGCCAACCCGCATCCGTTACTCGCGCCGAACTACCCGGAAACTCTGGAGCAACATTGCGAAGAATTTTGCCGAGTTCATTTCGCACGTAACGCCACCGGTCCTTAGGGATGGCCAGACGGTCATTGCCTCGGTCAAGGACGCCTATAAGGATCCTGTCCTTGGTTACCTCAGCAAAGCTTAGTTTGCCCGCTCCAGGGGTATTCTGATGCCGCTTGAGAGGGGGATTTAACTCCAGGTCCGATCTCTGGCGCTTGAAAGGGTTAACTTTTAACCTCTTTGGCATGTAAGAATTTTTATTTCCAAATTTTCATTTCATATTACGATTTTAGAAAATTATTTCAAAAATATTTTAGAAAGCACCGCGCGGTGGAAAATCGTACATTTAGATCGCATATATTTTCCAAACTACTCAATCTGCAGGCCCGGATTAAGATATTTTTAAGATATTTGCCGCCCCTAAGCAGTTGCGAAAATTTTGCGAATTTTTTATTTCATTATAGTCAGTTTATCAAAATCAATTAACAATTAGCATTATGTAAGCGATTATTGATTATTGGTTGAAATTTTTACGTGTCGATTTTCGGACGGCAAACTCATCGATAATGGAATCAAAATCTAGAGACATGAGCAAATCTGACTCTATAGTCAACAAAGCGAGTGCGTTTAATCGTTCTGCAACCAGTTTTGATCTCAAGTAGTTTTTCACTCGCCGCAGTACGGAGAATGATCGTTCAGCGCTACAATTTGATACGGGTGTGCAAACGAGCATTCGGTACGCTATATCAACATTTGGATAAACTGTGTGGAGCTCATTGCTTCTTAGTAATTTGAGCATATCCATAGGAGAATTTTTCTCCATATTCTTTTTGACGCAATAGCTTTTAAATAAAATCATCTCATTTGCGAAAGATGCTTCGATATCTTGATCGTAGAAATTTATCAATTGAGCAGTTTTTTCACGAATTTCTTTTTCAATCAAACGATGCATGTCTGTAATAACTGAAAATTTCTGATAGAGAACTTTGTACGCTTTTTCTCTTTTTTGTAATTCAGATAAAATTTTGTCTAAAATGACGTTGAAGGTATTTATTTTGAAGTTTTCCCGACCAACAAGTTCAACTTCCCCATCTCTAGATTCACCGCATCTAAGTTTTCTCGTCTTTTTTCGCGTAGTTACTGTTTTATATTCTTTGTCAATGGAAACAGCGAGCGCTTTCTTTTCATACGAATCAAAATCTTCACGCATATCACTAATAATTTGGTTCAGCCCTTCTAAAAGTTCAATTACCTCAACAATAGTTGTCTTGACATTTTGTAATTTTTTACTCACAGAATTCATGGAAGATAACAGAAAGCTCCACAACTGTTGCATAAACGCAGTTTCTAATGATTCAAGTTGTTGTCGAATACCGAATGCTTCGTTTTGCGTCGTACATTTTTCAACGATATCATCTTCTATTTCTTCTAAAGCTGAGATGACTTCTGGGAAATGATGTTCAAGAGCGTGAACTGCATCATCTTGAGCTGACCAACGAGTGCCTGACAGTGACTTTACAGTAACTATGCGTCCAGATTCAGAATTTGCACAGTGTTTCGTCAATGGTGATGTGGAAAAAAAATTGTACACGTTTTGGATCGTTGCAAAATACCTTACGGCCATCGGACAACATTCTGCAGCATGTTTCCCAACTAGATTTAAAGAATGAGCAGCACAAGGCGTATAATCGGCGTATTTGTTGGTTTCTTTGATTCTCGCTTGAAGTCCTGTGTACGGCCCAGACATGTTTGCAGCGTTATCGTACGCCTGTCCTCGACAATCTTCGATATTAATGCTAAGGGATTCGTGCGTTGACAGAATAGCATTTTCAAGATTCTCAGCTTTGTGTCCTGGATTTTCGATAAATTGAAGGAAACGCTCCACAGGAACTCCATCATCTTTCACATATCTTATGATGAATGACAGCTGATCCACATGAGAAATATCAGGAGAAGAGTCGACAATTATCGAGTAGTATTTGGCTATCTTGATTTCTTTGACAATTTCGTCTAGGACTTTTTTCCCATAAGCTCTATAAACTCATTGCAAATTGTTTTCGATAAATAATTTGTTGTTCCGCGACCTTTATTCCCAAATCTGGTAATATGTTCGGCGAGGAATGGATCAAATTGAGCGATTAATTCTAGTATCTCGCCCTTTACTAGGGTAGTGAAAGTGAGTTTCTCATCTGGATCGGAACATAAATTGGAGCACCTCGTAATGATGTTCCTTATATCCAGTTGTTGTTTCGCAGACAGGTGTGGAGTGTTTATATTGACGGTGTTAACTTGCTGAGATACTCGTTGCTTTAGGGAGATGACGACTCCCGGAAATATGGTGCTTTTCTCAGTGTCTATTATCGCCTTAAGCTGAGAATGAGTTCAGGGTAGGATAAAGAATTTAATTTTTTCCACGTTCGGTCCGAAGACGTCTATGAATATGTGGTGGGTTATCTCAATAGTGCCTGCCACTGATTCCACCTTGAATGGTTCGTTTGGCAATGGGTTTCTTATCCTGGTTGATTGTACGTAATTTTTCTGTGTCCCCGCGCCTTGCATGAATTCGTAGTAAGGGAGCGAGGACGGCGTTAGTCTAAAAAATTAATCAGGTCGGGTTCCGTTTGGTTTTGTTCTTCGGAAGTGAAGTTAGTTTGTCCCTCTGTAGTCCCATTTACGTGTTGGACTGTTCTGCAATAGTCGTCTTGGGGATAGGTATCGTAGTTTTGGTTAGGGTCCGGATCCCCCTGGTAGTCGTTCGTGCTTAGTGGCCCTGCATTTGCGTGAAAGTTACGCTGCATTTTGTTGGGTGGGCGGATGTGCTGTGAGGAGAGTGGGCGTTTCTGGGGCTGGGGTTGGGTATTATAATTAGTTTTAGGTCTATTTTGGTAGTTAACCTGCTTAGAGTGCAGGGAGGGGTCTACCTCCATTGGGACTGGTGACTTTGGTGGTAGGTTGGGCCGGTTGTTGAAGCCCGCATTATATTATTGTTGGGAACGCATCCCAAAGTTCGTATTTTGTTGGAAGTTTGGGCGATTACCAAAATTATTATAGTTATTATAGTTTCTGTTTCTTGAATTATTATAGCCATAACTCGGTAGGGGTACCGAGTAGGTTATATTGTTCATGTTAGTTATTTCATTGTAAAAGGGTTTATTATTTTTCATGCTATATCGGGGGAGATCGTAGAGGTGGCTGATTTAGCGATCTATTCACAGTGTTTGGATGATTCATGCGGAAGGACATATTGTCTAGTTTTTGGCCCAGGTTGATAGCCTGTGGCAAGGTGGTGGACTCGCGGTTGCTGAGAAGACGAGGTAAATCGCCATTAAGCCCGCGTACGAAGGTATCGAGAGCTTTCTCCCGATACGAATTTGTCATCGTCCTAATGGCTTCGCCAAGGTCGAGACATGCGCTCTTGTCTAAGATCAGCGACAAGTGCTGGTAGACCTTCTGGTAGAAGGTAGAAATATCATCCTTACGTTGGGCCAACGTCGTCGTGTGGTACTCGAGGGTACCGATATCTCTCTTGTCGGAGTAGTGCATCATCAGGCACTTGCGTATTTGGTTCCACTCGAGTGGGGTGGTACTGTATGACTCGAGTGCAGTATCGACACCGCCGACTATTTTGTGTCTTATGGTGTGGAGGATTGAAAAGTATTTTGGCGTATCCTTTAGGGCTTCGTATGCCTTAAGGATTCTACCGACACTTTTTCGCCATGAACTGAATTCTACGGGTTTACCAGAGAATTCTCGTAGGCATTTCACCATATCCGGTATTCTGGCGAGCTCATTCATGTTATACTCCATTTCCCTAACATCCTCAACGTTTGGTGCGTCCATTCGCATAAGCACCTCTCGCCCCACGGACTCTAATATTGTGGGGTTAGTGGTAGAGTTAGGAGCAGGAGGGTTTGAATTTTCTGGGGGATCGGATCCACCTGCGTAATCTAGTCGGATCTGTATAATCCGCTTCACCAATTTCTCTGAAGAAGTAGTTGGCATTTCTTCCTTGTTAATATATATATTGGAAATTACTTACTCTTGTTCTGTTACTTAAATCACGAAAACATCTCCCTCTTTTATTTTTATAATTAGCTTCTCAAAAATTTCTTCTAACTTTTCACGATTTTCCCTTTGTTTCAACAAATGTTTCACAATCTTCCTTTACAACTTCCTGCGTATGAATGCTTGCATTTTTTCTTCTTTTCCTTTTGATTTATTTATAACAATTTTCTTTTCTTTCAAAATATTTCTCTATAGTTTTTATGGCGAATTTCTTTTTTTGCAATTTTCTTTTCAATCTAGATTTTTCCTTTCTCAATTTTTCTTTTCTCAATTTCCTCTCATAATTTTTTATGCTTTTTATTTTCTTAATTATGCACCATTTTTCTTTTCTCCATTTTTTTACGAAATTTTTTTTCCTTTCTTAGGACTACTTTTTTACAATTTTTTCCTTTTTAATTTTTCCTTCAACTGTCACGCTTTTTCTTTTTGTAGCTTTCACCATTTCCTCTCTTAATTTTAAATGCATTTCCTTTTCTTAATTATTCACCATTTCTCTTTAAATTTTTTTTTCTTTTTTACAATTTTTTCCTTTTTAATTTTTCCTTAAGCTTCCACAATTTTTCTTTTTGTAGCTTTCACAATTTCTTCTCTTAATTTTCCGCGCTCTTCTTTTCTTAATTATTCACCAATTTTCATTTCATTTTCTCTTTTTTCTTTTTTACAATTTTTTTCCTTTTTAATTTTTCCTTAAGCTTCCCCATTTTTTTTTTTTTTTTTTTTTTCTTTCTGTAGCTCTCACAATTTCTTCTCTTAATTTTCCGCGCTCTTCTTTTCTTAATTATTCACCAATTTTCATTTCTCAACTTTACTCAAGGGTGTCTTTCATGGGGGTGTTCGCGCCTTGCAGACACCAGCGCCACCTCAAACCGTCGACTCGTAGGTGCATGCACCCTCCTCCTCCAAGTGGGGGTGGAGCATCCACGTGGTGACACCCGGTAACGCTTCGGCGGCTAATTCGAGCGGCGACCTCTCCCCCCCTCTTACCTGATTTTTCCTTCCGCTACTCGTAGCCTCTATCACAGTCCACTCCCTCCCCTTTCCTATCTTCCCTCCTTGAAATGGGCTGGATCAAGGTGTCATACGACCCGTGCCGAGGATCAGCCTGGCTGGGGGCCCTAAAATAGCCCAGTCGCTAACGGAGTGCTTCGGATACCTGGCGACCTCCGATTCTAATTAGCCTTACCCTGTGTATGCGGATCTCTGCCCAGGGTGGACCTTCCCCTTTCTCCGCAACTCGTGGGTTCAAATATGAACAATTTTCCCAACAACAACAACAAAAATAAGGAGTCTGGGTCTCCTCAAAAAAAGCCAACAGGAGTTCGCTCCGTTAAAAAGGTCACGGCCAAGCCGGACCTTAGTAAAGCTGAGAGGACTCCCCAGCGTTTCATTGCTGCTGCTGCAGCTCGACGTAGTAGGGCCGAGTGTAAAACCGGTCTGAGTAGTCCGATGATCGGTGCCTCCTCCAGGAGTTCCGATCGGGAGGCCAAAAACGAGGCTATCAACCCCGTAGCCTCCACAAGTGGTCTTGCCTTTCAGCGTAAAGCGTCTGGTGAGCCCTTGGCTGGTGGCTCCAGGAATGTTGGTGCTGTCGTTAGGGTCGAGGACCTGGCGGGCAGGCAATCCACCAAGCCCAACCACAATGACAAGCGGTCGGCAGCCCGGATCCTGTTTAAGAACGCGACCTCACCGATAAGGGAGGAAGACGTTTCGGCAGAGGCCTGGGCGAAGCTCCAGCGCGATCTTGCGTGGGCTCGGCGGATATTGCCGGATTTTAAGGTTGAGCTGTATGGCGCTAACAACAAGGGGGAAACCTCTAAGCGAAACCGATCGCTGGAGGAAACCATCCCTACGGCACCGAAAAGGGCCAGAATAGGAGGACCGACGAGGTCCTTCGCTGACATTGCCAAGGATCGCAAGATCATTGGTGTAATAGATGAGAGCAACGTAGACGGCAGGATCCCCAAGCAGCAGTGGAAGTGGATCAGGGCCGCGCTCGCAAAAGTGGCTGTACAGGTCAAACGTGACAACCCTGGTCCTCCACCCAACTACGCCGATGCGGGTTGGTACCAGGGCAACGTGAAGCTGATCGCTTGCGATGACAGCAGGTCCGTGGACCTGTACAAAATTGGCATACAGCGCATAGGAGAAGTCTATCCCGGCGCGCGCTTGAGGGCAGTGGACGCGGTTGATATCCCGCAACGCCCAAGGGCTAGAGTTTGGATTCCAGTTGGTTGCACGGAACCAGATTTGATTTTAGATGTGCTGCAGGAGTACAACCCTGAGCTGCCTACATCAAACTGGAGGGTGGTGAACGTGGATAAGACCGATAAGGCTGCCATGCAGATCGTTCTGCTTCTGGATGAGGCAAGCATCGAGGCTCTGGCCCGATGCAAGTACGTAGTGAGGTATGGCTATGAAAAGGTGGTCCTCAAGGTATATAAGTCCGATACCGAGGCCCTAGCCAACCTCACCTCAAATCCGGAGGTGGAGCTCCCCCCCCCCCCCCCCCCCCCCCCAGTGAAAATGATATGGAGGTGGACGCGGATGACAGGCAGTCAGTGGCGTCTGACACAGGGAGTGGGTTCGCGTCGTCCAGCTCGGACGGTGGCTCGGCTCTCAGGAGACTCTACTCCGAGAGTCAGCTTCTGAGCGACGGCGACTCGGACGTGACGCTCACAGAGGAGAGCGCAAAAAAAAGTGATGAGGGTCCTCCAGATTAATCTCCATCACTGTAAAGCTGCTTCGCCCGCACTACTACTGCAGCTCTCAAAAGGCGCAGTAGACATTGTCCTGGTTCAAGAGCCATGGATCACTGGAGATAGGATCTGTGGTTTGAGGACCCCTACTTACAAGCTTTATAGCGCAACAGGTAAAGGTAAACCTCGAACGTGTATTTTAGTTAAATCAAATATTAACGCTCTTCTCTTACCCCAGTTTAGTGACGGAGATCTGACAGCGATAAGCGTCGAGGGGCTACATAGAAGTTGCAGGTTCGCATCATTCTATCTAGCTCACGATCACCAAGGACCACTACCATCAAACAACTTTAGAGAGTTCGTGAGTTCCTCAAAACCACGGGACGATATCATCGTGCTAGGCGGCGACGCTAATGCCCATCACAACCAATGGGGCAGCACTGACACAAATGAGCGAGGTGAGTCACTCTATAACTACCTACTAGGCACTAACCTAAGTATATGTAACACGGGGAATGAACCCACCTTCGTAACAAGAAACCGAGAGGAAGTCCTCGATATAACGTTGGTCACTGACTCTCACAGTCACCTCATAGAATCATGGAGGGCGTTAGGCGAGCACTCCTTCTCAGACCATAGATACATTAGCTTCTCCTTAGTAGATTTACATACAAGTCCGAAACATATACAGAATATTAGGAAAACAAATTGGGGTTACTACCAAAAGCTTATTCGCAAATATTTGTCAAATCAGCTGGTAACACCTAGAAAGGAAGAGGAGCTAGACGACCTCGTCAGCTCCTTCAATCAACACTGCAAGATTGCTCTAGACAAGGCGTGTCCGCCTAAAAAGTTAACTGAAACCCACAGACCACCCTGGTGGTCGTCCGATCTAGATAATCTCAGAAGGACATGTAGGTCGGCCTTTAACAAAGCCAAACAGGATGGTAGCGCAACATCCTGGGCACTTCA
Organism: Campiglossa producta; assembly: GCA_964058755.1. Taxonomy (NCBI): domain Eukaryota; kingdom Metazoa; phylum Arthropoda; class Insecta; order Diptera; family Tephritidae; genus Campiglossa; species Campiglossa producta. The sequence continues at coordinate 80,543,221 of CAXKVI010000003.1, read as the reverse complement.
CAAAACTAAATTAAGTAACTACAAGAAAGAAATTCGCAAGGCCAAACGGGCCTCCTGGGTGAATTTCTGCAACAATATCGAATCAACATCTGCAGCTTCGCGCCTGAGGAAGGTGCTCTCAAAATCGCCAGCTACACTGAGCCACATACAAATGCCGGATGGGAATTGGACCGATTCGAGCACTGACACAATGAATCTGCTTCTGGATGCTCACTTTCCGACATGCACAGTCACGGCTACTACTACGGTCGGGAATGAAATGCTTTCGGATCAGCTGATAAAGGAAATAACCGATGATAAAAAGCTGGACTGGGCCTTGGCCAGTCTCAAGCCCTACAAATCGCCAGGACCGGACGGAATATTCCCGGCCCAGTTACAACAAACAGCCGAGCTTATTAAGCCCTGGCTGAAGACCATGTTTGTTAGTTGCCTCAGGCTCAACTATGTACCTGCATCATGGAGAGAGGTTAAGGTAGTATTTATCCCAAAATCCGGGAAACCATCCCATTCTAAACCTAATGATTTTAGGCCAATAAGCCTATCTTCATTTCTACTTAAAATTATGGAAAGACTTTTGGAGGACTATGTCAGAAGATCGATAGACTCAACTCACATGTCGCGGGCTCAACACGCCTATAGTAAAGGTAGATCGACTGACACTGCCTTGCATTCTCTGGTATCTGTTATAGAAAAGTCAATTGACACAAAGGAATATACACTAGTGGCTTTCCTGGATATAGCAGGTGCCTTCAACAACGTTCTACCGGAAGCCATCACCTCGGCGTTAACGGTTTTGCGGGTCGATGCCTGCCTTGTGGAGTTTATCCGCAAATTGCTTATTAGCAGACGGATTACTACGGAGCTAGGCGGTAATTCGGTTCACAGACTCGTTAACAGAGGTACCCCGCAAGGAGGTGTTCTCTCTCCGCTCCTGTGGCTGGTTACTGTAAACCAACTTCTACGTCTCATGGAAGCTGAAGGCTACCAAGTGATCGCGTACGCCGATGACATCTGCGTTATCATTCGGGGAAAATTTCCTCAAACCCTCTGCAATTTAATGGAAAATGCTCTGACTAAAGTATGCGACTGGGCGAACGCTTCAGGTTTGGAGGTTAACCCCGAGAAAACCGAACTTGTCCTCTTCACTAGGAGGTACAAAATACCGAACTTAATACCACCAAAAATTGGGAATACAACTTTAGTACTCAGTGATAAAGTCAAATATCTAGGAGTTATTCTAGACAGGAAACTACTCTGGAGCGACAATATAGCGGAATGAGTTAAAAAGGCAACATGCGCGCTGTTTACTTGCAAGAGAGCAATTGGTATATCGTGGGGGTTCTCTCCCAAAGTGGTGCACTGGATATACACAGCTATTGTTCGTCCAATTTTACTGTACGGTGTGCTGGTCTGGTGGCCGGCACTAACCAAGAACACGTACCTCAAGCAGATACAAAAAGTCCAAAGGAGTTCAGAACTCTGCATAACCGGGGCCCTCGGCTCCACTCCGACAGAAGCACTCAACACGATGCTGAATCTTCCACCACTCGATCTGGTGGCTAAAGAAATGGCTGTGATTACAGCTCTGCGACTAAGGGAGACCGACGTATGGAAGGGCGGTACATGTGGTCACGCCACAATTTTAGGCTCCCATGCACCTGTGAGCATACCATTACATACTGACTATTGCACGCCAAGCAACGTGTTCGTTAGGAACTACGAGGTGAAAATACCCACAAGACAAGAATGGGATTACCGACCGCATACTGTGCGGAATGCCATGAACATATTCACCGATGGCTCTAAGCTTGAGGGGAAGGTGGGTGGAGGTATCTTTTCACCGGACCTGGGACTAGAGATATCCTTTCGTCTTCCCGACCACTGCAGCGTGTACCAAGCAGAAATGCTGGCAATACACGGTGCAGTGAAAAGCCTAGCGTCTACGCCCCAAAACGGCAAACGGATATTTATCTTCTCAGATAGTCAGGCCGCGCTAAAGGCACTGAACTCATATGTCGACAACACAAAGTCGCTAACTGAATGCCGCAGATCTCTTAACGAGATGGCTCAGCACTTCAGTATCAGCCTTATTTGGGTACCTGGTCACAGGGATATTGAAGGCAACTGTATAGCGGATGAGCTGGCCAGAAGAGGTACCACCACTCATCTCCTTCCAGGAAATGATCTGGTAGGCATTCCCATGGCATCTTTCAAACTCCGAGCTAGCACAAATACCTTACAAAGGGCAAATGAGCTCTGGTCAGGTCTCTCGACGTGCGAGATATCAAGGCTAACTTGGCCTTCGTACAACAAAGGACGCACTAACTGTCTGCTGTCACTTAATAAATCCGGTGTCTCATCACTGATAAGGGTGTTAACAGGGCACTGCTTAATAGGCACACATGGTGCTAGGATGGGCGTAATAACTCACGATTACTGTCGCAGTTGCAGATGTATTGAAGAGGAGGAGAGTGTTCAACATCTGCTGTGTCATTGTCCTGCACTCAGCAGAAGACGATTGGCTATTCTCGGCCAACCGTTCATCGATGACCTCACGGAGGTTTCAAAAATGGATATTAGGGCTCTATCGAAATTCATTGATTCCACGAGCTGGTTTGATCCTCTATCCTTCTTTTTAATTTCTTCTTAAACTTTTGCAATTTTTATTTTTTTCGATTGTCTCTTACAATACTAGTGACATCACCGCGTCGGATTCGGGTTGTTTGCGCTTTCGATTTCCCCTTTTCCTTGTGTACTCAGGCTCGTCCACGTATGGTTTTCCGGTTCCTGTTAACGCGCGGCGGTCCCTGCTCGGGGCCAGTTATGTCACGCGATGTGACGAAAACTAAAAATATATATTATTTGGGTAGCTGCAGGCTCCTCTATTGACCGAAATGCAACTTAGAACTAACTTACAGAGATAATAAATTCTTAAACCTAGTTACGCTGCAGCCGCTCTGCCATTGATGTTGTTTTGCTGAAGGCGCGGTTTCTACCGATCGCCGCAGTCCTTCTTGTTTGTTCGTTAGGTGTTCTATTGCTGATGGAATTAGCTGACCGTTTTGCTGATGAAGCGGTTCCCACCTGCATTCCTGTTTGTTTGTGAGGTGTTGAATATCTGATGAAGCAACAGGGTGTCGTTTTGCACTTAGGAATTTGTTGGCGAACCTAAGTTTTATGCATGCGTCGTATATATATCATATACATATATCATTTAAACAGTATATATCAATTGAGCTATAAAAACTTATTTTGGTGTACTGTAAACTCAAAAATTGTTAATAACAGCATTGCATAACCAAACGAGTGAATACATAGGATTGCATGCTGGCAAGACATGGCGCCTACCACCGAGGTGGGTGCACTAGAACGCACACAGCGTGTATGTTTATGAACTGTACTCAAATTTTTTTTCTTAAATTTGTTAAGGAGGCAAAAAGATTAATAAGACAAAAAATTAACAATAAAATGTTTTGTCCCATATTTTGTCGATAGAAAAATGGTCATCGTAACTATTGGGTATTTTTGGAAAAGTTGTCCAACAATAACATTTTTCAGTAACGGCTCAAACTAAAATGTGTTGAGATTTCAATTCGTTGCGCATATGCAGTTTTGCGAATCTGTTGTAGCTTTTATTCCAATAACACACTGCAACATCCAAAAACAACTCCACAAAAGTCTTCGTACAGCCGCACTTTATATCCTTTTGATACCAAAAAATTTAACCGTACATTTTAAAAACCTATTCCGTGGGATAAGGGGATTCATTTCATGCAGATTATGCAAATCGTTAGATTTCAAATGGGTAAGAGAGGTCCTTCCCGATTCTCACGAAGCTGTTGGTATTGCTCAACGTCATTTGGCAAAGCCGTATAAGCTTTGCAGGGAATTCAAATTCAGACATAGCGGCATACAGGCAACTTATTTTTGCGCTGTCAAAAGCGGCTTTAATATCGACAAAGATATAGTATGTGCAGTTTGTCTACGATAGGCTCAGACTTTCACACAATACGCTAGAAAGAACGATATTAAGAAGACTGATTCCGCGGTAGTTGGTGCGGTTAGCGGGATCGCCCTTCTTGTGGATTGGGCAGAGCACACTTAAATTCCAGTTCGGAGGCATGCACTCATCTGATCATATTCTGCATAAGAGCTGATGCATGCTTTTTACCAGCTGGATATAGCTATCCTCACTTCATTATAGTCAGGTAATGGGACGATTTTTCCATCGTCAGGCATTGGGGTATCGGGTTCGACGTCTCCCTCTCAATTGAGCAGTGAAGAGAAGTGTTCCCTCCATAATTTAAGTACACTCTGTACGTCGGTTACCACGTCGCCATTATTATCCTTACAGGAACTGAAATTTGTAGTTTGATTCGCCTGAGAATATTACCTTGAGCCAAAAGTCCTGGGGCTCATTAAGATACCTTTCCGCAGCGTCTAGTCTCTTTATATAATTTTTTGAGACTCATTAATTTCAGGAATGGGGTATTTGTCTGGGATGGTCACCGAGTTAAGTTTACGGTAGTCGATAACCATACCGCTGGCTTCGTGAGCAAATGTCGAAAGTACATTTTTTTTAAATGAGATTTTAATGCACAACGATAGCAGAGTTATAAATACATCGTTTTGCATTAAAATCTCATTTATAAAAAAAAAAATGGACTTACGACATTTGCTGACGAAGCCAGCGATACGATATTTTTTTTCGCCGGATGCATCCGGTTTTTTGTTGATTATCCACACGGGTGAGTTTTTAGATTTCCTAATTATTCCTAGTTATTCCATTGTCAAGAAGCTCTTCTATTTGTCGTTCGATTTCTTCCTTAAGTGCCATTGGACAAGGGTAGGGCTTGGAGTAGACAGGCGTGTCGCTAGTTGTACGTATGTCGCCCTTTACTAGGATAGTGAAAGTAAGTTTCTCATCTGGATAGGAAAATAAATTGGGGCACCTCGTAATGATGTTCCTTATATCCAGTTGTTGTTTCGCAGACAGGTGTGGAGTGTTTATATTGACGGTGTTAACTTGCTGAGATACTCGTTGCTTTAGGGGGATGACGACTCCCGGAAATATGGTCATCGTGCTTTTCTCAGTGTCTATTATGGCCTTAAGCTTTCTCAGAGTGTCGTTACCGATGATTCTATGCAATTAGTTTAGGGGTGGTAGGATAAAGAGTTTAGTTTTATCCACGTTCGGTCCGAAGACGTCTATGAATGTGTGGTGGGTTATCTCAATAGTGCCTGCCACTGATTCCACCTTGAATGGTAATTGGACTATTTTTCCATCGTCAAGGATTGGGGTATCGGGTTCGACGTCTCCCTCTCAATTTAGCAGTGAAGAGAAGTGCTCCCTCCATAATTTAAGTACACTCCGTACGTCGGTTACCACGTCGCCATTATTATCCTTACAGGAACTGTAATTTGTAGTTTGATTCGCCTGAGAATATTACCTTGAGCCAAAAGTCCTGGGGCTCATTTAGATACCCTTCCGCAGCGTCTAGTCTCTTTATATAATTTTTTAAGACTTATTAATTTCAGGAATGGGGTTTTTGTCTGGGATGGTCACCGAGTTAAGTTTACGGTAGTCGATAACCGCTGGCTTCGTGAGCAAATTTCGAAAGTACATTTTTTTTAATGAGATTTTATAGCAAAACGATAGTACAGTTATAAATACACCGTTTTGCATTAAAATCTCATTTATAAAAAAAAAATGGACTTTTGCTCAGGAAGCCAGCGATACGATATTTTTCTTCGCCGGATGCATCCGGTTTTTTGTTGACCATCTACACGGGTGAGTTGTATGGGGATTTAGATTTTCTAATTATGCCATTGTGTTCTTCCTTAAGTGGCATTGGATAAGGGTAGGGCTTGGAGTAGACAGGCGTCTCGCTAGTTGTGCGTATCTCGCCCTTTACTAGGGTAGTGAAAGTCAGTTTCTCATCTGGATCGGAAAATATATTGGGGCACTCGTAATGATGTTCCTTATATCCAGTTGTTGTTTCGCGGACAGGTGTGGAGTGTTTATATTGACGGTGTTAACTTGCTGAGATACTCGTTGCTTTAGGGGGATGACGACTCTCGGAAATATGGTCATCGTGCTTTTCTCAGTGTCTATTATGGCCTTAAGCTTTCTCCGAGTGTCGTTACCGATGACTCCATGGAATGAGTTTAGGGGTGGTAGGATAAAGAATTTAATTTTTTCCACGTCTATGAATGTGTGGTGGGTTATCTCAATAGTGCCTGCTACTGATTCCACCTTGAATGGTAATGGGACGATTTTTCCATCGCCAGGGATTGGAGTATCGGGTTCGACGTCTCCCAATTTAGCAGTGAAGAGAAGTGCTCCCTCCATAATTTAAGTACACACTGTACGTCGGTTACCACGTCGCCATTATTATCCTTACAGGAACTGTAATTTGTAGTTTGATTCGTCTGAGAATATTACCTTGAGCCAAAAGTCCTGGGGCTCATTTAGATACCCTTCCGCAGCGTCTAGTCTCTTTATATAATTTTTTAAGACTCACAATGGTTTTTTGGAGGATGGGATCGTGTGTTCACGCAAGTGGGAAAGCTTCTGACCGCCATTCAACTGGGAATGGCCAGTGTGATTCTTCTATGTGCGGTCCAAGCAGCTCACTACGTCCGCGTCGTATCCTCTGGATAGCCACTGAACATCCGTTCGGTGGTGAACTGATATGAGAAGGCGACAACCTGACAAGGCCACTACGACAAAATTGGTTTAAGGGCTTGCCAGAGGATTCCAACAGCAGCTTTTGTCATCATGAGATGCGGCTGCAAGCGGGCGTCTGTCTTGAATCAAGCGGCCCGCTATATAAATGTGTAAGCGAGAAACCGGTGGTGCGTAGGGTTTTGGACCCACCACATAAAACAAATATTCCAATGAGATCTAACCCCCGAGCCTCGGTTATGATAACTCTTTCTTCAGATAATGACCACACCAAACGAACTAGGACTATGGTTAATGAAATCAGGGCATGCACTTGGAATGTCCGAACCCTTACTAGGGAAGGTGACGATGCCCGCCGTAAAGCAAAGGAAAAATTAACAGCAAAGCTATTTAGTGATGATCACAAAAACAATATCTTCATAAACGACAGCCTCACTGGTTACAACAGAGCTTTGCTTGCAGTAGCGAGAAAAACAAAAGAAACGAAAAGTTATAAATATTTGTGGGTGAAAAATGGTAGAATTTTGCTGTAAAAGGAAGATGATGGCGAAGTTGTTTTACTTAAAACTTTTGACGACTTGTCAAAGGTTATATAGAACAAATAATTTTTATTTTTTTTAATTCCTTTTACCTATTATGGTTTTTTGTAATTTTTTAGAGAAAAACAACCACGCCATAATCAAGCCCATCAGCGATTTAAATGTATTATCTGACTTAAATAATTTTTTTACCGTGATTCACCAAAATATACGTAGTCTTCGGCAAAATTTTGACTTATTGGTATGCAATCTGGAGGTGTTTAAAAACCCTCCAGAATTAATTTTTGTATCTGAAATCTGGATATACTCTCATGAAACTCCAGATTTTACAATACCTGGATATAATTTCTTCGCAAATAATAATGACCTCTATCCCGCAGGTGGTGTTGGAGTGTTTGTTCGTAGTACGTACGAGTGTGATTTTGTAAAATATAATATCACGAGCGCTGATATCTTAAAGGTTACGTTAAGTATCTCCAGCAAGGTTTTTAGTTTCATATGTGTATATAGACTACACGCGGTTTCCGTTCAAACGTTTTTGGAAGAGTTTTCAGGTCTTCTTTGTCGGGAAAATTCTGCAAATACCATTATATTAGGTGATTTTAACTTAGACAACCTGAGTGCCACAGTGGATAACTATCAAACCCTTTTGGCTAATCATGGTTTCAAATCTTTTTTAAACGAACCAACTCGTGCTATCTCTGGAAGTTGTTTAGATCATGTCTTCTGTCGGAGTAGTTATAATACTGTTAGTAGTTTTCATACAGTAAATTTTCATCTGAGAATTACAGACCATACCATGACTGGTTTAATAATAAAAAATGTATGCGAACAAAGCCGTAATAGAAGAAATTTTAACTCAAGCTTGACTAAAATAAATTTCGGCCTGTTGAATGAAAGACTGCGGTTTGAATCGTGGGACATGGACGTTTCTAGTTATTTTGCAGAATCACATATACGCTGCAAGTTTTTCTTATGCACCCTGTAGAAAGCAAACAAAAATAAAGCCTTGGATAAGCAATCAGTTAGTCAGGCAAATTCGTCTAAAAAATAAGCTTGGTACGAAATGCCGTAAGCACCCATCTAATGCAAATCTTCGTAACCGGTATCAGAGCTTGTGTAGGATTTTAAGAAAGCAAGTAAAATTAGAGCGTGACAGCTATTATCGTAACGAGCTAAGGGCCTCACATGGTAACTCGAAAAAAGAATGGGAAATCATTAACAGCCTACTCAACCGAAAATGTAGAACAAATATCACAGAAATAAATCTTTGCAATAGTGGTGAGATCTTTTATGACGCCGAAGTAGTGGCAAATCTTTTCAATGAGCATTTTTCGTCAATCGGGCAATTTGATGTGTCCGTGCATTCTCCGGCAACAGTAGCTTCATATGAAGGCGACAGTTTTTTCTTTGAGGCTTTCACTGGATTCGAGGTCCTAAAAGCCATTAGATCCTTGAATAACTCAAGATCGTGTGGTTCTGACGGGATTTCAAATCAAGATCTAAAGAATGTGGCGTTCAGTTTAGTTGATATTTTAACATATCTCTTCAATGCAAGTATTTTGTCGGGAACCTTTCCTTCTGATTTGAAATGCGCAATTGTTATCCCTTTATTTAAGAAGGGTGACAAAAAAGATGTGAACAATTATAGACCAATTTCCTTACGTTCTTCCATTTCAAAAGTTTTTGAGAAACTCGTTAAATGTAGAATTCTTTCCTTCCTTGAAAACAAAAATTTCTTCAGCCCGAGGCAATTCGGATTTAGATGTGGACGTTCAACAGAAGATGCCCTGTTGGATTTTTGTTCCCTCATATATAGGGATCTTGACAAAAAAAAGAACTGTGCTGGTTTATTTGTAGATATCACAAAAGCATTTGATATGGTAGATCATAGAATTTTACTGGATAAATTGCATTCCGCTGGTTTTCGTGGTTTCATCTATAATTGGTTCAAATCCTACTTATCAGGAAGAGTGCAGAAAGTAAAAGTTGGTAACTGCCTAAGTAATCCCGTTACAATTAGGTTAGGAGTACCTCAAGGATCAGTTTTGGGCCCAATTCTATTTCTAATATATATTAACTCGATATTTTCCTTACCATTTTCTGGAAAAGTTACGGCTTTCGCAGACGACCTTGCTATCGCCTATGGTTCATCGAACTATCTGGATTTGATAGCAGGCCTTCATAATGATGTGCATTTGTTGAGGGTGTGGTTTGCTGCACATAAGCTTGTTGTCAGCAAGAAAACAAAGATGATGTATTTCAATCTACAACCAAAAGTGTCACCTGACATAGCCATTGTATTTCATGCTACTGATTGCAAGCGCTTCGCTCTGAATAGTATGGTGTGCTCTGACACAACATTTCAATCAAGTAACAACTGTTCCGAAAAATGTTTCTCCATCGAAGAGGTAAGCGATTTTCAGTACCTGGGTGTTTCTGTTGACCAAAACTTGAGTTGGGCTGCTCATATATCTCGATTAAAGTCGTACATGCGATCTATCGTTCGGCATTTTTATAGCCTGAGAAAGATTTGCTCAAACGCAACACTTAAAACTATTTATTACGCCTTAGTTCACTCTAAGCTAGCATATGGCATAACCTGTTGGAGTGGTGCACCTAATACTAAAATCCAGCAGCTTTTAACTCTTCAAAAATGTGTTATAAGAAAGATATGCAGTGTGAATCGTCTTCATCATACCACCGACCTATTTAGAGATTTGAAAATTCTTCCCGTACATTGAAAATATTTTTCCTTCGCTGTGGGTACTTACATAGTCTGTTCTCGGATAGCTATAACTTGAGGCAAAACTCACACGGTCTTGTTTATGTTCCCACATCGCGTACAACTTACTTCAATAACTTCTTCAGTAATGTTTCTTGTAAAATGTTTAATGCGTTACCCCCTCGATACGCGTCATTAGAAATTTGCGTGAATTTTTAATAAAGGTTAAATCATTTCTTTTGGAGCAATCACACGATGACATCAAAATTTTGCTGAATCGTATGACTTAGTCAATTTGAAGAAAATCTGTTGTTATTATTATAATTGTTATTGTTATTCTTTTTCTCAATCATGTACATAGAATTTGTATAATTTAATTTATTAAGCGTGAAATTCACCCCACACACATTTTTAAATGTTCATGAATTTTATTTTTTGAAAATGGCATTCGATACTAAAATATCAATAATTTTTACAGAATGCCTCACTTTTTCTTTCATTTTTTATTCTTAATGGCCTTAATTTAAGTTACCATTGTAATATACATACATATGTTAATCATGAAAGGAAATGAAATAAATCTAATCTAAATCTAATCTATTTGAGGTCCTCAACAAGGCAAAAGCTGACATCACCGCTATACAAGAAATGCGATGGACGGGGAAAGGTTATAAGACCATCCGAACCTGCAATATCTACTGGAGCGGCCATACTAATGAGCGCAGATTCGGCGTCGGTTTTGTGGTAGGAAAGAGACTTTTAAAACATGTAGTGTCCTTCACATTCGTGAATGAGCTTCTCGCCACAATCCGAATTAAACTACGATTTTTCACCATATCGTTCATCTGCGTGCACGCACCGACCGAGGACAAGGTCGACGTGGAAAAAGATGTATTCTACGCGAAATTAGAAGAAACTTATGAGCGCTACCTCCGTCATGATATCAAACACAGAGCCAAAAATGCCTAATAAAATTAATAAGATTGTCTTCATGATCAGTTTTTCGGCAAAGGGGTAGTTGCAACGGTGGAAACGAAGAAAAAACTATAGGGAAATCTTTTTGGGTTTAATACTATGTACACACTAGCGTGTTTTCGAGCTCATTCTGGTTTTCGAGGCAAAACATGCTGAAAACCGATGTTTTCGCCATACAAAATTTTCAACCGAAAACCTGCGAAAGCATCATGTTTTATCCCAAAACATCGCCGAAAACCTTTCACAATCAGTGTCGGCTCTAAATTTTATCGGTAATAATCGAAAAACATACTGTCACATATCTGATATGTCAAATGTTTCCATTTTGAATTTCGTCGCCCGAATTTATAAAAAATCAAAATGAAAATGTTTGTGCTATAAAGTAAATTTGAAATAAGTACGCTGACAGTAAAACTTAAAATAAGTATATAAAATATAAACTGCAAAGTCTCGACACAAAATTTGCAAAAACTAAAGCTGCAGTTTCTTGCCATCAATTGAAATATAATATAAAAACAAATATTTTAAACACTCACATTTGTACGTTCACAAAATTTTAATTATTTTTTCTCACAAATCACAATTTCTAGAACAGCTGATTACTGTCAAATGAAAATAAGAATAGCAGGTATGAACGCACCTGTTTTATGTGAGATGTTTTACACGAAAACAAGGTGTTTTCGCTTCAGTGTGAACATGATCTAAGAAGAAATTCTTATTAAAAAAACTATACATTTAGTACAAAGGTGTAGTTAGACGCTGGCAATTATTAGTATACGATGGCCGGATGGTTAGCAGCTGGGTTTAGCATTCGAAAAATTTTAAGTTCGATTCTCTCTCTTTTTTCCTAATTAGTAATGTTAAAAAGAAATCTTCTCAATTATATTTCATTTCATTTCATTTTATTCAGTCAATGGTTACAAAACCTTACAGACTAGAAATACAAATTTTCTTAAAGATAAACGTAATAACACTTAAAAATAATTTGATTGCAATTTAGCCAAAAATATATATCTGCACTGAGCAAAATCTAGATCGAGACTTGTGAAAATTCGATTGAATTCAATAAGCGACCTCGTAATAGGTGCATACAAGAAATAGTTATATTTAAGCGCTTTAACATGAAACGGAAGTTGATTACGAAGGACCCTTTGGGGTACATTAAACGCAATTTGCCCGAAAAAGGTTAGGACAATTTATCATGCCAGCAATTATATCATACACAAACATAAGAGAGTGCATTATGCGCCTAGACTTAAGCGATTTGAGGTTTATTAAAAGGCAACGGGCCTCATACGATGGGAATGGCTCGTCAATTTGAAGTGGTTGCAGAGAAAACCGAGTAAAACGGCGTTGAATTCTTTCGATCCTGTCGGAGTGTAAAGAGTAAATAGTGTTCCAGATTACTGAGGCATACTCTAACTTAGATCTTACTAGGCAGTTAAAGAGTGATTTTCTAGTATATGGGTCTTTGAAATCACGTGCATAACGACGCAAGAAACCCATGTTAGAATTTGCCTTGGGTATAATATGATTGATGTGGTTGACAAAAGTGAAGCCTAAGTCAAAAACCACACCTAAATCCCGATATTCATATACGCTAGTTAGGCAGATGTTAGAAATAGTGTAAATAGTGACAATTGGATTTACAGTTTTAGCGAAAGTCATTTGAAAGCATTTCTTTATGTTCAGCGACAGTTTATTTCTCACACTCCAATCAGATAGCTTATTTAGATCGCTTTGCAATGATAAAGCATCTGACGAACAGTTTATTTCATTAAAAATTTTTAAATCATCAGCATAGAGTAAGAATTTGGAAGTATTAAAACAAGATATAATATCATTAATAACAAGTAAGGAAGTCTAAGTTCGGGTGAAACCGAACATTACATACCCAGCTGTGCACATAAAGTGGGCGTGATCGTTCACCGATTTTTCTTATTTTCTGTGGTAGTACTCTACATAAACATAACATGCCTGGTACCTAGTTTCGTAAATCTATCTCACACCGTTCTGAAGTTGTTAGCAGTCGAATTTAAAAATTGCTTGACTCATAAGTGGGCGGTGCAACGCCCACTTTCCAAAATTTTGAAAAAATTATGTAAAGAATATGAAAGTTGATGTATGTACCAAATTATATTATTATAGCGAAATCAGTTAATTAGATATGGACTTTTCAATATTTCCACCTCCTTTCAATATAACTTTTATGAAAAAGTAGGCGTGGTCGCGAAGCGATTTCGTTTATTTTCTATAGCTGAATTTACCACAACAATAGTATGTCCTCTACGAAATTTCGTTATACTAGCATAAACTGTTCTGAAGTTATTAAGAGTCAAAATTTTAAAATTTCTTCAAATATACGTGGGCGGTACCACGCCCCCTTTTTTAAAAATTTTTATAAAATCGGCCTTAGAACATCCAAATCAATACATATTGCAAATTTTATCATTGTAGCTGCTTCTAATATTGAATTAACCCATTTTATACGTTTTTCGAAATTTTCGATATCGAAAAAGGGGCGTGGTTATGGTCCGATTTTACCCATTTTCAATAGCAATCTATTCTGAACCCAAATAAGTACGCATGCCAAATTTGGTGAAGATATCTCATTATTTGCTCAAGTTATCGTGTTAACGGACAGACGGACGGACATGGCTCAATCAAATTTTTTTTCGATCCTGATCATATTGATATATGGAAGTCTATATCTATCTCGATTCCTTTATACCTGTACAACCAACCGTTATCCTAACAAAGTTATAATACCCTGTGTACAAGTACAGCTGGGTATAAAAAGTAGGAATAGCAATGGGCCAAGAATACTACCCTGAGGCACACCAGAAGTGGCCACGAAGGGGTACGATTTAGTATGACTAATTTCAACATAAGACACTCGGTTAGTCAGATAAGAGTTTAACCAAGAAAGTAGAGATGAATGGAAACCAAGCTCTTCTAACTTCAACAACAAAATGCTATGAACAACAGTATCAAAGGCTTTTGAAAAGTCTGTATAAACAACATCGACTTGATGACCAGATTTAAAGGCTGATATGCAATATTGGGAAAATTCAGCAAGGTTTGTAACTGTGGAGCGACCACAGACAAACCCATGCTGACGCGGATCAATTAATTCCTTTACAAAGAAATACAATTTATCTTTCACCACCTTTTCAAAAAGTTTTGAGCATGTGGTGAGCTTAGAAATTGGTCTATAGTTACGAACATCATTTTTGTTATCAGATTTGAACATTGGAGAAACAGATGCAACTTTCCACCGATCAATAAATTCACCTTTGGCAAGGGAAAGATTAAAAATATGCTGTAAAGGCACACTAAGGGAGAAACTGCATTTTTTTAATAGAAATGGGGAGAAACCATCCAAATCTGTTTTTGTTGTGGACTGTAAAGAAGAAATACCATCCAAAATAGCAAACTTAGATACCACAATGTTCCAAGGTCCAGAGCACTTGAAGAACAACCGGTATTTAAGGCGCCACCACTGTCATGCACAAAATTTGAACTAAAAAAATCGGCAAATAAATTAGCGGTATCAGATAAACACTGGGAATGCTTATCATCGAAAGTCACACAGGTGGGAATATTTGTGCAACCTTTTTTTGAACGTATGAAATTCCAGAAAGATTTCGGTTTGGATTTTAGTTCAACTTCATACCGAGCTATATATTGATTATATAACTGTTTATCAAGAGCATTAACCCTTCTGTTACATTCAAAAAAACTTACACATGTGATATTCGGGTCACGAAATGACCCCACCTGTGTTTTGCTTAGAAATCAGTATAAAAGTTTAAAATTTTAATAGAAGTTTTTAAAATTCATTAGTTTTATTGATTATTTAGCTGTTATATATACATATTTAAATACATTAGATACATTTTTTTAAAATTTGAATGCTCCAAACAATAGATTTTTGAAACCGTAACCGTCGAACGATGTTGTGAACACACAGGTTTTTTGCAAACCATGCAGCATATGCAGTAAGTCCCTGTCTTCCGTGGATTATATTTTCTATTCTGGCCCTGCCCCTATTGTGACCAACTGGCTCCATTTACGGTAGTCGATAACCGCTGGCTTCGTGAGCAAATTTCGAAAGTACATTTTTTTTAATGAGATTTTATAGCAAAACGATAGTACAGTTATAAATACACCGTTTTGCATTAAAATCTCATTTATAAAAAAAAAATGGACTTTTGCTCAGGAAGCCAGCGATACGATATTTTTCTTCGCCGGATGCATCCGGTTTTTTGTTGACCATCTACACGGGTGAGTTGTATGGGGATTTAGATTTTCTAATTATGCCATTGTGTTCTTCCTTAAGTGGCATTGGATAAGGGTAGGGCTTGGAGTAGACAGGCGTCTCGCTAGTTGTGCGTATCTCGCCCTTTACTAGGGTAGTGAAAGTCAGTTTCTCATCTGGATCGGAAAATATATTGGGGCACTCGTAATGATGTTCCTTATATCCAGTTGTTGTTTCGCGGACAGGTGTGGAGTGTTTATATTGACGGTGTTAACTTGCTGAGATACTCGTTGCTTTAGGGGGATGACGACTCTCGGAAATATGGTCATCGTGCTTTTCTCAGTGTCTATTATGGCCTTAAGCTTTCTCCGAGTGTCGTTACCGATGACTCCATGGAATGAGTTTAGGGGTGGTAGGATAAAGAATTTAATTTTTTCCACGTCTATGAATGTGTGGTGGGTTATCTCAATAGTGCCTGCTACTGATTCCACCTTGAATGGTAATGGGACGATTTTTCCATCGCCAGGGATTGGAGTATCGGGTTCGACGTCTCCCAATTTAGCAGTGAAGAGAAGTGCTCCCTCCATAATTTAAGTACACACTGTACGTCGGTTACCACGTCGCCATTATTATCCTTACAGGAACTGTAATTTGTAGTTTGATTCGTCTGAGAATATTACCTTGAGCCAAAAGTCCTGGGGCTCATTTAGATACCCTTCCGCAGCGTCTAGTCTCTTTATATAATTTTTTAAGACTCACAATGGTTTTTTGGAGGATGGGATCGTGTGTTCACGCAAGTGGGAAAGCTTCTGACCGCCATTCAACTGGGAATGGCCAGTGTGATTCTTCTATGTGCGGTCCAAGCAGCTCACTACGTCCGCGTCGTATCCTCTGGATAGCCACTGAACATCCGTTCGGTGGTGAACTGATATGAGAAGGCGACAACCTGACAAGGCCACTACGACAAAATTGGTTTAAGGGCTTGCCAGAGGATTCCAACAGCAGCTTTTGTCATCATGAGATGCGGCTGCAAGCGGGCGTCTGTCTTGAATCAAGCGGCCCGCTATATAAATGTGTAAGCGAGAAACCGGTGGTGCGTAGGGTTTTGGACCCACCACATAAAACAAATATTCCAATGAGATCTAACCCCCGAGCCTCGGTTATGATAACTCTTTCTTCAGATAATGACCACACCAAACGAACTAGGACTATGGTTAATGAAATCAGGGCATGCACTTGGAATGTCCGAACCCTTACTAGGGAAGGTGACGATGCCCGCCGTAAAGCAAAGGAAAAATTAACAGCAAAGCTATTTAGTGATGATCACAAAAACAATATCTTCATAAACGACAGCCTCACTGGTTACAACAGAGCTTTGCTTGCAGTAGCGAGAAAAACAAAAGAAACGAAAAGTTATAAATATTTGTGGGTGAAAAATGGTAGAATTTTGCTGTAAAAGGAAGATGATGGCGAAGTTGTTTTACTTAAAACTTTTGACGACTTGTCAAAGGTTATATAGAACAAATAATTTTTATTTTTTTTAATTCCTTTTACCTATTATGGTTTTTTGTAATTTTTTAGAGAAAAACAACCACGCCATAATCAAGCCCATCAGCGATTTAAATGTATTATCTGACTTAAATAATTTTTTTACCGTGATTCACCAAAATATACGTAGTCTTCGGCAAAATTTTGACTTATTGGTATGCAATCTGGAGGTGTTTAAAAACCCTCCAGAATTAATTTTTGTATCTGAAATCTGGATATACTCTCATGAAACTCCAGATTTTACAATACCTGGATATAATTTCTTCGCAAATAATAATGACCTCTATCCCGCAGGTGGTGTTGGAGTGTTTGTTCGTAGTACGTACGAGTGTGATTTTGTAAAATATAATATCACGAGCGCTGATATCTTAAAGGTTACGTTAAGTATCTCCAGCAAGGTTTTTAGTTTCATATGTGTATATAGACTACACGCGGTTTCCGTTCAAACGTTTTTGGAAGAGTTTTCAGGTCTTCTTTGTCGGGAAAATTCTGCAAATACCATTATATTAGGTGATTTTAACTTAGACAACCTGAGTGCCACAGTGGATAACTATCAAACCCTTTTGGCTAATCATGGTTTCAAATCTTTTTTAAACGAACCAACTCGTGCTATCTCTGGAAGTTGTTTAGATCATGTCTTCTGTCGGAGTAGTTATAATACTGTTAGTAGTTTTCATACAGTAAATTTTCATCTGAGAATTACAGACCATACCATGACTGGTTTAATAATAAAAAATGTATGCGAACAAAGCCGTAATAGAAGAAATTTTAACTCAAGCTTGACTAAAATAAATTTCGGCCTGTTGAATGAAAGACTGCGGTTTGAATCGTGGGACATCGACGTTTCTAGTTATTTTGCAGAATCACATATACGCTGCAAGTTTTTCTTATGCACCCTGTAGAAAGCAAACAAAAATAAAGCCTTGGATAAGCAATCAGTTAGTCAGGCAAATTCGTCTAAAAAATAAGCTTGGTACGAAATGCCGTAAGCACCCATCTAATGCAAATCTTCGTAACCGGTATCAGAGCTTGTGTAGGATTTTAAGAAAGCAAGTAAAATTAGAGCGTGACAGCTATTATCGTAACGAGCTAAGGGCCTCACATGGTAACTCGAAAAAAGAATGGGAAATCATTAACAGCCTACTCAACCGAAAATGTAGAACAAATATCACAGAAATAAATCTTTGCAATAGTGGTGAGATCTTTTATGACGCCGAAGTAGTGGCAAATCTTTTCAATGAGCATTTTTCGTCAATCGGGCAATTTGATGTGTCCGTGCATTCTCCGGCAACAGTAGCTTCATATGAAGGCGACAGTTTTTTCTTTGAGGCTTTCACTGGATTCGAGGTCCTAAAAGCCATTAGATCCTTGAATAACTCAAGATCGTGTGGTTCTGACGGGATTTCAAATCAAGATCTAAAGAATGTGGCGTTCAGTTTAGTTGATATTTTAACATATCTCTTCAATGCAAGTATTTTGTCGGGAACCTTTCCTTCTGATTTGAAATGCGCAATTGTTATCCCTTTATTTAAGAAGGGTGACAAAAAAGATGTGAACAATTATAGACCAATTTCCTTACGTTCTTCCATTTCAAAAGTTTTTGAGAAACTCGTTAAATGTAGAATTCTTTCCTTCCTTGAAAACAAAAATTTCTTCAGCCCGAGGCAATTCGGATTTAGATGTGGACGTTCAACAGAAGATGCCCTGTTGGATTTTTGTTCCCTCATATATAGGGATCTTGACAAAAAAAAGAACTGTGCTGGTTTATTTGTAGATATCACAAAAGCATTTGATATGGTAGATCATAGAATTTTACTGGATAAATTGCATTCCGCTGGTTTTCGTGGTTTCATCTATAATTGGTTCAAATCCTACTTATCAGGAAGAGTGCAGAAAGTAAAAGTTGGTAACTGCCTAAGTAATCCCGTTACAATTAGGTTAGGAGTACCTCAAGGATCAGTTTTGGGCCCAATTCTATTTCTAATATATATTAACTCGATATTTTCCTTACCATTTTCTGGAAAAGTTACGGCTTTCGCAGACGACCTTGCTATCGCCTATGGTTCATCGAACTATCTGGATTTGATAGCAGGCCTTCATAATGATGTGCATTTGTTGAGGGTGTGGTTTGCTGCACATAAGCTTGTTGTCAGCAAGAAAACAAAGATGATGTATTTCAATCTACAACCAAAAGTGTCACCTGACATAGCCATTGTATTTCATGCTACTGATTGCAAGCGCTTCGCTCTGAATAGTATGGTGTGCTCTGACACAACATTTCAATCAAGTAACAACTGTTCCGAAAAATGTTTCTCCATCGAAGAGGTAAGCGATTTTCAGTACCTGGGTGTTTCTGTTGACCAAAACTTGAGTTGGGCTGCTCATATATCTCGATTAAAGTCGTACATGCGATCTATCGTTCGGCATTTTTATAGCCTGAGAAAGATTTGCTCAAACGCAACACTTAAAACTATTTATTACGCCTTAGTTCACTCTAAGCTAGCATATGGCATAACCTGTTGGAGTGGTGCACCTAATACTAAAATCCAGCAGCTTTTAACTCTTCAAAAATGTGTTATAAGAAAGATATGCAGTGTGAATCGTCTTCATCATACCACCGACCTATTTAGAGATTTGAAAATTCTTCCCGTACATTGAAAATATTTTTCCTTCGCTGTGGGTACTTACATAGTCTGTTCTCGGATAGCTATAACTTGAGGCAAAACTCACACGGTCTTGTTTATGTTCCCACATCGCGTACAACTTACTTCAATAACTTCTTCAGTAATGTTTCTTGTAAAATGTTTAATGCGTTACCCCCTCGATACGCGTCATTAGAAATTTGCGTGAATTTTTAATAAAGGTTAAATCATTTCTTTTGGAGCAATCACACGATGACATCAAAATTTTGCTGAATCGTATGACTTAGTCAATTTGAAGAAAATCTGTTGTTATTATTATAATTGTTATTGTTATTCTTTTTCTCAATCATGTACATAGAATTTGTATAATTTAATTTATTAAGCGTGAAATTCACCCCACACACATTTTTAAATGTTCATGAATTTTATTTTTTGAAAATGGCATTCGATACTAAAATATCAATAATTTTTACAGAATGCCTCACTTTTTCTTTCATTTTTTATTCTTAATGGCCTTAATTTAAGTTACCATTGTAATATACATACATATGTTAATCATGAAAGGAAATGAAATAAATCTAATCTAAATCTAATCTATTTGAGGTCCTCAACAAGGCAAAAGCTGACATCACCGCTATACAAGAAATGCGATGGACGGGGAAAGGTTATAAGACCATCCGAACCTGCAATATCTACTGGAGCGGCCATACTAATGAGCGCAGATTCGGCGTCGGTTTTGTGGTAGGAAAGAGACTTTTAAAACATGTAGTGTCCTTCACATTCGTGAATGAGCTTCTCGCCACAATCCGAATTAAACTACGATTTTTCACCATATCGTTCATCTGCGTGCACGCACCGACCGAGGACAAGGTCGACGTGGAAAAAGATGTATTCTACGCGAAATTAGAAGAAACTTATGAGCGCTACCTCCGTCATGATATCAAACACAGAGCCAAAAATGCCTAATAAAATTAATAAGATTGTCTTCATGATCAGTTTTTCGGCAAAGGGGTAGTTGCAACGGTGGAAACGAAGAAAAAACTATAGGGAAATCTTTTTGGGTTTAATACTATGTACACACTAGCGTGTTTTCGAGCTCATTCTGGTTTTCGAGGCAAAACATGCTGAAAACCGATGTTTTCGCCATACAAAATTTTCAACCGAAAACCTGCGAAAGCATCATGTTTTATCCCAAAACATCGCCGAAAACCTTTCACAATCAGTGTCGGCTCTAAATTTTATCGGTAATAATCGAAAAACATACTGTCACATATCTGATATGTCAAATGTTTCCATTTTGAATTTCGTCGCCCGAATTTATAAAAAATCAAAATGAAAATGTTTGTGCTATAAAGTAAATTTGAAATAAGTACGCTGACAGTAAAACTTAAAATAAGTATATAAAATATAAACTGCAAAGTCTCGACACAAAATTTGCAAAAACTAAAGCTGCAGTTTCTTGCCATCAATTGAAATATAATATAAAAACAAATATTTTAAACACTCACATTTGTACGTTCACAAAATTTTAATTATTTTTTCTCACAAATCACAATTTCTAGAACAGCTGATTACTGTCAAATGAAAATAAGAATAGCAGGTATGAACGCACCTGTTTTATGTGAGATGTTTTACACGAAAACAAGGTGTTTTCGCTTCAGTGTGAACATGATCTAAGAAGAAATTCTTATTAAAAAAACTATACATTTAGTACAAAGGTGTAGTTAGACGCTGGCAATTATTAGTATACGATGGCCGGATGGTTAGCAGCTGGGTTTAGCATTCGAAAAATTTTAAGTTCGATTCTCTCTCTTTTTTCCTAATTAGTAATGTTAAAAAGAAATCTTCTCAATTATATTTCATTTCATTTCATTTTATTCAGTCAATGGTTACAAAACCTTACAGACTAGAAATACAAATTTTCTTAAAGATAAACGTAATAACACTTAAAAATAATTTGATTGCAATTTAGCCAAAAATATATATCTGGACTGAGCAAAATCTAGATCGAGACTTGTGAAAATTCGATTGAATTCAATAAGCGACCTCGTAATAGGTGCATACAAGAAATAGTTATATTTAAGCGCTTTAACATGAAACGGAAGTTGATTACGAAGGACCCTTTGGGGTACATTAAACGCAATTTGCCCGAAAAAGGTTAGGACAATTTATCATGCCAGCAATTATATCATACACAAACATAAGAGAGTGCATTATGCGCCTAGACTTAAGCGATTTGAGGTTTATTAAAAGGCAACGGGCCTCATACGATGGGAATGGCTCGTCAATTTGAAGTGGTTGCAGAGAAAACCGAGTAAAACGGCGTTGAATTCTTTCGATCCTGTCGGAGTGTAAAGAGTAAATAGTGTTCCAGATTACTGAGGCATACTCTAACTTAGATCTTACTAGGCAGTTAAAGAGTGATTTTCTAGTATATGGGTCTTTGAAATCACGTGCATAACGACGCAAGAAACCCATGTTAGAATTTGCCTTGGGTATAATATGATTGATGTGGTTGACAAAAGTGAAGCCTAAGTCAAAAACCACACCTAAATCCCGATATTCATATACGCTAGTTAGGCAGATGTTAGAAATAGTGTAAATAGTGACAATTGGATTTACAGTTTTAGCGAAAGTCATTTGAAAGCATTTCTTTATGTTCAGCGACAGTTTATTTCTCACACTCCAATCAGATAGCTTATTTAGATCGCTTTGCAATGATAAAGCATCTGACGAACAGTTTATTTCATTAAAAATTTTTAAATCATCAGCATAGAGTAAGAATTTGGAAGTATTAAAACAAGATATAATATCATTAATAACAAGTAAGGAAGTCTAAGTTCGGGTGAAACCGAACATTACATACCCAGCTGTGCACATAAAGTGGGCGTGATCGTTCACCGATTTTTCTTATTTTCTGTGGTAGTACTCTACATAAACATAACATGCCTGGTACCTAGTTTCGTAAATCTATCTCACACCGTTCTGAAGTTGTTAGCAGTCGAATTTAAAAATTGCTTGACTCATAAGTGGGCGGTGCAACGCCCACTTTCCAAAATTTTGAAAAAATTATGTAAAGAATATGAAAGTTGATGTATGTACCAAATTATATTATTATAGCGAAATCAGTTAATTAGATATGGACTTTTCAATATTTCCACCTCCTTTCAATATAACTTTTATGAAAAAGTAGGCGTGGTCGCGAAGCGATTTCGTTTATTTTCTATAGCTGAATTTACCACAACAATAGTATGTCCTCTACGAAATTTCGTTATACTAGCATAAACTGTTCTGAAGTTATTAAGAGTCAAAATTTTAAAATTTCTTCAAATATACGTGGGCGGTACCACGCCCCCTTTTTTAAAAATTTTTATAAAATCGGCCTTAGAACATCCAAATCAATACATATTGCAAATTTTATCATTGTAGCTGCTTCTAATATTGAATTAACCCATTTTATACGTTTTTCGAAATTTTCGATATCGAAAAAGGGGCGTGGTTATGGTCCGATTTTACCCATTTTCAATAGCAATCTATTCTGAACCCAAATAAGTACGCATGCCAAATTTGGTGAAGATATCTCATTATTTGCTCAAGTTATCGTGTTAACGGACAGACGGACGGACGGACGGACGGACGGACGGACGGACAGACGGACGGACATGGCTCAATCAAATTTTTTTTCGATCCTGATCATATTGATATATGGAAGTCTATATCTATCTCGATTCCTTTATACCTGTACAACCAACCGTTATCCTAACAAAGTTATAATACCCTGTGTACAAGTACAGCTGGGTATAAAAAGTAGGAATAGCAAGTGGCCACGAAGGGGTACGATTTAGTATGACTAATTTCAACATAAGACACTCGGTTAGTCAGATAAGAGTTTAACCAAGAAAGTAGAGATGAATGGAAACCAAGCTCTTCTAACTTCAACAACAAAATGCTATGAACAACAGTATCAAAGGCTTTTGAAAAGTCTGTATAAACAACATCGACTTGATGACCAGATTTAAAGGCTGATATGCAATATTGGGAAAATTCAGCAAGGTTTGTAACTGTGGAGCGACCACAGACAAACCCATGCTGACGCGGATCAATTAATTCCTTTACAAAGAAATACAATTTATCTTTCACCACCTTTTCAAAAAGTTTTGAGCATGTGGTGAGCTTAGAAATTGGTCTATAGTTACGAACATCATTTTTGTTATCAGATTTGAACATTGGAGAAACAGATGCAACTTTCCACCGATCAATAAATTCACCTTTGGCAAGGGAAAGATTAAAAATATGCTGTAAAGGCACACTAAGGGAGAAACTGCATTTTTTTAATAGAAATGGGGAGAAACCATCCAAATCTGTTTTTGTTGTGGACTGTAAAGAAGAAATACCATCCAAAATAGCAAACTTAGATACCACAATGTTCCAAGGTCCAGAGCACTTGAAGAACAACCGGTATTTAAGGCGCCACCACTGTCATGCACAAAATTTGAACTAAAAAAATCGGCAAATAAATTAGCGGTATCAGATAAACACTGGGAATGCTTATCATCGAAAGTCACACAGGTGGGAATATTTGTGCAACCTTTTTTTGAACGTATGAAATTCCAGAAAGATTTCGGTTTGGATTTTAGTTCAACTTCATACCGAGCTATATATTGATTATATAACTGTTTATCAAGAGCATTAACCCTTCTGTTACATTCAAAAAAACTTACACATGTGATATTCGGGTCACGAAATGACCCCACCTGTGTTTTGCTTAGAAATCAGTATAAAAGTTTAAAATTTTAATAGAAGTTTTTAAAATTCATTAGTTTTATTGATTATTTAGCTGTTATATATACATATTTAAATACATTAGATACATTTTTTTAAAATTTGAATGCTCCAAACAATAGATTTTTGAAACCGTAACCGTCGAACGATGTTGTGAACACACAGGTTTTTTGCAAACCATGCAGCATATGCAGTAAGTCCCTGTCTTCCGTGGATTATATTTTCTATTCTGGCCCTGCCCCTATTGTGACCAACTGGCTCCATTGACCACTCAATAGCTCTATCCTTGCAATAATACGTAGGAACACTACTTTCATTTTCCAACGCAGGTACCATTTCTACATCGTTATCAGAATCTAAATATTCGTCAGAAGATCCTTCTGATTCAAATTGTTCCACTATATAATCTTCATCCCCATCTTCACTACACTCACCCAAATCCTTATCATTGTCAAAGATCTGCTCTATTTGGCTTTGAGTGAGACGATTTGGCCTCTAAACCAAATTTTCATAAATAAACACACCAATAATAATTAAATATTATAATAAAAATACTTAAGTCCCGTTTACATTGCTCGATTTTTCGTTCAATTTCATGTTGATTCTGAAAATTGACTCGTGTCAACGGGTCTTGCAAAATTGCATGCAACAAAGTTGGTAACCAGCCGACTTTTGTTCAACTCATCATTCAACTTTGGTACAACCTTGTATTTGTTTACGAATGTCAGATTGTGAGGTCAAATTTTGGAAAAAAATTTTAATATATTTTTCTCAAAATTTTTTATCAATAAATTGTAGCAATTTTAATTGGCATGAATTCGCCCTAGACCTTTTATTTTCTTAATCATTAGCAACACCCAAAGCAAAACCTGTG